>CM043022.1:981230-1306898 GCA_023690525.1 Holotrichia oblita
TAACGCGTTATAGAGATAAATTTTCTCGAGAACCGTTTGATGAATCTGCTTCGCTCTGGGCAAGTTGGTTCATCTTGTTAATCTAAACGAGAGGACAAACCCCCAGGAAGGCACATTAACGCGTTTGAGCGCTGTGACCGTTCAAACTTTCATAAATTTTCTGGACAACTTTTTCATCATATAAATATTACCTAGCTCGATAACCGTTTGATGGATCTGCTTCCTCCTCGGCAAGTAGGTTCACCTTGTTAATCTAAACGAGAGGCCAAACTCCCAGCAAGGCACATTAACGCGTTATAGAGATAAATTTTCTCGAGAACCGTTTGATGAATCTGCTTCGCTCTGGGCAAGTTGGTTCATCTTGTTAATCTAAACGAGAGGACAAACCCCCAGGAAGGCACATTAACGCGTTTGAGCGCTGTGACCGTTCAAACTTTCATAAATTTTCTGGACAACTTTTTCATCATATAAATATTACCTAGCTCGATAACCGTTTGATGGATCTGCTTCCTCCTCGGCAAGTAGGTTCACCTTGTTAATCTAAACGAGAGGCCAAACTCCCAGCAAGGCACATTAACGCGTTATAGAGATAAATTTTCTCGAGAACCGTTTGATGAATCTGCTTCGCTCTGGGCAAGTTGGTTCATCTTGTTAATCTAAACGAGAGGACAAACCCCCAGGAAGGCACATTAACGCGTTTGAGCGCTGTGACCGTTCAAACTTTCATAAATTTTCTGGACAACTTTTTCATCATATAAATATTACCTAGCTCGATAACCGTTTGATGGATCTGCTTCCTCCTCGGCAAGTAGGTTCACCTTGTTAATCTAAACGAGAGGCCAAACTCCCAGCAAGGCACATTAACGCGTTATAGAGATAAATTTTCTCGAGAACCGTTTGATGAATCTGCTTCGCTCTGGGCAAGTTGGTTCATCTTGTTAATCTAAACGAGAGGACAAACCCCAGGAAGGCACATTAACGCGTTTGAGCGCTGTGACCGTTCAAACTTTCATAAATTTTCTGGACAACTTTTTCATCATATAAATATTACCTAGCTCGATAACCGTTTGATGGATCTGCTTCCTCCTCGGCAAGTAGGTTCACCTTGTTAATCTAAACGAGAGGCCAAACTCCCAGCAAGGCACATTAACGCGTTATAGAGATAAATTTTCTCGAGAACCGTTTGATGAATCTGCTTCGCTCTGGGCAAGTTGGTTCATCTTGTTAATCTAAACGAGAGGACAAACCCCAGGAAGGCACATTAACGCGTTTGAGCGCTGTGACCGTTCAAACTTTCATAAATTTTCTGGACAACTTTTTCATCATATAAATATTACCTAGCTCGATAACCGTTTGATGGATCTGCTTCCTCCTCGGCAAGTAGGTTCACCTTGTTAATCTAAACGAGAGGCCAAACTCCCAGCAAGGCACATTAACGCGTTATAGAGATAAATTTTCTCGAGAACCGTTTGATGAATCTGCTTCGCTCTGGGCAAGTTGGTTCATCTTGTTAATCTAAACGAGAGGACAAACCCCAGGAAGGCACATTAACGCGTTTGAGCGCTGTGACCGTTCAAACTTTCATAAATTTTCTGGACAACTTTTTCATCATATGAATATTACCTAGCTCGATAACCGTTTGATGGATCTGCTTCCTCCTCGGCAAGTAGGTTCACCTTGTTAATCTGAGAGCCAAACTCCCAGCAAGGCACATTAACGCGTTTAGAGATAAATTTTCTGGAATCTGCTTCTGCTCGCTCGGCAAGTTGGTTCATCTTGTTAATCTAAACGAGAGGACAAACCCCAGGAAGGCACATTAACGCGTTTGAGCGCTGTGACCGTTCAAACTTTCATAAATTTTCTGGACAACTTTTTCATCATATAAATATTACCTAGCTCGATAACCGTTTGATGGATCTGCTTCCTCCTCGGCAAGTAGGTTCACCTTGTTAATCTAAACGAGAGGCCAAACTCCCAGCAAGGCACATTAACGCGTTATAGAGATAAATTTTCTCGAGAACCGTTTGATGAATCTGCTTCGCTCTGGGCAAGTTGGTTCATCTTGTTAATCTAAACGAGAGGACAAACCCCAGGAAGGCACATTAACGCGTTTGAGCGCTGTGACCGTTCAAACTTTCATAAATTTTCTGGACAACTTTTTCATCATATAAATATTACCTAGCTCGATAACCGTTTGATGGATCTGCTTCCTCCTCGGCAAGTAGGTTCACCTTGTTAATCTAAACGAGAGGCCAAACTCCCAGCAAGGCACATTAACGCGTTATAGAGATAAATTTTCTCGAGAACCGTTTGATGAATCTGCTTCGCTCTGGGCAAGTTGGTTCATCTTGTTAATCTAAACGAGAGGACAAACCCCCAGGAAGGCACATTAACGCGTTTGAGCGCTGTGACCGTTCAAACTTTCATAAATTTTCTGGACAACTTTTTCATCATATAAATATTACCTAGCTCGATAACCGTTTGATGGATCTGCTTCCTCCTCGGCAAGTAGGTTCACCTTGTTAATCTAAACGAGAGGCCAAACTCCCAGCAAGGCACATTAACGCGTTATAGAGATAAATTTTCTCGAGAACCGTTTGATGAATCTGCTTCGCTCTGGGCAAGTTGGTTC
This sequence comes from Holotrichia oblita, assembly GCA_023690525.1. Lineage (NCBI taxonomy): Eukaryota > Metazoa > Arthropoda > Insecta > Coleoptera > Scarabaeidae > Holotrichia > Holotrichia oblita. The sequence goes on from CM043022.1 coordinate 983,863, forward strand.
ATCTTGTTAATCTAAACGAGAGGACAAACCCCAGGAAGGCACATTAACGCGTTTGAGCGCTGTGACCGTTCAAACTTTCATAAATTTTCTGGACAACTTTTTCATCATATAAATATTACCTAGCTCGATAACCGTTTGATGGATCTGCTTCCTCCTCGGCAAGTAGGTTCACCTTGTTAATCTAAACGAGAGGCCAAACTCCCAGCAAGGCACATTAACGCGTTATAGAGATAAATTTTCTCGAGAACCGTTTGATGAATCTGCTTCGCTCTGGGCAAGTTGGTTCATCTTGTTAATCTAAACGAGAGGACAAACCCCAGGAAGGCACATTAACGCGTTTGAGCGCTGTGACCGTTCAAACTTTCATAAATTTTCTGGACAACTTTTTCATCATATAAATATTACCTAGCTCGATAACCGTTTGATGGATCTGCTTCCTCCTCGGCAAGTAGGTTCACCTTGTTAATCTAAACGAGAGGCCAAACTCCCAGCAAGGCACATTAACGCGTTATAGAGATAAATTTTCTCGAGAACCGTTTGATGAATCTGCTTCGCTCTGGGCAAGTTGGTTCATCTTGTTAATCTAAACGAGAGGACAAACCCCAGGAAGGCACATTAACGCGTTTGAGCGCTGTGACCGTTCAAACTTTCATAAATTTTCTGGACAACTTTTTCATCATATAAATATTACCTAGCTCGATAACCGTTTGATGGATCTGCTTCCTCCTCGGCAAGTAGGTTCACCTTGTTAATCTAAACGAGAGGCCAAACTCCCAGCAAGGCACATTAACGCGTTATAGAGATAAATTTTCTCGAGAACCGTTTGATGAATCTGCTTCGCTCTGGGCAAGTTGGTTCATCTTGTTAATCTAAACGAGAGGACAAACCCCCAGGAAGGCACATTAACGCGTTTGAGCGCTGTGACCGTTCAAACTTTCATAAATTTTCTGGACAACTTTTTCATCATATAAATATTACCTAGCTCGATAACCGTTTGATGGATCTGCTTCCTCCTCGGCAAGTAGGTTCACCTTGTTAATCTAAACGAGAGGCCAAACTCCCAGCAAGGCACATTAACGCGTTATAGAGATAAATTTTCTCGAGAACCGTTTGATGAATCTGCTTCGCTCTGGGCAAGTTGGTTCATCTTGTTAATCTAAACGAGAGGACAAACCCCAGGAAGGCACATTAACGCGTTTGAGCGCTGTGACCGTTCAAACTTTCATAAATTTTCTGGACAACTTTTTCATCATATAAATATTACCTAGCTCGATAACCGTTTGATGAGATCTGCTGAATCGCTCGCTCTGGGCAAGTTGGTTCATCTTGTTAATCTAAACGAGAGGACAAACCCCAGGAAGGCACATTAACGCGTTTGAGCGCTGTGACCGTTCAAACTTTCATAAATTTTCTGGACAACTTTTTCATCATATAAATATTACCTAGCTCGATAACCGTTTGATGGATCTGCTTCCTCCTCGGCAAGTAGGTTCACCTTGTTAATCTAAACGAGAGGCCAAACTCCCAGCAAGGCACATTAACGCGTTATAGAGATAAATTTTCTCGAGAACCGTTTGATGAATCTGCTTCGCTCTGGGCAAGTTGGTTCATCTTGTTAATCTAAACGAGAGGACAAACCCCCAGGAAGGCACATTAACGCGTTTGAGCGCTGTGACCGTTCAAACTTTCATAAATTTTCTGGACAACTTTTTCATCATATAAATATTACCTAGCTCGATAACCGTTTGATGGATCTGCTTCCTCCTCGGCAAGTAGGTTCACCTTGTTAATCTAAACGAGAGGCCAAACTCCCAGCAAGGCACATTAACGCGTTATAGAGATAAATTTTCTCGAGAACCGTTTGATGAATCTGCTTCGCTCTGGGCAAGTTGGTTCATCTTGTTAATCTAAACGAGAGGACAAACCCCCAGGAAGGCACATTAACGCGTTTGAGCGCTGTGACCGTTCAAACTTTCATAAATTTTCTGGACAACTTTTTCATCATATAAATATTACCTAGCTCGATAACCGTTTGATGGATCTGCTTCCTCCTCGGCAAGTAGGTTCACCTTGTTAATCTAAACGAGAGGCCAAACTCCCAGCAAGGCACATTAACGCGTTATAGAGATAAATTTTCTCGAGAACCGTTTGATGAATCTGCTTCGCTCTGGGCAAGTTGGTTCATCTTGTTAATCTAAACGAGAGGACAAACCCCAGGAAGGCACATTAACGCGTTTGAGCGCTGTGACCGTTCAAACTTTCATAAATTTTCTGGACAACTTTTTCATCATATAAATATTACCTAGCTCGATAACCGTTTGATGGATCTGCTTCCTCCTCGGCAAGTAGGTTCACCTTGTTAATCTAAACGAGAGGCCAAACTCCCAGCAAGGCACATTAACGCGTTATAGAGATAAATTTTCTCGAGAACCGTTTGATGAATCTGCTTCGCTCTGGGCAAGTTGGTTCATCTTGTTAATCTAAACGAGAGGACAAACCCCCAGGAAGGCACATTAACGCGTTTGAGCGCTGTGACCGTTCAAACTTTCATAAATTTTCTGGACAACTTTTTCATCATATAAATATTACCTAGCTCGATAACCGTTTGATGGATCTGCTTCCTCCTCGGCAAGTAGGTTCACCTTGTTAATCTAAACGAGAGGCCAAACTCCCAGCAAGGCACATTAACGCGTTATAGAGATAAATTTTCTCGAGAACCGTTTGATGAATCTGCTTCGCTCTGGGCAAGTTGGTTCATCTTGTTAATCTAAACGAGAGGACAAACCCCCAGGAAGGCACATTAACGCGTTTGAGCGCTGTGACCGTTCAAACTTTCATAAATTTTCTGGACAACTTTTTCATCATATAAATATTACCTAGCTCGATAACCGTTTGATGGATCTGCTTCCTCCTCGGCAAGTAGGTTCACCTTGTTAATCTAAACGAGAGGCCAAACTCCCAGCAAGGCACATTAACGCGTTATAGAGATAAATTTTCTCGAGAACCGTTTGATGAATCTGCTTCGCTCTGGGCAAGTTGGTTCATCTTGTTAATCTAAACGAGAGGACAAACCCCAGGAAGGCACATTAACGCGTTTGAGCGCTGTGACCGTTCAAACTTTCATAAATTTTCTGGACAACTTTTTCATCATATAAATATTACCTAGCTCGATAACCGTTTGATGGATCTGCTTCCTCCTCGGCAAGTAGGTTCACCTTGTTAATCTAAACGAGAGGCCAAACTCCCAGCAAGGCACATTAACGCGTTATAGAGATAAATTTTCTCGAGAACCGTTTGATGAATCTGCTTCGCTCTGGGCAAGTTGGTTCATCTTGTTAATCTAAACGAGAGGACAAACCCCCAGGAAGGCACATTAACGCGTTTGAGCGCTGTGACCGTTCAAACTTTCATAAATTTTCTGGACAACTTTTTCATCATATAAATATTACCTAGCTCGATAACCGTTTGATGGATCTGCTTCCTCCTCGGCAAGTAGGTTCACCTTGTTAATCTAAACGAGAGGCCAAACTCCCAGCAAGGCACATTAACGCGTTATAGAGATAAATTTTCTCGAGAACCGTTTGATGAATCTGCTTCGCTCTGGGCAAGTTGGTTCATCTTGTTAATCTAAACGAGAGGACAAACCCCCAGGAAGGCACATTAACGCGTTTGAGCGCTGTGACCGTTCAAACTTTCATAAATTTTCTGGACAACTTTTTCATCATATAAATATTACCTAGCTCGATAACCGTTTGATGGATCTGCTTCCTCCTCGGCAAGTAGGTTCACCTTGTTAATCTAAACGAGAGGCCAAACTCCCAGCAAGGCACATTAACGCGTTATAGAGATAAATTTTCTCGAGAACCGTTTGATGAATCTGCTTCGCTCTGGGCAAGTTGGTTCATCTTGTTAATCTAAACGAGAGGACAAACCCCCAGGAAGGCACATTAACGCGTTTGAGCGCTGTGACCGTTCAAACTTTCATAAATTTTCTGGACAACTTTTTCATCATATAAATATTACCTAGCTCGATAACCGTTTGATGGATCTGCTTCCTCCTCGGCAAGTAGGTTCACCTTGTTAATCTAAACGAGAGGCCAAACTCCCAGCAAGGCACATTAACGCGTTATAGAGATAAATTTTCTCGAGAACCGTTTGATGAATCTGCTTCGCTCTGGGCAAGTTGGTTCATCTTGTTAATCTAAACGAGAGGACAAACCCCAGGAAGGCACATTAACGCGTTTGAGCGCTGTGACCGTTCAAACTTTCATAAATTTTCTGGACAACTTTTTCATCATATAAATATTAACCGTTTGATGGAGCTCGACCTTGTTAACCGTTTGATGGATCTGCTTCCTCCTCGGCAAGTAGGTTCATCTTGTTAATCTAAACGAGAGGCCAAACTCCCAGGAAGGCACATTAACGCGTTTGAGCGCTGTGACCGTTCAAACTTTCATAAATTTTCTGGACAACTTTTTCATCATATAAATATTACCTAGCTCGATAACCGTTTGATGGATCTGCTTCCTCCTCGGCAAGTAGGTTCACCTTGTTAATCTAAACGAGAGGCCAAACTCCCAGCAAGGCACATTAACGCGTTATAGAGATAAATTTTCTCGAGAACCGTTTGATGAATCTGCTTCGCTCTGGGCAAGTTGGTTCATCTTGTTAATCTAAACGAGAGGACAAACCCCAGGAAGGCACATTAACGCGTTTGAGCGCTGTGACCGTTCAAACTTTCATAAATTTTCTGGACAACTTTTTCATCATATAAATATTACCTAGCTCGATAACCGTTTGATGGATCTGCTTCCTCCTCGGCAAGTAGGTTCACCTTGTTAATCTAAACGAGAGGCCAAACTCCCAGCAAGGCACATTAACGCGTTATAGAGATAAATTTTCTCGAGAACCGTTTGATGAATCTGCTTCGCTCTGGGCAAGTTGGTTCATCTTGTTAATCTAAACGAGAGGACAAACCCCCAGGAAGGCACATTAACGCGTTTGAGCGCTGTGACCGTTCAAACTTTCATAAATTTTCTGGACAACTTTTTCATCATATAAATATTACCTAGCTCGATAACCGTTTGATGGATCTGCTTCCTCCTCGGCAAGTAGGTTCACCTTGTTAATCTAAACGAGAGGCCAAACTCCCAGCAAGGCACATTAACGCGTTATAGAGATAAATTTTCTCGAGAACCGTTTGATGAATCTGCTTCGCTCTGGGCAAGTTGGTTCATCTTGTTAATCTAAACGAGAGGACAAACCCCAGGAAGGCACATTAACGCGTTTGAGCGCTGTGACCGTTCAAACTTTCATAAATTTTCTGGACAACTTTTTCATCATATAAATATTACCTAGCTCGATAACCGTTTGATGGATCTGCTTCCTCCTCGGCAAGTAGGTTCACCTTGTTAATCTAAACGAGAGGCCAAACTCCCAGCAAGGCACATTAACGCGTTATAGAGATAAATTTTCTCGAGAACCGTTTGATGAATCTGCTTCGCTCTGGGCAAGTTGGTTCATCTTGTTAATCTAAACGAGAGGACAAACCCCAGGAAGGCACATTAACGCGTTTGAGCGCTGTGACCGTTCAAACTTTCATAAATTTTCTGGACAACTTTTTCATCATATAAATATTACCTAGCTCGATAACCGTTTGATGGATCTGCTTCCTCCTCGGCAAGTAGGTTCACCTTGTTAATCTAAACGAGAGGCCAAACTCCCAGCAAGGCACATTAACGCGTTATAGAGATAAATTTTCTCGAGAACCGTTTGATGAATCTGCTTCGCTCTGGGCAAGTTGGTTCATCTTGTTAATCTAAACGAGAGGACAAACCCCAGGAAGGCACATTAACGCGTTTGAGCGCTGTGACCGTTCAAACTTTCATAAATTTTCTGGACAACTTTTTCATCATATAAATATTACCTAGCTCGATAACCGTTTGATGGATCTGCTTCCTCCTCGGCAAGTAGGTTCACCTTGTTAATCTAAACGAGAGGCCAAACTCCCAGCAAGGCACATTAACGCGTTATAGAGATAAATTTTCTCGAGAACCGTTTGATGAATCTGCTTCGCTCTGGGCAAGTTGGTTCATCTTGTTAATCTAAACGAGAGGACAAACCCCCAGGAAGGCACATTAACGCGTTTGAGCGCTGTGACCGTTCAAACTTTCATAAATTTTCTGGACAACTTTTTCATCATATAAATATTACCTAGCTCGATAACCGTTTGATGGATCTGCTTCCTCCTCGGCAAGTAGGTTCACCTTGTTAATCTAAACGAGAGGCCAAACTCCCAGCAAGGCACATTAACGCGTTATAGAGATAAATTTTCTCGAGAACCGTTTGATGAATCTGCTTCGCTCTGGGCAAGTTGGTTCATCTTGTTAATCTAAACGAGAGGACAAACCCCCAGGAAGGCACATTAACGCGTTTGAGCGCTGTGACCGTTCAAACTTTCATAAATTTTCTGGACAACTTTTTCATCATATAAATATTACCTAGCTCGATAACCGTTTGATGGATCTGCTTCCTCCTCGGCAAGTAGGTTCACCTTGTTAATCTAAACGAGAGGCCAAACTCCCAGCAAGGCACATTAACGCGTTATAGAGATAAATTTTCTCGAGAACCGTTTGATGAATCTGCTTCGCTCTGGGCAAGTTGGTTCATCTTGTTAATCTAAACGAGAGGACAAACCCCAGGAAGGCACATTAACGCGTTTGAGCGCTGTGACCGTTCAAACTTTCATAAATTTTCTGGACAACTTTTTCATCATATAAATATTACCTAGCTCGATAACCGTTTGATGGATCTGCTTCCTCCTCGGCAAGTAGGTTCACCTTGTTAATCTAAACGAGAGGCCAAACTCCCAGCAAGGCACATTAACGCGTTATAGAGATAAATTTTCTCGAGAACCGTTTGATGAATCTGCTTCGCTCTGGGCAAGTTGGTTCATCTTGTTAATCTAAACGAGAGGACAAACCCCAGGAAGGCACATTAACGCGTTTGAGCGCTGTGACCGTTCAAACTTTCATAAATTTTCTGGACAACTTTTTCATCATATAAATATTACCTAGCTCGATAACCGTTTGATGGATCTGCTTCCTCCTCGGCAAGTAGGTTCACCTTGTTAATCTAAACGAGAGGCCAAACTCCCAGCAAGGCACATTAACGCGTTATAGAGATAAATTTTCTCGAGAACCGTTTGATGAATCTGCTTCGCTCTGGGCAAGTTGGTTCATCTTGTTAATCTAAACGAGAGGACAAACCCCCAGGAAGGCACATTAACGCGTTTGAGCGCTGTGACCGTTCAAACTTTCATAAATTTTCTGGACAACTTTTTCATCATATAAATATTACCTAGCTCGATAACCGTTTGATGGATCTGCTTCCTCCTCGGCAAGTAGGTTCACCTTGTTAATCTAAACGAGAGGCCAAACTCCCAGCAAGGCACATTAACGCGTTATAGAGATAAATTTTCTCGAGAACCGTTTGATGAATCTGCTTCGCTCTGGGCAAGTTGGTTCATCTTGTTAATCTAAACGAGAGGACAAACCCCCAGGAAGGCACATTAACGCGTTTGAGCGCTGTGACCGTTCAAACTTTCATAAATTTTCTGGACAACTTTTTCATCATATAAATATTACCTAGCTCGATAACCGTTTGATGGATCTGCTTCGCTCCTCGGCAAGTTGGTTCATCTTGTTAATCTAAACGAGAGGACAAACCCCAGGAAGGCACATTAACGCGTTTGAGCGCTGTGACCGTTCAAACTTTCATAAATTTTCTGGACAACTTTTTCATCATATAAATATTACCTAGCTCGATAACCGTTTGATGGATCTGCTTCCTCCTCGGCAAGTAGGTTCACCTTGTTAATCTAAACGAGAGGCCAAACTCCCAGCAAGGCACATTAACGCGTTATAGAGATAAATTTTCTCGAGAACCGTTTGATGAATCTGCTTCGCTCTGGGCAAGTTGGTTCATCTTGTTAATCTAAACGAGAGGACAAACCCCCAGGAAGGCACATTAACGCGTTTGAGCGCTGTGACCGTTCAAACTTTCATAAATTTTCTGGACAACTTTTTCATCATATAAATATTACCTAGCTCGATAACCGTTTGATGGATCTGCTTCCTCCTCGGCAAGTAGGTTCACCTTGTTAATCTAAACGAGAGGCCAAACTCCCAGCAAGGCACATTAACGCGTTATAGAGATAAATTTTCTCGAGAACCGTTTGATGAATCTGCTTCGCTCTGGGCAAGTTGGTTCATCTTGTTAATCTAAACGAGAGGACAAACCCCCAGGAAGGCACATTAACGCGTTTGAGCGCTGTGACCGTTCAAACTTTCATAAATTTTCTGGACAACTTTTTCATCATATAAATATTACCTAGCTCGATAACCGTTTGATGGATCTGCTTCCTCCTCGGCAAGTAGGTTCACCTTGTTAATCTAAACGAGAGGCCAAACTCCCAGCAAGGCACATTAACGCGTTATAGAGATAAATTTTCTCGAGAACCGTTTGATGAATCTGCTTCGCTCTGGGCAAGTTGGTTCATCTTGTTAATCTAAACGAGAGGACAAACACCCAGGAAGGCACATTAACGCGTTTGAGCGCTGTGACCGTTCAAACTTTCATAAATTTTCTGGACAACTTTTTCATCATATAAATATTACCTAGCTCGATAACCGTTTGATGGATCTGCTTCCTCCTCGGCAAGTAGGTTCACCTTGTTAATCTAAACGAGAGGCCAAACTCCCAGCAAGGCACATTAACGCGTTATAGAGATAAATTTTCTCGAGAACCGTTTGATGAATCTGCTTCGCTCTGGGCAAGTTGGTTCATCTTGTTAATCTAAACGAGAGGACAAACCCCCAGGAAGGCACATTAACGCGTTTGAGCGCTGTGACCGTTCAAACTTTCATAAATTTTCTGGACAACTTTTTCATCATATAAATATTACCTAGCTCGATAACCGTTTGATGGATCTGCTTCCTCCTCGGCAAGTAGGTTCACCTTGTTAATCTAAACGAGAGGCCAAACTCCCAGCAAGGCACATTAACGCGTTATAGAGATAAATTTTCTCGAGAACCGTTTGATGAATCTGCTTCGCTCTGGGCAAGTTGGTTCATCTTGTTAATCTAAACGAGAGGACAAACCCCAGGAAGGCACATTAACGCGTTTGAGCGCTGTGACCGTTCAAACTTTCATAAATTTTCTGGACAACTTTTTCATCATATAAATATTACCTAGCTCGATAACCGTTTGATGGATCTGCTTCCTCCTCGGCAAGTAGGTTCACCTTGTTAATCTAAACGAGAGGCCAAACTCCCAGCAAGGCACATTAACGCGTTATAGAGATAAATTTTCTCGAGAACCGTTTGATGAATCTGCTTCGCTCTGGGCAAGTTGGTTCATCTTGTTAATCTAAACGAGAGGACAAACCCCAGGAAGGCACATTAACGCGTTTGAGCGCTGTGACCGTTCAAACTTTCATAAATTTTCTGGACAACTTTTTCATCATATAAATATTACCTAGCTCGATAACCGTTTGATGGATCTGCTTCCTCCTCGGCAAGTAGGTTCACCTTGTTAATCTAAACGAGAGGCCAAACTCCCAGCAAGGCACATTAACGCGTTATAGAGATAAATTTTCTCGAGAACCGTTTGATGAATCTGCTTCGCTCTGGGCAAGTTGGTTCATCTTGTTAATCTAAACGAGAGGACAAACACCCAGGAAGGCACATTAACGCGTTTGAGCGCTGTGACCGTTCAAACTTTCATAAATTTTCTGGACAACTTTTTCATCATATAAATATTACCTAGCTCGATAACCGTTTGATGGATCTGCTTCCTCCTCGGCAAGTAGGTTCACCTTGTTAATCTAAACGAGAGGCCAAACTCCCAGCAAGGCACATTAACGCGTTATAGAGATAAATTTTCTCGAGAACCGTTTGATGAATCTGCTTCGCTCTGGGCAAGTTGGTTCATCTTGTTAATCTAAACGAGAGGACAAAACCCCAGGAAGGCACATTAACGCGTTTGAGCGCTGTGACCGTTCAAACTTTCATAAATTTTCTGGACAACTTTTTCATCATATAAATATTACCTAGCTCGATAACCGTTTGATGGATCTGCTTCCTCCTCGGCAAGTAGGTTCACCTTGTTAATCTAAACGAGAGGCCAAACTCCCAGCAAGGCACATTAACGCGTTATAGAGATAAATTTTCTCGAGAACCGTTTGATGAATCTGCTTCGCTCTGGGCAAGTTGGTTCATCTTGTTAATCTAAACGAGAGGACAAACCCCAGGAAGGCACATTAACGCGTTTGAGCGCTGTGACCGTTCAAACTTTCATAAATTTTCTGGACAACTTTTTCATCATATAAATATTACCTAGCTCGATAACCGTTTGATGGATCTGCTTCCTCCTCGGCAAGTAGGTTCACCTTGTTAATCTAAACGAGAGGCCAAACTCCCAGCAAGGCACATTAACGCGTTATAGAGATAAATTTTCTCGAGAACCGTTTGATGAATCTGCTTCGCTCTGGGCAAGTTGGTTCATCTTGTTAATCTAAACGAGAGGACAAACCCCAGGAAGGCACATTAACGCGTTTGAGCGCTGTGACCGTTCAAACTTTCATAAATTTTCTGGACAACTTTTTCATCATATAAATATTACCTAGCTCGATAACCGTTTGATGGATCTGCTTCCTCCTCGGCAAGTAGGTTCACCTTGTTAATCTAAACGAGAGGCCAAACTCCCAGCAAGGCACATTAACGCGTTATAGAGATAAATTTTCTCGAGAACCGTTTGATGAATCTGCTTCGTTCTGGGCAAGTTGGTTCATCTTGTTAATCTAAACGAGAGGAAAAACACCCAGGAAGGCACATTAACGCGTTTGAGCGCTGTGACCGTTCAAACTTTCATAAATTTTCTGGACAACTTTTTCATCATATAAATATTACCTAGCTCGATAACCGTTTGATGGATCTGCTTCCTCCTCTGCAAGTAAGTTCACCTTGTTAATCTAAACGAGAGGCCAAACTCCCAGCAAGGCACATTAACGCGTTATAGAGATAAATTTTCTCGAGAACCGTTTGATGAATCTGCTTCGCTCTGGGCAAGTTGGTTCATCTTGTTAATCTAAACGAGAGGACAAACCCCCAGGAAGGCACATTAACGCGTTTGAGCGCTGTGACCGTTCAAACTTTCATAAATTTTCTGGACAACTTTTTCATCATATAAATATTACCTAGCTCGATAACCGTTTGATGGATCTGCTTCCTCCTCGGCAAGTAGGTTCACCTTGTTAATCTAAACGAGAGGCCAAACTCCCAGCAAGGCACATTAACGCGTTATAGAGATAAATTTTCTCGAGAACCGTTTGATGAATCTGCTTCGCTCTGGGCAAGTTGGTTCATCTTGTTAATCTAAACGAGAGGACAAACCCCCAGGAAGGCACATTAACGCGTTTGAGCGCTGTGACCGTTCAAACTTTCATAAATTTTCTGGACAACTTTTTCATCATATAAATATTACCTAGCTCGATAACCGTTTGATGGATCTGCTTCCTCCTCGGCAAGTAGGTTCATCTTGTTAATCTAAACGAGAGGCCAAACTCCCAGCAAGGCACATTAACGCGTTTGAGCGCTGTGACCGTTCAAACTTTCATAAATTTTCTGGACAACTTTTTCATCATATAAATATTACCTAGCTCGATAACCGTTTGATGGATCTGCTTCCTCCTCTGCAAGTAAGTTCACCTTGTTAATCTAAACGAGAGGCCAAACTCCCAGCAAGGCACATTAACGCGTTATAGAGATAAATTTTCTCGAGAACCGTTTGATGAATCTGCTTCGCTCTGGGCAAGTTGGTTCATCTTGTTAATCTAAACGAGAGGACAAACCCCCAGGAAGGCACATTAACGCGTTTGAGCGCTGTGACCGTTCAAACTTTCATAAATTTTCTGGACAACTTTTTCATCATATAAATATTACCTAGCTCGATAACCGTTTGATGGATCTGCTTCCTCCTCGGCAAGTAGGTTCACCTTGTTAATCTAAACGAGAGGCCAAACTCCCAGCAAGGCACATTAACGCGTTATAGAGATAAATTTTCTCGAGAACCGTTTGATGAATCTGCTTCGCTCTGGGCAAGTTGGTTCATCTTGTTAATCTAAACGAGAGGACAAACACCCAGGAAGGCACATTAACGCGTTTGAGCGCTGTGACCGTTCAAACTTTCATAAATTTTCTGGACAACTTTTTCATCATATAAATATTACCTAGCTCGATAACCGTTTGATGGATCTGCTTCCTCCTCTGCAAGTAAGTTCACCTTGTTAATCTAAACGAGAGGCCAAACTCCCAGCAAGGCACATTAACGCGTTATAGAGATAAATTTTCTCGAGAACCGTTTGATGAATCTGCTTCGCTCTGGGCAAGTTGGTTCATCTTGTTAATCTAAACGAGAGGACAAACACCCAGGAAGGCACATTAACGCGTTTGAGCGCTGTGACCGTTCAAACTTTCATAAATTTTCTGGACAACTTTTTCATCATATAAATATTACCTAGCTCGATAACCGTTTGATGGATCTGCTTCCTCCTCGGCAAGTAGGTTCACCTTGTTAATCTAAACGAGAGGCCAAACTCCCAGCAAGGCACATTAACGCGTTATAGAGATAAATTTTCTCGAGAACCGTTTGATGAATCTGCTTCGCTCTGGGCAAGTTGGTTCATCTTGTTAATCTAAACGAGAGGACAAACCCCCAGGAAGGCACATTAACGCGTTTGAGCGCTGTGACCGTTCAAACTTTCATAAATTTTCTGGACAACTTTTTCATCATATAAATATTATTCAGCCTGATAACCGCTTCTGATGGATCTACTTCTGCCTGGCTGAAGATAGGTTCATCTTGTTAATCTAAATGAGAGGCCAAACTCCAGCAAGGCACATTAACGCGTTATAGAGATAAATATTTCTCATATAAATACACGAGAACTGTTTGATGAATCTGCTTCGTTCTGGGCAAGTTGGTTCATCTTGTTAATCTAAACGAGAGGACAAACCCCCAGGAAGGCACATTAACGCGTTTGAGCGCTGTGACCGTTCAAACTTTCATAAATTTTCTGGACAACTTTTTTCATCATATAAATATTACCCAGCTCGATAACCGTTTGATGGATCTGCTTCCACCTCTGCAAGTAAGTTCACCTTGTTAATCTAAGCGAGAGGCCAAACTCAGCAAGGCACATTAACGCGTTATAGATACAAATTTGTCGAGAACCGTTTGGTGAATCTGCTTCGTTCTGGGCGAGTTGGTTCATCTTGTTAATCTAAACGAGAGGAAAACACCCAGGAAGGCACATTAACGTCGAGCGCTGTGACCGTTCAAACTTTCATAAATATTCTGACAAGTTTTTCATCATATAAATATTACCTAGCTCGATAACCATTTGATGGATCTGCTTCCTCCTCTGCAAGTAAGTTCACCTTGTTAATCTAAACGAGAGGCCAAACTCCCCAGCAAGGCACATTAACGCGTTATAGAGATAAATTTTCTCGAGAACCATTTGATGAATCTGCTTCGCCTGGCAAGTTGGTTCATCTTGTTAATCTAAACGAGAGAGACAAACGCACAGGAAGGCACATTAACGCGTTTGAGCGCTGTGACCGTTCAAACTTTCATAAATTTTCTGGACAACTTTTTCATCATATAAATATTACCTAGCTCGATAACTGTTTGATGGATCTGCTTCACCTCGGCAAGTAAGTTCACCTTATTAATCAAAACGAGAGGCCAAACTCCATAAAGGGCATTAACGCGTTATAGAGATAAATATTCTCGAGAACCGTTTGATGAATCTGCTTCGCTCTGGGAAAGTTGGTTCATCTTGTTAATGTAAACGAGAGGACAAACCCCAGGAAGGCACATTAACGCGTTTGAGCGCTGTGACCGTTCAAACTTTCATAAATTTTCTGGACAACTTTTCATCATATGAATATTACCTAGCTCGATAAATCGTTTGATGGATCTGTTTCCTCCTCGGCAAGTAGGTTCAGCTTGTTAATCTAAATGAGAGGCCAAACTCCCAGCATAACGCGTTTGAGCGCTGTGATTCAAACTATCATAAATTTTCTGACAACTTTTCATCATATGAATACTACCTAGCTCGAAGTAAGTTCACCTTGTTAATCTAAACGAGAGGCCAAACTCCCAGCAAGGCACATTAACGCGTTATAGAGATAAATTTTCTCGAGAACCGTTTGATGAATCTGCTTCGCTCTGGGAAAGTTGGTTCATCTTGTTAATCTAAACGAGAGGACAAACCCCCAGGAAGGCACATTAACGCGTTTGAGCGCTGTGACTGTTCAAACTTTCATAAATTTTCTGGACAACTTTTTCATCATATAAATATTACCTAGCTCGATAACCGTTTGATGGATCTTTCCACCTCTGCAATTAAGTTCACCTCTAAGCGAGAGGCCAAATCCCCAGCAGGCACATTAACGCGTTATAGAGATAAATTTTGTCAGAACCGTTTGGTGAATCTGGTTCAGCATCTGTTAACTAAACGAGAGGAAAAACACCAGGAAGGCACATTAACGCGTTTGAGCGCTGTGACCGTTCAAATTTCATAAATTTTCTGGACAACTTTTTCATCATATAAATATTACCTAGCTCTATAACCGTTTGATGGATCTGCTTCCTCCTCTGCAAGTAAATTCACCTTGTTAATCTAAACGAGAGGCCAAACCCCAGCAAGGCATATTAACGCGTTATAGAGATAAATTTTCTCGAGAACCGTTTGATGAATCTGCTTCGTTCTGGGCAAGTTGGTTCATCTTGTTAATCTAAACGAGAGGACAAACACCCAGGAAGGCACATTAATGCGTTTGAGCGCTGTGACCGTTCAAACTTTCATAAATTTTCTGGACAACTTTTTCATCATATGAATATTACCTAGCTCGATAACCGTTTGATGGATCTGCTTCCACGTCGGCAAGTAGGTTCACCTTGTTAATCTAAGCGAGAGGCCAAAACTCCCAGCAAGGCACATTAACGCGTTATAGAGATAAATTTTGTCGAGAACTGTTTGGTGAATCTGCTTCGTTCTGGGCAAGTTGGTTCATCTTGTTAACTAAACGAGAGGAAAACACCCAGAATGGTACATTAACGCGTTTGAGCGCTGTGACCGTTCAAACTTTCTCATAAATTTTCTGGACATGTTTTTTCATCATATAAATATTACCTAGCTCGATAACCGTTTGATGGATCTGCTTCCACCTCTGCAAGTAAGTTCACCTTGTTAATCTAAACGAGAGGCCAAACTCCCAGCAAGGCACATTAACGCGTTATAGAGATAAATTTTCTCGAGAACCGTTTGATGAATCTGCTTCGCTCTGGGCAAGTTTGGTTCATCTTGTTAATCTAAACGAGAGGACAAACGCACAGGAAGGCACATTAACGCGTTTGAGCGCTGTGACCGTTCAAACTTTCATAAATTTTCTGGACAACTTTTTCATCATATGAATATTACCTAGCTCGATAACCGTTTGATGGATC
Organism: Holotrichia oblita; assembly: GCA_023690525.1. NCBI lineage: Eukaryota > Metazoa > Arthropoda > Insecta > Coleoptera > Scarabaeidae > Holotrichia > Holotrichia oblita. Next base: position 999,436 of record CM043022.1, read on the forward strand.
TGCTTCCACCTCTGCAAGTAAATTCACCTTGTTAATCTAAACGAGAGGCCAAACTCCAAGCAAGGCACATTAACACGTTATAGAGATAAATATTCTCGAAACGATGAATCTGCTTCGCCTGGGGAAGCAAGTTTGAGTTTATCTTGTTAACCTAGCTCGAAACCAAATCCCAAACAGCAAGGCATATTAACGCGTTTGAGCGCTGTGACCGTTCAAACTATCATAAATTTTCTGACAACTTTTTCATCATATGAATACTACCTAGCTCGATAACCGTTTGATGGATCTGCTTCCTCCTCGGCAAGTAGGTTCACCTTGTTAATCTAAATGAGAGGCCAAACTCCCCAGCAAGGCACATTAACGCGTTATAGAGATAAATTTGTCGAGAACCGTTTGGTGAATCTGCTTCGTTCTGGCAAGTTGGTTCATCTTGTTAATCTAAATGAGAGGAAAAACACCCAGCAAGGCGTTAGATTAACGCGTTTGAGCGCTGTGACCGTTCAAACTTTCATAAATTTTCTGGACAACTTTTTCATCATATAAATATTACCTAGCTCGATAACCGTTTGATGGATCTGCTTCCTCCTCTGCAAGTAAGTTCACCTTGTTAATCTAAACGAGAGGCCAAACTCCCAGCAAGGCACATTAACGCGTTATAGAGATAAATATTCTCTCGAGAACCGTTTGATGAATCTGCTTCGTTCTGGGCAAGTTGGTTCATCTTGTTAATCTAAACGAGAGGACAAACACCCAGGAAGGCACATTAACGCGTTTGAGCGCTGTGACCGTTCAAACTTTCATAAATTTTCTGGACAACTTTTTCATCATATAAATATTACCTAGCTCGATAACCGTTTGATGGATCTGCTTCCACCTCTGCAAGTAAGTTCACCTTGTTAATCTAAATGAGAGGCCAAACTCCCAGCAAGGCACATTAACGCGTTATAGAGATAAAATTTCTCGAGAACCATTTGATGAATCTGCTTCGCTCTGGGCAAGTTGGTTCATCTTGTTAATCTAAACGAGAGGACAAACGCCCAGGAAGTCACATTAATGCGTTTGAGCGCTGTGACCGTTCAAACTTTCATAAATTTTCTGGACAACTTTTTCATCATATAAATATTACCTAGCTCGATAACCGTTTGATGGATCTGCTTCCTCCTCGGCAAGTAGGTTCAGCTTGTTAATCTAAATGAGAGGCCAAACTCCCAGCAAGGCACATTAACGCGTTATAGAGATAAATTTTGTCGAGAACCGTTTGGTGAATCTGCTTCGTTCTGGGCAAGTTGGTTCATCTTGTTAATCTAAACGAGAGGAAAAACACCCAGGAAGGCACATTAACGCGTTTGAGCGCTGTGACCGTTCAAACTTTCATAAATTTTCTGGACAACTTTTTCATCATATAAATATTACCTAGCTCGATAACCGTTTGATGGATCTGCTTCCTCCTCGGCAAGTAGGTTCACCTTGTTAATCTAAACGAGAGGCCAAACTCCCAGCAAGGCACATTAACGCGTTATAGAGATAAATTTTCGAGAACCATTTGATGAATCTGCTTCGTTTGGTTTATCTTGTTAACTAAACGAGAGGACAAACGCACAGGAAGTTTAACGCGTTTGAGCGCTGTGACCGTTCAAACTTTCATAAATTTTCTGGACAACTTTTTCATCATATAAATATTACCTAGCTCGATAACCGTTTGATGGATCTGCTTCCACCTCTGCAAGTAAGTTCACCTTGTTAATCTAAACGAGAGGCCAAACTCCAAGCAAGGCACATTAACACGTTATAGAGATAAATATTCTCGAGAACCGTTTGATGAATCTGCTTCGCTCTGGGAAAGTTGGTTTATCTTGTTAACCTAAACGAGAGGACAAACCCCCAGGAAGGCACATTAATGCGTTTGAGCGCTGTGACCGTTCAAACTATCATAAATTTTCTGGACAACTTTTTCATCATATGAATATTACCTAGCTCGATAACCGTTTGATGGATCTGCTTCCTCCTCGGCAAGTAGGTTCAGCTTGTTAATCTAAATGAGAGGCCAAACTCCCAGCAAGGCACATTAACGCGTTTGAGCGCTGTGACCGTTCAAACTATCATAAATTTTCTGGACAACTTTTTCATCATATGAATACTACCTAGCTCGATAACCGTTTGATGGATCTGCTTCCTCCTCGGCAAGTAGGTTCACCTTGTTAATCTAAATGAGAGGCCAAACTCCCAGCAAGGCACATTAACGCGTTATAGAGATAAATTTTCTCGAGAACCGTTTGGTGAATCTGCTTCGTTCTGGGCAAGTTGGTTCATCTTGTTAATCTAAACGAGAGGAAAAACACCCAGGAAGGCACATTAACGCGTTTGAGCGCTGTGACCGTTCAAACTTTCATAAATTTTCTTGACAAGTTTTTCATCATATAAATATTACCTAGCTCGATAACCGTTTGATGGATCTGCTTCCTCCTCTGCAAGTAAATTCACCTTGTTAATCTAAACGAGAGGCCAAACTCCCAGCAAGGCACATTAACGCGTTATAGAGATAAATATTCTCGAGAACCGTTTGATGAATCTGCTTCGTTCTGGGCAAGTTGGTTCATCTTGTTAATCTAAACGAGAGGACAAACACCCAGGAAGGCACATTAACGCGTTTGAGCGCTGTGACCGTTCAAACTTTCATAAATATTCTGGACAACTTTTTCATCATATAAATATTACCTAGCTCGATAACCGTTTGGTGGATCTGCTTCCACCTCTGCAAGTAAGTTCACCTTGTTAATCTAAACGAGAAGCCAAACTCCCAGCAAGGCACATTAACGCGTTATAGAGATAAATTTTCTCGAGAACCGTTTGATGAATCTGCTTCGCTCTGGGCAAGTTGGTTTATCTTGTTAACCTAAACGAGAGGACAAACGCACAGGAAGGCACATTAACGCGTTTGAGCGCTAAAAATTTTCTGGACAACTTTTTCATCATATGAAGAACCTAGCTTAACCGTTTGATGAATCTGCTTCGCTCTGGGCAAGTTGGTTCATCTTGTTAATCTAAACGAGAGGACAAACTCCCAGGAAGGCATATTAACGCGTTTGAGCGCTGTGACCGTTCAAACTATCATAAATTTTCTGGACAACTTTTTCATCATATGAATACTACCTAGCTCGATAACCGTTTGATGGATCTGCTTCCTCCTCGGCAAGTAGGTTCACCTTGTTAATGTAAATGAGAGGCCAAACTCCCAGCAATGCACATTAACGCGTTATAGAGATAAATTTTGTCGAGAACCGTTTGGTGAATCTGCTTCGTTCTGGGCAAGTAGGTTCAGCTTGTTAATCTAAATGAGAGGCCAAACCCCCAGCAAGGCACATTAACGCGTTTGAGCGCTGTGACCGTTCAAACTTTCATAAATTTTCTGGACAACTTTTTCATCATATGAATACTACCTAGCTCGATAACCGTTTGATGGATCTGCTTCCTCCTCGGCAACCTTGTTAATCTAAATGAGAGGCCAAACTCCCAGCAAGGCGCATTAACGCGTTATAGAGATAAATTTTCTCGAGAACAGTTTGGTGAATCTGCTTCGTTCTGGGCAAGTTGGTTCATCTTGTTAATCTAAACGAGAGGAAAAACACCCAGGAAGGCACATTAACGCGTTTGAGCGCTGTGACCGTTCAAACTTTCATAAATTTTCTGGACAACTTTTTCATCATATAAATATTACCTAGCTCGATAACCGTTTGATGGATCTGCTTCCACCTCTGCAAGTAAGTTCACCTTGTTAATCTAAGCGAGAGGCCAAACTCCCAGCAAGGCACATTAACGCGTTATAGAGATAAATTTTCTCGAGAACCGTTTGATGAATCTGCTTCGGTCTGGGCAGGTTGGTTCATCTTGTTAATCTAAATGAGAGGACAAACCCCCAGGAAAGCACATTAACGCGTTTGAGCGCTGTGACCGTTCAAACTTTCATAAATTTTCTTGACAAGTTTTTCATCATATAATATTACCTACCTAGCTCGATAACCGTTTGATGGATCTGCTTCCTCCTCTGCAAGTAAGTTCACCTTGTTAATCTAAACGAGAGGCCAAACTCCCAGCAAGGCACATTAACGCGTTATAGAGATAAATTTTCTCGAGAACAGTTTGATGAATCTGCTTCGGTCTGGGCAAGTTGGTTCATCTTGTTAATCTAAACGAGAGGACAAAACCCCACGAAAGCACATTAACGCGTTTGAGCGCTGTGACCGTTCAAACTTTCATAAATTTTTGACAACTTTTTCATCATATAAATATTACCAAGCTCGATAACCGTTTGATGGATCTGCTTCCTCCTCTGCAAGTAAATTCACCTTGTTAATCTAAACGAGAAGCCAAACTCCCAGCAAGGCACATTAACGCGTTATAGAGATAAATTTTCTCGAGAACCGTTTGATGAATCTGCTTCGCTCTGGGCAAGTTGGTTTATCTTGTTAACCTAAACGAGAGGACAAACGCACAGGAAGGCACATTAACGCGTTTGAGCGCTGTGACCGTTCAAACTATCATAAATTTTCTGGACAACTTTTTCATCATATGAAGATTACCTAGCTCGATAACCGTTTGATGGATCTGCTTCCTCCTCGGCAAGTAGGTTCACCTTGTTAATCTAAATGAGAGGCCAAACTCCCAGCAAGGCACATTAACGCGTTATAGAGATAAATTTTCTCGAGAACCGTTTGGTGAATCTGCTTCGTTCTGGGCAAGTTGGTTCATCTTGTTAATCTAAACGAGAGGAAAAACACCCAGGAAGGCACATTAACGCGTTTGAGCGCTGTGACCGTTCAAACTTTCATAAATTTTCTGGACAACTTTTTCATCATATAAATATTACCTAGCTCGATAACCGTTTGATGGATCTGCTTCCACCTCTGCAAGTAAGTTCACCATGTTAATCTAAGCGAGAGGCCAAACTCCCAGCAAGGCACATTAACGCGTTATAGAGATAAATTTTCTCGAGAACCGCTTGGTGAATCTGCTTCGTTCTGGGCAAGTTGGTTCATCTTGTTAATCTAAACGAGAGGAAAAACACCCAGGAAGGCACATTAACGCGTTTGAGCGCTGTGACCGTTCAAACTTTCATAAATTTTCTTGACAACTTTTTCATCATATGAATATTACCTAGCTCGATAACCGTTTGATGGATCTGCTTCCTCCTCTGCAAGTAAATTCACCTTGTTAATCTAAACGAGAGGCCAAACTCCCAGCAAGGCACATTAACGCGTTATAGAGATAAATATTCTCGAGAACCGTTTGATGAATCTGCTTCGCTCTGGGCAAGTTGGTTTATCTTGTTAACCTAAACGAGAGGACAAACTCCCAGGAAGGCACATTAATGCGTTTGAGCGCTGTGACCGTTCAAACTATCATAAATTTTCTGGACAACTTTTTCATCATATGAATATTACCTAGCTCGATAACCGTTTGATGGATCTGCTTCCTCCTCGGCAAGTAGGTTCACCTTGTTAATCTAAATGAGAGGCCAAACTCCCAGCAAGGCACATTAACGCGTTTGAGCGCTGTGACCGTTCAAACTATCATAAATTTTCTGGACAACTTTTTCATCATATGAATACTACCTAGCTCGATAACCGTTTGATGGATCTGCTTCCCTGCTCCGCTATGTTCTTGTTGCGTTTCAGAAGGGTAAAAAAGATAACTATAAAGCGGATGCTTACATGTTCGACCACTGTAGCATTACAAATATGAAATTATACCTGAATTCGGAAAATTATCCATACAGTGATATGAATATAGATATGTCGGAAAAACGTTATGCTAGAGCATACCGAATGTATACATCTTTCAAACCAAGTTATTACGGGAAACCTAGCGAATCTTTGATGAGTTACTCAAAATTTAACAAATGTTCAGTCTATATAATTGATTGTTCAGCACAAAATGAAGCCGTAAAGTCCAGTAATGTAGATATAAAACTGGAAATGATATCAAAGGTAGCATTTAGCGCAGACACAGTGGCATACTGTCTCATTCTACATGATTGTATGTTTGAGTACGAACCTATCCAGGGCACTGTTGAGAAAATAATGTAAACATGAATGTTTCATTCATGAATACTCCAACGATACACATGTGGTCAAATGAGGAAGATAGACATTCCGAATGGATGTTTTACGCTTCTGATCGAATAAAGTTCCAGGGTCGCATAAGAAACTGTTCCAAAATATTGGAACCAGTTCTCTCCGAAACACATCGGGACAAAGTGTATAGGAAACATTTCGAATCATTTATTGTCGTAGACATACAAGGTTTTGTTAATCGAGACTTTATGCCTAAAGAGATGACTATATCAGATGGGAAACGTTCCACACACCTTTTGTTCAAACCTCCAACACCTTTCCATCGGTTAGAACGACAACAGAAAAAGGAAATACGATGGTTGGAGAGGAATTATTTAAATAGTAATTATAGTGACGGATACGTAGACTTAAACAATATTGTACATATCTTAACTGATATTTGTAAATCTTACGATACAATATATGTAAAGGGTCATCAAAAGGCGGATTATTTAAGTAAATATGTAGATTTAGATATTATTAATTTAGAATATCTACAAAATGTACCAAACTTAAACAAAACTAACTCTGCTTGCTTTTTTCATAATAATAAAAATAAATTAAGTATGTGTACACAGCATAATGTTGAAGTTGTATTGGATTACTTAATAGGTGATAACTTGTAATCAACTTGTATCAGTAATAAAAAAATATACAACAATTATGAACGTTTTTATTTTATATTAATGTGTCAGATTCTTTAATGGATGCTAAGTGATTTTATGTTAGTAATAAACATAATACAGTAGTCAAATTATTTGTTGAACGTACAACCAATACATGTAATAATAATAATTTACAGGCAATTATCGATAATATATAAACACCTCTCTTGGCCGAAATATACGTAACCTCTGTCACATTCCATACAATCACACTCCTCTTCGTTACTAAGTATTGGGTTTTCATGTGGTGGTTCCCAAACTATATCACTGTTTTGTTTTGGAGCACTACCATTCAACGACAAAACGCTTCTAGTGGCTATATCGTACATGTATGTCATTCCGGGGACGTCGCTGCAGGGTTCACGCAGCCAGTCAAATTCATTGCGAATTAGCTGAGACATTTTTTCATTAAAATAGGGATTACACTCCTCCAGTACTTCAATTAAATATTCGAACTTAAAGTATTTCTCGTTCTGACGAGCGAAGGCTGCTAGAAATTCCAAATCTCTTCTATTTAACTTCGATAAATATATTTTTTGTGTTATATACTCTGGAATATTTACCAAATAGAAAATCATATACACCATATAGTTCGGACACCATTTTCAACTAAAACATATAAAATATTAAATAATGTATTTAACATATAACACTAAATAAAAATACTCACCAAAATATAAAAAAATGTGTGACAAAGATTTGCACGTTGGAAAGAATTGGCTAATACTAATATAAAACACATCAAATATTAAAATATAGTAAATAATATATTAAGCAAAGTAAAAATACTTACCGAAGTGTAAGAGAGACTAATACCAAAACATTATTTGCATTCGATTACATATGATCTTTTCATCACTAATATATATTAATTAAAAGATGCCATTGAGTTCTTGAAATATTACGTCAGTGTTGTAACGTTGAGAAATATCTACTTTCAGAAAATTGCTCGCATTCTTTAAATACCTAACAGTGAAATTATCAAAAACAACCTTCATAATAATTAGCCGTAATTAGCGGTTAAAACATGCCCCGCGGCCTTAAACTGCGCTCGTACAACCCGAGCATATCTACTGACGTACGTAACAATATAAGGTTTGAAGTAACATCGTAGAAGCTGTCATCTTCTCGGTTGGTGTTAGCTGTATAATAAGGGAAATAACACATTTCACATAGAAATGCAAATCTCTGTCTTCTAAGACCTAAGAGGTGGAATTTCTTTGGAATTAAGCAGTGTAGTCCACCACTCATTTCAATGGTTTCAGATGCCATTTTATCTGCAAAAATTGTTAAATGCATATTAACTAACATAATATGAAACACACATAATATATTAAACATGTAACATAGAGAGGTGCGTAAATGATTATACGTGACGTCATGCAACATTTTCAGTTCGGAATATTGGCAACTTGAAAATTTCATAGGCGTACTAATTATTATAATTCAGCGGTTTTGAAATAAAATGATTCAGGTCGTTTTAGTTATACCGAGACGCTTTATTATTATTTTTTATTATGATACTTCTTAAGATACTGCCTATTCTACGAGTGTGAACTTAACTACAGAATTGCCAACACCTGCGTATAACAACGCCCCCGCTCAATTCTGCAATTATTTTCTTTAATCATAAAAATTTATTGCATCAATAACCATATCTTATCCCTAAAAAGTTCAAATTTTGTTCTAGAAAGAATTAGTCTGCACACTGATCATTTGTAGGTACTTAAATTAGTTTAATAACACCTTCAGATACATAATTTCTTATGAAATGATGTTTCACATCTATATGTTTTGATCTTTATCTTCATACAGACTTATACAATTTATCTTATGTTCTAATATATCTTCTAATAGCTGTCTTAAAAATAAACATTTAGTAACACATGTTGCTAATGCTACATACTGAACTTGAAAGAGCTACAACTGATTGTTTTTTACATTTCCACAAGACTGTATTCTTGTTCAATTTCAAAATGAAACCACTAATACTTTTGCGATCATTTACATCATTCGCAAAGTCTGAGTCAACATATGCTTGAATATTGGAATCAACATTAGTCTGAGAATATTTTAATTTAAAACTTTTAGTATATTGTAACTACCGCAATACATTTTTAAATGTTTCCAATGTTCTACACCAAAATTGTTTTGAAATTGACTAAAGTACATTACGGAAAAACATAAGTCTGGTCGTGAACCTAACATAATGTACATTAAACTACCAATAAGCTGTTTGTAAGGTACATTTAAATTTGTATCTTTTGCTATTTTTAAGTTTAACTTTGGTTGCATTGGTACATATAATACAATAATATATTATTTTCAATTTTCTCAATTCCCAATCCTAAAAAGTAATATTTATTATTAGAAAAATCTTTAATTTCAAATTCAGCTGAAAGTTGAGACTTTAAGCTGCGTACTCACTTGAGCAAATTTACGCGCACGAACGCTGTACGCACACAAAGCCTTTGATAAAGGTGAAGAAACCGACAAGCGATGGATAGCGTTTGTGCGCATATTGGGTGTTCGTGCGCGTAAATTTGCTCAAGTCAGTACGCAGCTTTACATTGTATACAGTTTTTGAGTCATTAGATACTAATAGTAAATCATCAACCCATATTAATATACATATAAATATGTTCCACTTTGTATAAATAAACATGGATCTACATCTGATCTTTTTAAGTTTATACTTACTAAAAATTTATTCAAGCATTCATACCAGCACTTAGGACTTGATCTTAAACCATACAACGCTTTCTGTAATTTACATACGTGAGTCTCTAGATTTCCATTAACACCATCTGGTAAGTACATATGCACAGGTTCCGTTAACTCTCCATTCAAAAAAGCACATTTAACATCCATTTGGTGTAACACCCAATTATATTCGGTTGCCAAGGATAGCAACACCCGTACAGTTGCCATTTGTGCTACTGGTGTTTAGATTTCCTCTTCTGTTGACATTTTCTGCTGAAAACCTCTTGCAACTAGTCTGGCCTTCTTTATAGTCTTTCCTTGGATGTTCTTTTCTGTAAAAACCCCAACGGGAGTCTATAATATCCTCATCTTGTGGTAATGGTATAGGGTTATTCATTATACCTAAATGTCCCAGCCCTTACCATAGTTATTATTGAATAAACAAAAAAAATTTTGAAATAAAAGTTGTATGGTTATAAAATGATTTTATTATAACGTTAACAAAAGTACAGTGGCGTGCGTAGTTTAGGGGACACAAAAAATAATTCGGTTTTTTTAAATGAGACATCCTGTATATTATTAAATTTTTGAAAAGATCTGTTTCTTCTGATTTCAAAAATATACTAAATCATACCCCTGTCTTACACCGTTCTTAAGTTATTAAATAAAAGTTTTGTATATACAAATGAGTTTTGGTCAACATTTAATTAAAATTGCAAATAATAACGAATATAACAAAGATAACTTTACAACTATAAATAAATAATAGCTTATAAAAGTTGTTCGAAGTGTCCACCATTATTTTCAATACATAATTCTAATTATATTTTGAATTGCATCAGAAATGGCTTGATTGTTTACATTTAGATTATTTATTTCTAATTGAATTCGGTCTGTTATGACTTGAATACTGTCGTTATTATTACAGTGTAACCCGGTTAATGCAATAACGGTTATAAGAATATCCCGTTTATTAGAATAGAATTTGAAGTCCCAAATTATTTCTATATGTATTCCTTAATATTTTATTCGGTTATTGGAATACCGCTTAATAGAATAATACTGCTTAAAAGAATATAATTCAGCTAATTCTTTCCTCATATTGCCCGTATAAAAGAATAAATAGCGGCGTTTTACTAAGGTGACAAATTAATCTTTGTTGCCGTATATGAAATTAATCTCTTTTGATTATTCCCGTTCGGATATTCGTCTACGCGGAAAAACAAATTTTGGTTTTATTATAGATTTAACATTGATTATATGCTTATATTCAAGAATCAGAAATTCTTTTTTATTTTCAATAGCTTCTTTTTTTACATTACTTTGATACGCCGACATTGATGATATTTGATAATGAGCAAGTAGTGTGCCGATGTGAAATTTTTGCTTTTCAAGTTTTTAGTATACGTAGGTATAATATACTTAATGTACGTAAATATTGTTTCTAAACAAGCTTGCAAAAATAAAATTTTTCTATATTTTTTTAAATACGGATACTTATTTATTTTTAAGTCGAATTCACGTTCTGGAACTTTTCTCGTGATTTTTGTTTTTTAAAATTTTAGGTTGCTATTACGTCTTAAGGGAAGCACCAACTTTTATAAACTTTTATAACAGTAAAAAAGTTTTCCATACGGTACAGACTTTTTGGGATCGTACTGTATACGTTAATATTAAATGTGGGCGAATTATGTGTGTATGTGTATACGGTACGAATAATGGAATAACCCGGTTATTGGAATAATTTTTTTGCTAAATTTTGGTATTCCAATAAGCGGGTTACACTGTATATATTATGTCTTTTAAAAACCCCCAAAAATATGAGTCCATAGGGGATAGATCCGGACTGTTAGGAGGCCATAATATGGTTCCATTATTCCCTATCCACACTTGAAATACATTGTTCAAATGCTCTTTAACAGGTAAGACATTTGCGGAGTTGCTCCATCCTGCATCCAAATCATATCCTGAAGTTGAACGTCGGGAAAATTCTCTACAAGAATATTTGCAACTTCAGGAAGAATCATTTCCAGATAGGTAATCCCAGTTAAATTGAAATCATAAAATATGGGTCCAACAATTTTGTTTCTGAAAATTCCACACCATACATTAAGAGTTTTTCTTCCTGATTTTTTTATTGGCTTTATCAATCTTTTCTTATTCTCCTTGTTTTCCCATGACCTACGATTTTTCCTATTAAAAACTCCAGCCGTAGAAAACCATGATTCATCGGTCCATAATATTTTAGTCAAATAATCAGGATCTTCATATAACTTTTGGATCATTTGGCGGCAAAACTCTAACCTTTTCCTTTTATGAGCATCTGTCAAAAGTTGTACTGGTAAAATTTTATACGGTTTGTAGTTGTTAGTTTTCAACGTACGTTGTATTTTAGAGTAACTTATATTTAAATGAGCTGCTGCATTATTTATATTACATTCAGAATTTTCTAAAAAATAATATACAGTACATCTAATTGATCTTCGTTGTTTGCATGAACTACTCGCCTTTTTCTATTAAAACTACCGGTATTATTTACCTGTTGGTAAATACGTCTGAACGTATTGTCTGCGGGTGTTGGACGATTTGGATACAACTCCCTGTATGCTCTTTGCGCTGCACGTTTATCTTTGCTATTTTCTATATAGCAAGTAAATATTTAAATTTTTTCTGCTACACTGTAAACCATTTTGAATGTTTCAATAAAGAAATGACATTTAATAAACATGACAGTGATTTTCATAGCTTTCTTTGATGATATTAACTTTTCAATATTTATAGTAACGAGTTTAATTTACTATATTTATCCTTTAATAACATAAGAACGGTGTAAGACAGGGGTATCATATGGCACATTTTTGAAATCAGAAGAAAAAGATCTTTTCAAAAATTTAATAATATACAGGGTGTATCATTTAAAAAAACCATTATTTTTTGTGTCCTCTAAAATACGCACGCCACTGTACTTTTGTTAACGTTATAATATTTCAATTTTTTTTGTTTATGCAATAATAACTATGGTAAGGGCTGGGACATTTATTTGGACGGGTTATCTGATGATAAGAACCCAATTGATAGGGCTAACATCAGATTGCTGGAATCATCTGAGACATCATTCATTTCATAATCTTGTAATTTCTTAGGTATATTTCTCTGTCTTGTACTTCTTCTAACAATTGTTTGCTCTTGATTGTTTTCCGACTGTCTTCTTTCATTAGTCCTCATCTGTTCGATTCCTATATCCTTTGTTTCAACTCCAATTTAATTCTCATTGAGCCTTAGAATCTGATTGTTTTCAATTGTGTAAGGAGTGCTCTTTTCTTCCCTGTTCTGCCGGTGCTCATCGAAAATAACGCTTCGTGCTACCTCTTTTCTTACTGGATCCCACATGCTATACCCATTTGCTGCATATACACATCCAAAAACCTTGAATGTTGTCATGTCGATCGATTCATTCTGCCATAACTTAACAGTAGTCATTTTATTCTTAATTGTTGAAGTGGATAAACGATTAATTATATACATATGCCGCACATCTCGCCGCTTCTCCCCATAGTACTTTGGATTGTTTGGAGTCCATTAACAAGCAACGTGCCATATTCATAACGGTTCGATTATATCGCTCACTAACACCATTCTGTTCAGGATTTCAAGCTACAGTATAACAAATTTCTATACCTTTGCTGTGACAGAAATTCTTGAACTCATTGCTAGTGTATTCACCACCATTGTCACACCGTAACTTTGCAATTTTAACTCCATATTTAGCACTCACCAATGCTTCATACTGCTTAAATTTCTCGAAAACTTCATTCTTATATTTCATAAGGTATACATGCGCAAAGTGAGAGAAATGGTCTATGAAAGTCACATAGTATCGCATTCCGTCATACGTTTCAGGTGTAATTGGGCCGGCTACATCAGATGACACATGGTTTGCTAAATTTGCATGAAACTGTCTAACATTAAATTGTATAACACAATAAGTTACCTTACACTTTTCCTTCAGCTACTATACTACTTCCTTAATTAGTCATTATTTTTACCATGCCATTTTCAAACGTTACTTTTAATCCTTCCTTCTCAAGTTTAATAACTGATTACAAGTTGTATTCCAACTCTGTGTTTGTAATTCCATGTCATACATATAAATTTCCATTCCTTATAGCAACTAAATCACCTCCCTTTGCTACTATTATTTTATGGTTTACTGGTTTTCCTTCTGCCAAATACTTTCCTGCGTTCATATTTATTAAATGATGTGTAGCACCAGAATCGACTATAAACCTTAAAGTAGGACAATCTGAAACAGCTGACAGTTGTGCCTCTCGCATTTCTGTATTATCAACCGAAATTAAGGGTGCGTTTATACTTGTAGTTGTTTCGCGTATTTCTACTTCTGTTAGAAAACTTATTTCTGTTTCCTCTTTTTCCACTGTATTAACATTTCCTGCATTTCTTGTCTTGTTCTGGACAATCTGCACGTTTGTGACCTTGTTTTCCACATTTATAAGACCGGAAATTAAAGGTTTGGTTATTCTGGCCTCCTCTAGTTTGCGATCGACTGAAATTAGTTTTACCACGTCCTCTATAATTTGTACCTTTTTCCACTTACAAATGCCACTGTTTCATTAGTACTGTCGGGATTTGCGTCTCTTTTCTGTCGTGACTCTTCTTACAATAGCTTGCTTTTCACAAAGGTAAAATTCATAGTAGTCGGGGACTGACTGAATATAACATCAATCGCAGTTGTGACTGCCTGAAAGGACTCCGGCAGCGCTGCAAGTAATTGTGAGATCATTTCATTATTCTCCATCTTTCCTCCTCAACCTTTTAAGTCTTGTATCGTCTTTTCATAATCTGTGATGAAATCTGCCAAAGAACCATTTTTATATTTCACGTTTCTTAACTTCCTCTGCAATTCTACTTGTACAGAAATTCCAGCCTTTGTATATGTTTGTTTTCAAGTGTCAAAAATATCCTTAGCTGTAACCATTGAACGATTATGTTTCGTGCTTTCACATCACGTTTTTTATATTCCGTTCCCTGACGTACTTCTTCATTTTCTTCAGTAAGAACGTCTAATACCTCATTTTGTTCTAATACCAGCTTCACTCTAAATTCCCAATTTGTAAAGTCTTTACCGTCAAAAGGTTTAAAATGAGTGAAATGAAATGTCGCCGCCATTTTGTCCATTAATCTATCTTATGTCTAACAAAGAACTTGTATACGTCTTTTACTATTCCACCTTATCTTTCCCGAATTAATGGCTAATGACTGGGCCCATAACCTATTATAATTCAGCGGTTTCGGAATAAAATGTTTCTAGGTCGTTTTAGTTATACCGAGACACTTTATTATTTTAACTAAACTTCTAACATGTAACACATCATACTTCTTAAGATATTACCTAACGACTAACTATTCTACGAGTGTGAACTTAACTACAGAATTACCAACACCTGCGTATAACAACACTAATCAACTTTTGATTAATGCCAATCTAATCAGAAAATTTCATGTCATTTGATTTACTGTAGATATTCATTAAGCAATAAACGTTTGCCCCAAATTTTACTGTTTTGGAACTGTGTATGTAAGGTAAATGAAACATTATTAATATAAATAAAGTGTCTATTATGATTTTCCAACTATAAAATTACTGTTCACTTCATATTGTACATAATTTAATTGTAAGGTGTCAATTGGTGAAATTTCAAATGTAGGTATAGCTGCGCATATTATTATAGCATATGATCCTGTTAAAGATAACATTAAACTAATTCCTTATCGTACACTTCGTCAATTAACAATCTTTCGAGGATATAAGCGGTATTTGTCAAACGCTTCGTAGAAAATATTTGTAACAACAAAATCTTTATTAAATTGATCAAAACAAGTTCGCTGAATATAAAAACATGTACTACCCGTATTTTAGCTTCTTCTACGATAGTGTGTCCTCAGTATAAATGTATTTCATGCTGTATTGCAACTTTGAAGCATACAATTAATTTTACCTTTTATTACAGATAGATATACCAAACGGAGAGTATTAATACAGTTCAGTAGTTGATTCAAAAGGAATTGTTTAAAAGTATGTAAGGAAATAATATTATGTTTATGCCAAAAATTACAAATATATGGCTATGATATGTTGACAGTGACGCCAATGAATAATTTCTATCAAATTTAGTGATTTTAGACATGTCTCAAATTCTAGAACGTTAGATTTTCTAAAAGGCACATGACGTCACGTACAAACATTTACGTACACTCTATATATTGTAATGTTATTCCAAATTTATTCAATGTTTACAATTCAAATTTGCACTTGACAGAAGATGATCATCCAGCTGTAGGTAGTCTCAAAAATAAAAAAGTACTAAATTAATTTTATATTTATATTTTTGATCGAACCTGTAGAAATTAATCCATCAACGACCATTAATTACTGTTATTGACAGAAGACTATCGAAAGGTATTTCTGAAGAGATTTAGAGACAATTGCAAAACATCTATAAAAAGCCGTGCGATAGCAACAAACAAGAATTCGCGAACCCCTGCGATTATTCTTTTTACCCCAATTTTTTATTTAAAGAGTAAAACTCAAATTTCCCTTAACTTTATTATAAATCAAATTCACATTACAATACATTAGGCAAAATATTAAATACATATAAATAAAAAGCAAAATAATATACCTAATGTACTTACCTAAAGATCGTTGTTGAGAGACTATTTTTGTGTGTCACTATAACTTAGCGAATAATAATACACACCTATATGAACATTCTTCTTTTATACTATAATTTAATTTTTTAAAGTATGTTGAGTAGGTAAAACTTACTGCGTTATAAATTGTAGTTAAGAGATAACTCTTAACTATAATTAGAACACTCTCCGAAAATGATTACGTCAGTAATTACTTATGTATTGTAACATCTATATTTTCACACACATTCTTTAAATAACTAATAATGTGGAACTAACTAACAGTGAAATGACCGTCTTTGAATGAACTTTTAGTACATTCTTAAAGTGAAAATATTACGTCAGTAATTACTTATGTATTGTACCATTCAGAAATCTATATTTTAAACAGTTGATCACATTCTTTAAATAGCTAACAATGGAATTAATTTTTTCAAGAACAACCTTTATACTAAAGAGATAATTTGCACATGAAAGTAAATTCGTTCGCAGGGTCAAAGGTCAAACTGTGCTAATAACAACATCATAGAGAAGAATATAGAGGTGTTTCTCGCGTGGAGGGGGTAGGACATTTGGTATGGTGGCGACTTGGTGTAAAGCCGACGAACTAGCATAAGAAATGGCGCGTAGCTTGAATTTTATATATAACATAATTTTTATATAATCATGTAATACATTTATGGAAACTTCAATTTGTTTCAAAATATACCGAGAATATATTTTGAAACAAACAAGTTGCCATAAATTTATTACATGATACATTATTATACAGGAGAGTTGTAAATAATAGTCTGTAAGCTAAATACGCAATACTTAAACTCTCGCATCTAACAAATAGACGAACATGTTTTCAACGCAAACTGGCGCAACTCACTGGCGGCTGTGCGGCACCTGCACATTATTTTAAAGTTTTCGCGCGGTTGCTATGGTTACTACGACTTACAGCGCACGGATGTAAAGACGAGAAACTATTCAAATGTTTACCCCTTCCACCGAGAGAAACATACCCATGAACAACATAGTATACCTATTTATGCGATCAATGAGTACTGAGGTCAATATGACATACCATTGCTGCTAGGGAAAAGGGTTAACCCATCACCGGAAAATGTTCACACTATCACATATCGCCGACATTGTTGCCCATCGAGTACCCGATACAAGGCAGATTATCAGCTAACGTTAACCTAACTTTTCCGGGATGTCAGATGCTCTCTGTAGTTGCTTTAACCCTTAAGTAGTATGGCAGGGTCAATTTTGACCCTGCGGTATTTTAATTTGTGATTACGCTATCTCGATATAGGTGGCTTTAGTTGCGCTTTTGTGTATTCTCTAGTTAGGTATGCATCTATTAACACATTAAATTGCATAAGGCTGCGTTGCGCATTTCTCGAGTAAACAACGCTTTAGGGTCAAAATTGACCCTGCCATACTGTTAGTGTAGCAAAACGTTTTGTGTGGAAATTTTGAAATGACCATTGCTAGTGGTAGTAGAAAACCCCTAACACAGACTGAACTTGAAGAAGTTACTAAAGAAAACATTCTTACCATTGAAACATTCTTACCAAGAGAACTACGCAGTGTGATTTGCAGGATTGCTAATGTTGTAGAACCTGCACAAGAACAGCAACCTGATGAGATTAGAAGGGCACGGGGTATAAAAAGGGGACGATGTCATGTCTGCCCATATTCCCAAAAAAAGGAAAGCCTTTTGTGCAATAATTGTAACCGCCACATCTGCAAAAATCATAGCACAACGATCACCAGATGCCAAATTTGTCTAGAAAAGTATGGCCAAAAATATATTGGACAGTTTTTTTATTTGCGAAGTAATATTTTTTATTTTACAGAGAGTCACAGGGGGATCTGTCCTAAAATTAAAATTGGCGTCGAAGAGGAAGAAAATAGATATTTTATGAATACATACACTGTTGATTTTGACAGATTTTCTATTTTTAGCTACTTTTTCAAATAAAACTTATATAAATGTATGTATTTCACTTTTTGTGCTTTTAAAACATATCCACAATCATATATTTACTGTGTTCAAGGTTAAAAATATTTAAAAGAAAAAAATTTCGCATAAACAATTAAGGGTCAATTTTGACTCTGCCATACCTTTAGTGCTAGAAATTTAAGCCATACTACTTAAGGGTTAAACACGTAGATAATGTAACAATTATAGCAGAAAATGTGTCTTCGAAACGTAAATGTTCTCTTAACGATAACCTAGTGCGATATCCTAAATCAATTTATTCACTTACCTGTGTCATAGATCATGTTCTTTGGTAGTTTTCGAAATACACGCGTTGTATAAAAGCTGTATTTTCTTCAATTTTACTAACTTTGTTGGTTACTTAGAATTACGCTACATTTTACACTACATTTCTTATATTTACGCCTGAGTTTACTCTCATTATCCCGCGAAATAAAGAGGTCTAAAACCTCAATTTAGTCTGAATAAGTTAATCGTGAATATTTTTTATGTGTATAGTCTAACTTGTATATGTAATCATTATTTTATTTTTCTGTAATTTTTTTCGTATTTGGGTGTCTGATATATTCACTTGAATTATGTTTCCAAACATGTTCTCTTGTTCTTGTATGCTTGAAAGTTTGCTTATATTACATGGGTGTTCGGTATTGTATAATGAAATGAATTTACATTATAATTTATAAATTATGTACTACTATTACGCATGCATTTTTGCATTTAATTTAGAAAAAAATTAGGCAGTGTATTCACTATTCGACGGTTAAGTGAGTTCCCTGATCATGGAATGTTTATGTACGATACGACTGCATAGTAATTAACTATACATACAAAGTTGTTATTCTTCGAGCGTATGCCGGCCGATAGCAAATCCGACAATTCTCGAAATATCTCCTGTGTTGGATGTGGTAAGCATATGCCATGTTTACCGATGACAAACTAGCTTACAAAAAATACAAATTGATTAAAATTAAAATTTCTATTAAATCAAGTGCATAATCATTTTCTTAATATTTAATGTACATACACAGCATATACAAATCTAAAGTATAATATGATGATTCAGCATAAATTAGAATCTGGTAAAAATATGCATGAAAGAAGCGAATTCTTGAAGCAAGAGTACCTAAACCAAAATTGAAAAAAATAACAGCAAAAAAATATTTCGGATATTGCTTCCATAAATTCACATCTGTTATGAATGATTTAGGTATTATACATAACCTTGTCTAACCTAGTATTGCAACAAAATCACTTGTTATTTCTACCTATAAATATTTCATATTTTTATAAACACCGAACATTCATCTCATAAACATGTGCATGCATATTCTTATCGAATAGAATTGGTGTTATTTCTTATTAGGTAATTATTAGTTACAAACTGTATCTAACTATATTTTTTTATGAATATGTGTATTTTTTACAATACGATATTAAAAAGATCTATTTAATCTAACAAGTTCAATTTGCTATTAGTTTTTCTTAATTGGGCTCGCCATGGGATGATATGTTCTTCTTCCTTGGAAGATTCTGAATCACAGCGGTCACCTTTGCTGATGGAAAGGTTACTATTGTTATTGATGTCTTGTTTTTCCGATTTTCTCTCCTCTTGTTGATTTAAGTTATAGCATTCCTGGATATCATGAGGAACTATTTTACATTTATCTTCTGAGTGCTTCGAAGCATGAAGTACATTCCTTGAAAAGAAAGCGTATTTGTGGTTAGTAAAACTAATATTTTCTATTTCAGTATATATACCACATTGTTAATAATTTTATGTAGTTATATGGGAGAGGAAACCATTTATAACAATTAACATATAAAACAAGTTACCTTCTCAAATATTCTAATTAAACGCCATCAAGAAATAATTTCTATACTACAAAACTTATAAAACGCATCAAAAGAATAATTAGTTCTAAAATCGTATATAATAGTGGTAAGTATGGCCTGTACTTCAACAAGTTGATAAAGCGTTATTTCGATTAACAAAAAATTAACTGTAACTTAAACAAATAAATAGGCTGTAGATTTTTCAGAAACTTCCGTTCACTGCGAAACAGATTACACTTTACTCAACCGTAGAAATATTTTTCTTTTATTACTTAAAAGTGGTAGATCTCACTAATTCATTCACTATACAGACTGAAATTGATAATTTTAACTTTACCTCAAGTAACAAACAAACTAATCCCTGTGATGTAGCACACGGTTACTCTTCGTCGTAAACATTTTAGATATAGAAAATTCTTACTATACCTTGTTTTTTATTAAGAGGGACAAAATTTAAAATCATCCGCCAAAATATAAGCTTATGATTGGTTGGTTGCCAGTCATGTTTATACTGATATCGAAGGCTTCCACGGTCTGAGTCTCTGTTATGAGGGCTTCCGGGTTTTGACGCGGTCAAACCACGGAAGCCCTCATAACATGTTTATACTGCTCAAATTTGCCAATTTTACTGCCGTCATATTGCAAACACATCTGATTGAGTAAATATCTTTGTAAAAAAGTATTTTCCAATTTTTATTTGTGTTCCTACGGTATTCAAGCAATAAAATTAGTTTTTTAAGAAACTAGTTCCTTCTGATAATGGATTCACAGCCTTGTACACGTGGATTATCAACATCGCCTCCAAAAAACCGCGCTACCTTGGGACGTGCACATTTGTCGGTACAGAAAAAGCAAGCTATATTAAAGATGTATAAGAAAATTATTGGTGGTTATGCTAGAAAAAAGGGGACACAGATAGCACTGCAAATATCAACCACTTTACGTAGTATACTTAAATATGTGTATATAAATTTCTGTGTATTTATATTTCATAATAAGAATAGGTGTTTCAAGAACAAGTGTTTATCGAATAATTCATGAATATAAAACTAAAGGGCTAATTTCACCACCATCAAAACGATTAAGGACAAAATCAGTGCTATCTACATTTGCCGATACCGTTAAAGACTTAATAAGACGAGGAGTACAGTTTTTTTTTATGACGGAGAACTTCCTACACTAAACAAGAAATTAAAGGAAGATGAAAATATATCTCAAATGAGTCGTTCTACTTTATCTAAATTAATTAGAATGCTTAATTTTAAGTAAGTTTTGGTATTAAATTATTTAAATGTTTTATGTACTATTTATTTATAGGTTTTTAAGATGTAATTGCAAAAGTATGCTACTTAAACGTGAAGACATTGTTTTATGGAGACGAAGATATTTATCTTCGATTAGAAAATATAGAACTGGCCAATGTTCAATATATTACTTAGATGCAACTTGGCTTAATGAAGGACACACAAAAGCAAAAGTGTGAGTAGATGTTAATCTTACAACACGCAGACAAGCATTTATAGATGGTGTAACAACGGGTCTGAAAAATGCTGTTGGTAAAGGTAGACGCTTAATTATTTTACATATTGGTTCGAAAAATAATTTTGTTGGCGATGACTCGTTGGTATTTGAAGGAAGAAAACAGCTGATTACCACGATAAAATGGATGCAGATGTTTTTGAGAGATGATTCAATCATATTTTACAAAAATTGCCTGAGAATAGTATCATATATAATACAACGAGTGGTTTTGTGAATATCGATAATCGCCGGCTTGACACGAGATAGGAAATGTCATCACTGACAAGCATTATGAGTTGCCTAATCATACGATATACAATACATAAAGCAAAAAACACTGCGGGAATTAATACTAGATATGATAGAATTTCACAAAATTCCATAAGTAGTTTTCAGATCGCACTGTAAAGAGGTTTATTATTTTTAACTGTCTGGTCAATATTTTCTAACATAGTTTTGCCGTATCGCGACATTTTCAATCAATTTATGACAGGTAGGAAATGTAACTGACAAGCAATTTGCAATGAACAATCAACGATTAATACCTGTTGCTATGGTAAATCAACAAAGGTGATTATCGCTTATTAATGAAAAAGCACGGTGCTTGATTATCACTTATTAGTCCAGTAGAGGTATAGGGAATTAATACATTATGAGTTGTATAATCATATAATATGATAAATATTTTTTGTTTCAGATTAACTTTACCTTTTCTTAATTTTGTGTTTCTTGAGCATAAAGTAAATATTTTAACATTTCTGAAAGTTTTTTATTCTCTTTCCGGAATACTAAAACATAATTCATGACATACTGTTTTCATATTTTGTCATTATCAAGGCTGGTTCTTAAATGTGACCAAACCATTTAATGTTGAAAGCAATCTTGCAAGTGTATAACAACATTGGAAAAGTTTTAACGCCGAAGTATTTATTTTTCTTGGCGTAAGTACATGTATATATAATGCATTTTTCCAACCGCCAATTAAACATATTCTTATTTTTTTAAATATGTTGTCCGGAGGTGGAGTCGAACCACCAAGTATGGCCCACTCACAACACCGTTGCGCTACCTGACGACTCGACTCCACTTATATTTCTTCACAACTATATGTGAACAAGATGTAAAGGCCTGGATAGGCAACAATTTTAACACCGAAGTATTTATTTTTCTTGGTGTAGGTACATGTATTTATAATGCATTTTTCATATCACCAATTAATTAAACATATTTTTATTTTTTATAAATATGTCTTCCGGAGGTGTAGTCGAACCACCAAGTATGGTCCACTCACAACACCGTTGCGCTACCCGCTACAATATTGTTCACATATAGTTGTGAAGAATTATAAGTGGAGTCGAGTCGTCGGGTAATACAACGGTGTTATGAGCCGCGATAACCATACTTGATGGTTCGACTCCACCTCCGGAGGACATATTTTAAAAAAATATAAAGATGATGGCGGTTGGAAAAAATGTATTATATATACATTGGAAAAGTTGTACAAACACTTACAAACAGTAAAAGACAAGGATTTATGAAAGAGCTCAAATCGATCACTTTTAAAATACCTTTGAAAATTGTTGTAATAACGAAGGTAATTATTTAATATTCGTCCATAACAATCGATAAATTCGAAAGCTTTTAGGCTGCATTAATTATTACTCTACTATTAAACTCGCAGTTTTCGCAAAAAAACAATAATGATGTTACAAAAATGAAAATACATGAAGTTCAAACGTTTTTTACTTTAATCTAATTCTTTTTAAATCAATTAACAAAACTTCTGTAAATAGACAACTAAAATAAAACCGAAAATTATGCTGCTAAAGCATTAGACATAAACAATAGGCTTAACGCTTCCGTTGTTATACCGAGATCATTTTTGGTATATAAATTAGGTTAACTTTCCATGACAGATTTCAAAAATACGTAAACTAACGCAATTATTACGGAGGGTTAGACACGCATTTCACCGGCCTTATCTATTGATATGTATATTGTATTTAGAGAAGTATCTACATTACAACATACGTATACTTAAAGGTTTTTGTTGTCGAAAGGGTTTCGTATTTCTATGTGTACTATAAGTTACTATGCAGCGTGTAACATAGTTGTTACATGTTGAAACAGTTATTCATTATATGTATATTATATGTATATTATAATATATTATATATTATATATAATAATTGTGTAATAATTATAATATATAATATGTATATTATAATATTATATATATTATCAACCTTCAATGGCATACCTAATATGTTTTTAACAAATTCTTGTTTTAATTACTTACTTAAATGTTTCTTTCTAAATATACCAAAGCTTTACTTTGTCTTTTTCTATTTTTAAAGTAAGAAAAATTTGTATGATCTAATTACAACTTTGACTGATACTCTATTGTTCAAATTTTATAAAATTATGGAAAATTAAATTGCTGCATTACATTCGACGTGTTATAAATTTTGCAAATTACAACTAAACGATAACATTCCTCAAAATGTCTTACACCATTTTATACAACGTATATAATTCGAAATAATGTATTTGCAAATCTTATTTTATATACGACTATTAGATAACAAATAATTTTTTAATTTTGAAAAGAGTTTAGGGACGAGGTATAGCAAAAACATCCACCTCAATATGGTTATTTTGAAATTAAATATGTTCTTAGATTATAGTATTATACATATACATAGTTGATGTACTCATCTAATTTTGTATAGTATTTTGTATAGTTTTAAACATTATGTAAATTTTCAGAGAAATTGGTATGATACGAGAGAGATATACATAAGTTAAGTTTCACGTCGAATCGGAGACTTGGAACTTGACAAGATTTGTTTGATTCCGTTGGTTGGAATTTTTTATATTAAATAAAAATAACTGAGTTCTAAGTTAGATTTTATGTAACTTACAAGCGATGACAATGAGTACATTAATCCAAAATTTACAAAACAATGGACATTGTAGAAAATATTAATTAAATTCAATTTTTTTCTTGTTTAGGAAATTACAATTTATATTTTAAACTTTCAAATACATTTTACGTGAGTTTGTCAATACAATATTCGGCCTATGTTATAAGTATACATATACTTTATTATTATCGTCTACGATTTTAATATATCTTGAAGCTTATATTTTAGATATTTCTTGTACTTGTTATACAGTCAACTGTAAACCGAAATTATAGTTAATCGTTATGGCCAGTATGTTTTTGACGTGACTTTATTATTAGATTCACTGTTATAAAATTTAATATAATTTCGATTGCAGGGCGTTTGTCTTTATCGTATACTCCCAAGTCAGAGACATTTAAAGTATCACCAAAAACAAATTCTCAGTTATGTTTTCTATTGCCAGTAAATTATTCAATGTAAGCTTAAATGTTTTTTTGTGTTATCTTTAAATAAATAAGTTGTGAAAAGCATATCGAAAAATTTCAATTCTGTAGAAACACGTTTTCAAATATTATTATTTAAATGTTGATCGTAAAATTTGTAGCACACCGATCGTTATCTATACAATGTAATTTTAAACTTTTACACAATAAACATCTCACTCAATAAAATCATGTAATTTTTCTCAAATTAATTTAAAATAAGAAAGGAAGCTTATTCTTCAGTTTGTTTTCTGTCCGAACCTTCAAAAATATTGAGAAAAGATTTTTTAATTTCATTTTATTAATATAAATAACCGCTTACCCTGACCAAAGAAGAATATACATTTAGAACACTTAAATAAATAAAAATTAAGAATGTATTGTATTAATTACATCTGTGTACAGTTACAACATCATACATAATACGAGTATATACCTAACAAATAGTAAGACGCTAATATTTGCAATATTCATAAAATAAACACCTATATTGAAAACAAAAGTAAGTATATCATTACACCAAATATAGCTAATAGTAGCAGTATAAAGGGATATATGCGAAGAGAGCGACAAGTGCGATTCATATTCAGTCATTAGAAACCTCTCTGTCTTTTGTACTCTCTAACCTGTAGCTTTAAACGCAAATGTGAATATGTAGGTATACAGGTTGGTCCACCGAGAACTGCAACGATCGATCGTGAGAAAACTATAGCTAGGTATCATCTGAAATTTTGGCACTGTACTAAAGTCGACGGGGGCAATTCGCCTAAAATATTTTCAAGATGGCGACACTCCGGGGTATACCGGAAGTAAGCACCAACTTCGTAATTTTAAATGGAATACCCTGTATGTTGTCACGTTTTCAGATTCTACGTGAAATTCTAAATATATTTCATATATAATGTCATATTGACTTATTTACATTCTTATGCTAAATTTCACGTTTGCAGGCAGATAATCAATTGCACTTTTTCGATATAAGGATTAGTTTATTATTTATTTTGAAGTAGAGTTTCTCAAGTAGATGACCTAATTAAATACTATTTGTATAAAATTGTTACAATTATTCATACAGAGTATTCGAAATATACGTCTGAAAATGAAATCGGAAATATTACCGAAAGCAATTTTTTTTAATGGAAAGTGGCAATTTTTGTAATTGGCATTGAAAATAAAGGTAACTTTGTATAAGCATGTCTATTATAAAAATGGATAGTTTTCGAAATATTGGCAAGTTATAATTTTTATCTTCTACAATACATACTATTTGCATTAGTTCTTTTTTTTATTAGTTAGCCATTTACAAAATTATAAATTGTCAGTTGTCAAATAAAAATCATTTACCTTATAATAATTACAATAAGTCATGCCGGAGCGCTTAAATGATACAATGATTATTGAAATTTGTTTATTATTTATGGGGGATGTAGGTAATAGACTTAGGTATATGACATTATATATGAAATATATTTAGAATTTTACGTAGAATCTGAAAACGTGACACTATACAGGGTATTCCATTTAAAATTACGAAGTTGGTGCTTACTTCCGGTATACCACGGAGTGCCGCGATCTTGAAAATATTTTAGGCAAATTGGTCCCATCGACTTTAGTATAGTGCCACAATTTCAGATGATTCCTAGCTCTAGTTTTCCCACGATCGATCGTTGCAGTTCCCGGTGAACCACCTGTATAGACAATATGTATATAGACAACGACCTTGTCTGTATTACATACGTACGATATTCGCTTGACGATAGAACCAATATTGTACCAGGAGCACACCATGTACTCAACACACCCGGACATCCTCTCTGACCAAGATAGTGGTACAACTATCTACGGTACAACTGGAAGGGATGCGATCCTAATCCTCTTGTACTACAAATGTGTTAGGCGCGTTGAAACGAAACAGAAACAGTGTGTAGTATAGTTGCCGCATTCCAACTTATAAAAAAGCATTGCAGAAACCAGGTATATAAGATACTGAAGCGCTATATAAGGTGTTTCCAGGTACGCTGTGTAGGTATTTGCGTATTTGCTGTTTGTTAACTTGTGTAGTTTTTTTGGTAGTTAAAATGGTTTTAAATTGTGTAGCTTTTGGATGCAATAATTTACATCAACCGGGAAAAAATGATACCATTTCATACGTAAGTATATAGCTAAAATAATTATTGGCGGTTATTTAATTGACAAATTCGAAATATCCAACATAGATTTCCATGGAAACGGCCAGAGATTTTAAAATTGCCCGTACAAGCAATTAGAAGAGAAAATTGGTGTCCTTCAAAAACAAGCAGGATTTGTGGAGACCACTTTTTAGAAAAGGATTACAAAGTAAGACCTGGAAGTTCAATTAAATTGTTGAAGCATGATGGTGTGCCAAGTATTTTCTGTTTTCTGAAGCATTTACAAATGAAACACATGTCACGGAGAATTAAAAAAAAGTAAGTATAATACTACATGAAATCAAATTTAATTCAATCAATAATTTGCCTAGAATATGGAGTTGACAGTCCACCAAAACCAGACAGAAATGATGGATGTCGAGGTGGTACAATCTTCAATATCAACATCGATACAGCAAAAAGGTTATGGTAGATGTATGTGTGCAGACACATATAACTTACAATTCACAACTACATAAACAGCAGCTAAAAATAAAATCGTTGAAATAACAATTCAAAAGGAAAAATGTTAAGTTATCAACTATGTCAGATATTATAAAAGAATTTTCAAAAAGGGGAAGTAGTAATGAACATTTTGATTCTGTTCTAAAAAATTACTTTGAAGGTAACTATAGATTTTTAATATAGTAATAAAACAAAAATGTAGTACCTACATAGGTATTTATGTATATGTTTTCCATTGGAATTTCTAATACATCAACAGAAAAATAAAGGATGCTCAAGCACAGGACAAAGAAGGTACAGTTCTATAATGAAGCAATTGTCCCAGACAGTATTTTTATTCTCCGAAAGCGTACAATTTTCTCCGCCAACATTTTATTTCACCAAATGGTCGTTCAATTCGCAAGTGGTTATGTAGTTTAGTTTGCCAATCTGATTTTTTTCAGGAAGTTTTAGATTTTTTAAAGGAGGAAGTAAAGAGGCAACAATCCTTACAACAAAGTGGCTTATTTTTTGATTCAATGGTCATAAGAAAGCAAGTGTTATGGGATGAGAAGGAGGGAAATTTTACTAGCTCAGATTTTGATACAGCAGCATCATGTTCTTTCATATAGTGATCTATGTTGGCAATTTTAAATGTGTGGTAACTTATTATTTGATAAATAAAACGCATACAGATATACAATCGCAGTTAATAAATTGCTGTTTAAGGAATTTATTTGATATCGGAATCACTATACGATCAATAACGTGTGATGGAACATTTACAAATATAGCAACATTTCTAAAAGTGGGATGCCATTTTGAAAATGAAAATATCACTACCCATTTCCTTCATCCATGTTTAGGAACCAAAGTTTATTGCATGTTAGACACATGCCACATATTAAAGCTAGCCAGAAATACGTTTGCCGAAAAGCAGCTAGGATCATGTAAAGGTGTTACAAGTTGGAATTATTTTAAAAGTATTAGATAAAATTCAGGAATCTCAACAATTACGACTAGCTATTCATTAAGCTCTAATCATATTTATTAGAAAAATAAGATAATGGATGTACAGTTAGCTGCTCAAGCTGATAGCAGTGGAGTTGCAGATGCATTAGAATACCTTCAAACTACCTTCGAAGTAGTAATGCAGCTATTCAGATTATACGTATGATTGATAGAGTATTCGATATATTAAATTCAAGAAACCCTTTTGGGAAAGGTTATAAAGCACACATTAGGAACAGCACCCTGAAATATTTCTATGACATTTTTGCAGAAACAGAGGCATATTTACGAATATTATACGTTAATGAAGTGCCACTTTTACATCACGGTAGAAAAACGTTTGCATTGGGATTCATTACAACATCAATTCCAACTGTACTGATTTTGCAAATTTTTGCACGCAATCTATGGAATTTAGATCTGAAAGTAGAAACTCTTCTCGCTTTTAAATTACTAATAACATTGATGATGATCTGAATCTAATATTTTCAAACATACATTTAAATGAATAGCAAGAAAATGTTCTTTATTATATATCAGGATAGATTGTTCGTAAATTAGTGCAACTAACAACTTGCAATTTCTGTTGTGACATACTTCTATTTAAAAATAGAGATATGAAGTATGATCACGCTTATCACTATACAAATGAATACCTACTTTAAAACATTCACTCAAAAAATAAATCGTGGTGGTTTAATATATGCATCTAACATTGTGTACCAAATTATGCATTTTACAGAAAGGAACTTTCGACGCCTAATTGTAAATAGTGTATCAATATTAAATATTAACATCAAAGCACGAATGCAGCATGCTGTCGTAAATTATTTCGGAACAAATTAAAAAAATATATATAACAAGGGTTTATATCTTAAATTACGAACTTAACGATAATTAAATATTTTTAAAAGGATGAATATGCTATAGTTGTGTGTTAGAGAGAGAAGATTATACTACACAATGACGGGTTGCCTAATCATTGTATTTGCTTCACTCATTTATATTACGCGTCCGTTCCAAGTATATAGTGGTATAGGTATACATAAAGCATATTTTCGCGAGTAACCGTTGAACCGGTCTCGGTAACAGTTATAACGTCACCAGTTACAACCGGTATCCAATAAACAAATGTCGACACGAAAATGAGAACGGTTACCCAGTGACAGAAAACATAAAATTCAAAACTTTTTGACGTTTGTAGACTGGTACACTAAGAACACTTGCTGGTTGGACGACCAGCCGCTGCACATACGTAGGATGGATAGTATAGACAGTATTGCATTCACTCACTTCAGACTATATTGCATTCATTGCGTGCGTCTAAATATGTAAACACAGATGCGATTTCTGGGACTATTTTAAAAACGCTGTAGTTGCATTTATAAATGTGGAAAAAAGCATCTATTATTTGACGTATTTGAGTAGGAAGAAATTTGTTTGATGTTTCAAGTATAATAAATAAAATAAAATAATACTGTAGTCTTATTAAATTGTTTTGAAAGGTAATTTTAATACTTTTTGCGGTGGTTGAACTAGGGTAAGATCTAAACCAAAAGCATGTTTATTATACAATAAATAACAATAATAAGGTTAAGTACTTTTATTTATTCAAAACATAATATAACGAAATAGTTATACGTATACACTTATGTTGAAATCAATAATGAGTCCATCCGTCGTTATTTTGAATGACTTCTTCCAATCTTGACGATATAGACTCTATTAATTTATGGCAATTCGTCACTAACTTCTTCCCAGACAGATTTCTGTCTCTTCGTTCTATAGAGTTTTCCCTCATTCTGTTATTTTTATGTAACCCCATAGGTTTGCTATGGGATTAAGATCCGGACTTCATACCGGCCAATTTAATAATCTCAAATTATTGTCTGTTATTCATTGTTGAACAACATTAGCCGTATAAATGGGTGAGTTGTCATGTTGGAATGTAAACTGATCATAAAGAGATGATACCGATGACAACAGAACATTATCCAAAATATCTCTGTATTGTAACGCTGTCAAGTGTCCATTAATATCCCAAATAGTAAGAGGTCCTGCGTATGACATCCATCTCCACACTGCTACAGAAAACCGTCCACTTCCATTTTTCGGCTGAACATACTACAGTATTGTGGTGCAAACCTAAAGTTACGGAGACGGGTAACTAGGCGCGTGTGGGTGTTTGGGGTGCTTTGAAACGTCGACTCGTCGCTGAAGATTACCGTTTTCCAAAAATTTATGGGCATATGCTGATAGTGTAGTGCGAAATTTATTCTGTCTTGACGATTGCGCTCGGAAAGTTTCGTTTTAATAGCAGCACAATAGCTTTTGAGGCCACTTGCCCTTAACCCTTTTCTTGCCATCGTTACGGAACCGGGAAAGGCGGTAGCTGCAATGGCTTCCTTGCAACTTGTGAATGGATGCTCTGCATAAAATTGCCTTAACATGGTATCTTGATAAGCAGTGGATATTCTTCGTTTTGAAGTTTTTGGTTCGTTTGCAACTGAATGTGATATTTGCCATTTTCATTTTAAGCAAAAAATTGTATTGCGATTAACACCAAATTCACGCGCTACAGCACGTAGACTCCTCCTGTTTTCTATTGACATCATATTGTCCGGCGCGTATGCATTTAACTGTTCGTAATGCTGTATAAAGAACTGAATATTATTGTGGTGTCTGCTTGTTTTTATATAGGTCAGTGTCTAATATGACTCATCATTCGTGAAAGCATATTTTCGACATTTATCTGGATTGCTTGTCTATTAATACTTATCAATAAGCTTGTGTTATATTCACATAAACAAAGATTCTAGAAATACAGAATATGTTTTTTTGTGCTTACCTGTCTCTGTCTACGCAAAGACCACAATAAATAGATGCAATCGGCCTTGTCAATTCATAAATGCAACTACAGCGTTTTTAAAATAGACACAGAAACCGCATATTCATTCATTGATAAGCATCATCATGCATTTCAATATAAATGTATATTTATAATTATTTCTTTATGTTTTAAATAAATAGAAGTACTAAACCTTTGACATTGTTATTTATTGTATAATAAACATGCTTTTGGTTTAGATCTTAGCTTAGTTCAACCACAAAAAAGTTCACCGCAAAAAGTAATGAAATTACCTTTCAAAACAATTTAGTAAGACTACAGATTATTTTATTCGAAATACTTGAAACATCAAACAAATTTCTTCCTACTCAAATACGTCAAATAATAGATGCTTTTTCCACATTTATAAATGCAGCTACAGCGTTTTTAAAATAGACACAGAAATCGCATCTGTGTTTACATATTTAGACGCGGACAATGAATGCAATAAGCTGTCTACTATCGATCCTACGAATGTTGAGCGACAGAGTGTACAAACAGCAAGAGTGTTCCTAGTGTACGTGATTTAATTGACAGCAACAAGTATAACAAAAGTAAGATAAAATTATTGTTTAGTACTAGATAAATAATAAATAACACATGTTTTATTTAAGCAATGCATCAGCATCTAAAGAACATCGTAGAAAATAAAAGTTTATTAATGTAATTTAATCATCACCATTTAGTAACATTTCTGCCGTTTCCATGTCTGTTTGCATCATATAATCTATACTTCCATCGTTCAATATTATGTGCATTGTTTCGTGTTTAGCTTCATCACTAGCCGCCGTTTTCATCTGCTTTTCTTTTAGGTTATAGGTTATAACCGCTGATAACATACCTCCCGAGGGCGGTAACAAACGTTTTTCAACGGTTACAAATTGTGACGTCATAGCTGTGACTACCCTGACTAATATATCTCGCCAAAACGTTCCGGTCACGTTACCGCTGAAGACCGTTGATAACATGGTCTCTCGCGAAAAAATACTTATAGAGTTAAATGCCTGCACATAGCTAACCACCGCGCAACTTTTCTTATGTTTTATGTTATTTTTATGTGACATAATTCTGCCATTAGATTCCTCCTCTTTGTCCTACGTATTCTAACGGATATTCACTACATGGTATTTTGTAAACAACTCTAGCCATTTGCATAGGTTTGGTCTTATCTTTCAATGATGTAAATAGTGTCGATAAGTTATTTGTTCTTTACAAGAATGGCTTTTAATTTATTTGAATTATCATTAAGTAGTGAACTGTGCGATATTTTTTAATTCTATTTTTGTTTTAATGATATGTCCGAATCTATAATGAATGTACCTACTTGAGCTGGTTTCTTTCTGGTATTGATCCACTATGATTCGTTGATTGCTTGTTTTAACTAATCTAGTATGTAAGAATGGTATCGAGCTCTTACTTTATTTTTCTGACGTAAATTATACAGAGTGAGGCATTAGTGCGTCAAAGCTCAATATATATATTAATATTTAATATATCACAAAACGTTATATACAACAATCATAGATAGTCTTAAGCTACATGTTTTAAAATTATTTTCGTATATACAGAGTGTTTCATATTGCCAGACCAAACATACATTTGCTTAAATGGGACACACTATTATTTCAAATTTAGATTAAGCATATCTTTCTTATTTCTTGGATATAAGGTTTCATTGAGTTATACCGAGCATTTCGGAAGTTATAGTCAATTTTGTCTGAAAATCATTGCCTGTTCGACGTTCTACGTATTCCACACGAAACAACTTGAAATTCTTTTTGTACTGGAATTACATTTTTATAGTGTTACAGTTTCATAACAAAGTGATATTTTTCCAATATTGCGAAAACTGTGTACAGGGAGATTCAAAACGCAAATGCACTATATTCTCATCTTTTTAAACGAAACACCCTGTATTTTATATTATGAAAGGAAAGGACACTGTATGCACTTTCCTTTTTATTAACCACTCCCTATATCTAAGATCGATAATTTCTGAGATATTCAATATTTTCTTAATGAAAGGTAAGCTTTTCCAAATACAACGTTGTTTGATCTTTTTGGTGGACATTTTGAACATTTATTGTGAAATCCGTTATATCTCGGACATTTGGCTCAAATAATTAAATATTAATTACCCGTATAAGTTTAACATTTTATAGTTGTTGTATTTAATAGGTTTATCTCAATATACGATTTTATGGCCTTTTACTGTCATATTTTTATGGCTAATTTGATATCTTACAATTATTTTGAAAAAGCTCAACTTTCATTAAGAAAATATTAAATATCTCAGAAATTATCGATTTTAGATATAGGGGTGGTTAACAAAAATGACAGGGCATACAGTGTCCTTCCCTTTCTTAATATAAAATACAGGGTGTTCCATTTAAATAAGATGAGAAAATAATACATTTGCGTTTTGAATCGTCCTGTAGACAGTTTTCGCAATATTGGCAAAATATCAGTTTGCTATGAAACTGTAACAATAAAAAAAGTCATTCCAGTACAAAAAGAATTTCAAGTTGTTTTGTGTGGAATACACAGGACGTCGAACGCGCAATGATTTTGATACAAAATTGACCATAACTTCTGAAATACTCGGTACAACTCAATGAAACCGTATATTAAAGGAATGATATCATTGATAAGCTTCCTAACAAAAGGTACCTCAAACGAAACATTTGGCAAGCAATCATTCGAAAGCTAATCCATGACATACTGCACCAAAATCGCTAACAATATACAGGGTCCGGCAGAATAATCTTCCACATTTTGCACCGCCACTGCGCCACTGAAGCGATGGGGAACTTAGTGTTTTCAGTTGCACATGCCTTGCCATTTTAGTGGTCATCATGATTTGGACGGGCGAACATCGTGCTGTCATTATCGAAACATTTTTGAAAAATGAATCTGTGATTACAACGCAACGAACTTTTCGTACTCACTTCGCACTGGGTAGACATGCTCCGGTTCCAGATCGCAAAACAATACTGCTTTGGGTTTCGAATTTTAGAACAACAGGTTCATCCTTAAAAAAAAACCAACCGGTAGACCCAGAAGTGTTCGGACACTTGCAAATGTTGCAGCTGTTGGAGAAGCTGTGGAACGATCTCCTACTCGTTCAGCTGCTAAACATACCGCTGCTTTGCGTTTATCAGATCGTTCGCTGCGAAGAATTTTACACGCAGACCTACACTTCCACCCATACAAAATGATGATCGCACAAGAGCTGAGTGAACGAGACTGGGAAAATCGTAGAGCATGTTGCAACCATAATCTTCAAAATATCCCACAAAATGGGCTTTTAATAACCAGTGACGAAGCCCATTTCCATTTATCCGGCTGTGTGAACAAGCAAAATTTTCGCTACTGGGCACGAGAAAATCCCCAGCAGCTCCATGAAAGGCCACTTCACAACCCACACGTTACTGTTTGGTGTGCTGTTGGGTCATTTGGCGCTTGGGGTCCCTATTTTTTTGAAGAGGAGGCGTTACGGTTACCGTAATCGCCGATCGGTATATCGACATGCTACGTAATTTTTTGGACCCAAGACTTAGAGAACTTAACCATGCGGATGTGTGGTTCCAACAGGATGGAGCTACGGCTCGTACGGCCAGAAGGTCCATGAACGTTTTAATGGAGATGTTTCCAGAACGCGTAATCTCATTACATGGAGACGTTGGGTGGCCTGCGCGTTCACCCGATCTTGCCCCATGCGACTTTTTCTTTTGGGGCTACATGAAAGCGAAGGTCTTTGAACACCATCCCCGAACCATTGACGAATTAGAAGCAGCAATACGTCAAAAAATTGCAGGAATATCGCCTCAAATGACTGCTCGAGTAATCGAAACGTTCAAAAATCACCTTCGAATGTGTATCGAAAACAATGGTCGCCACGTGAAGTCCGTAATTTTCAAAACTTAATGAAAACTAATGGCAAACTATACATTTCCATTTAATTAAAAAAAAATTTAAACATTTACAATGGCGTTTTTATTAACGATTAAAATGTGGGAGGTTATTTTGCCGGACCCTGTACTACCCATTGGCAAAACAAAACTTGATTAAACTGAGAAGCTGCTGTTCTTACAGTGTCCAAAACTCTGAAATCCTGTTGCTTGGTGTTGAGAAGGCACTGTTCAACAAAAAGCTAATAAATTGAACATGAAATTAAAAAATGAGAGTAGTATTCAAGTATGGTAAAATGACAGTAATAGTACATTATTAGGCAATATTGATACAAAAATATGTTCTCCATATAACCTGACGTAATACAATAATCTTGTCATAATGTACTAGAATGCGATTCCTCCGCGATAATGCGAGCTTATAAAGTCCATAAACCAGTATTGGCTCGGTGGCCTATTATATCCTGCAGGTCAAATTCAAACGTTAAAATAGCTGTAAAATATAAAAACAATGTAGCCAAATTATTTACACCATTAAAAGATAAGACCAAACCTGTGCAACTAGCTAGAGTTGTTAACAAAATACTATGTAGTGAATGTTCACTAGAATACGTAGGACAAACACTTATGATGATACCGATGTTTATTGTTTGTTTCAAACAAAATAGTTGAGACTAATCATAACAAAACATCATGAATATAAAAACCGATATACAAACCACACACATACACAATATATGGTATAGTTATTTGTTAAAAATGTATAATAAAAACATTCATACAGTTTCGTAAATTAGTATACCAATTTAAACAATCGTATATCTTGAGTGCCATGAAAATACTTTATTAAAAAGAAATCTTCATAAACATATCAAGCGGAAAACTATTTGTATCTGGCCATATAATACATCCAACCACAAATGATCACAAAAGACAATGCCAAAGAGACTAACGCAACTCCTTAAATTTGATTAATTTAATTAAATCATTATAAATGTTAGCGAAATTTGAAGATAAATTAAAAAAAAATTAAATAAAACCGTAGCCACATAGTTTGCGCAATATAGAATTTGGAGCAATCATTGCATTTAAGGTGACGTTACACAGTTGTGCGGGAAGTTTAAATTTTCCTCATTCTTAGAGTACCGTAGATTTCTAAACGTGCAAGAATATCGAAATTATTATAATTTCTATAAAACTATAACTGCATTAGGCAGTTGCTGATTAACAAAAGAAAATTGGAAGACCTGTAATAAAAAAATTAGTAAAAATTACTTGCCGAAGTAAGGCTTTTTTAACGATATCTCTTAATCATAACCTAGATATATACATGTAGTTCCATAAAAAAGACACAGTAGCTAGAAATATAGTGTAATTAAAAAATGTATGGTATTTTTTTAGTAAAAGCTCAATAATTTGATGCCGAAGGCAAATGTACACGCATGAAGTTCAGCAATTGTGCAACAGATGTCGCTCATTAAATGTCAATAGGTTTGTTCCTTTTAGACGTTTACAACACGACGCATGCAGTGATATTCGAAACTCGCTCTTACGACAATGCAAATGGAATAGGGTATTTTATGGCGCATGATAGTGCCTTTTACTATATAAAACAGGAGACCAAATCGAACAAAGCTAATAAAATTTTCAATTGCCATAACAAAATTTAAAACCTTAGGAGAAATTATTAATTATTTTCTAAATATTTTAAATTTCTTATTGAGGTTTACTATTAATCTAAGGCCTATTTACGTATTTTTTTTTGAAAAAAAATTTGTTTTATGTCAAATCTTTTAATTCCCTTTTATTGTGGAATAAATTGGTATTTAATTATTTGTTGTTTTATTGACCTCTAAGTGGAAATAAATCAGGAATTAAAAGATAAGTACATAAAGGTCAAAAAATACATATATTAATTTTATGTCAAATTGAAATTATTTTTACCAAATTATCGTTTTATACTATACTTGCAATTTAAACAGTTTAACAAATTAGAGGAAACAAAGAAGTATTTTTGTTATTAAATTATATTTTTAATGTTTCACCAGTATGCAACAGATTACTACAGAAAGTAACAAGTTAATAAGGATACTTAAAAACCTAAGAAGTTAAATAAAAATACCTTAATTTTTACATAAACGCGGCTAGTTATGGGTAAGAAATAACACAACTTGCTTTTTTATTCTGTTATGAGGGCTTCCGGGTTTTGACCGCGTCATAGTAAAGTACATATATACAATACAAAATAAAATAAAGCAAAAATGAAAAAGAAAAATTACAAAAAATATATATACAACTTACTCAAACTCGACGTTTCGCCACTAATGTAAGTGGCTTCTTCAGGAGCAAAACTAGGTGAGGGGCGCCAGAAGGTCACGGTAACTCGACGTGTCAACCACGCTAGAGGCGAAAACCTTCTGACAAGGAGAAGATGGACGTGCAGGGGTATATATACCATTGTGCAGGGAAGCGGAACGGTGAGCGCGAGGCAACGATGCGGAACAGTGAGCACGGGTCGAAGAAGCGGAAAGGACGGGTTTCCAAATGCTGGAGAGTGGGTAACCAATATCGCGATTGAGGTTTTGAGGATGTCTCTGGATCTCGATAGCTTCCCTTACCTTTCGTGGAAAATAGCGATGAGACTTGCTTACAACAGATACCTGATCAAAACAAATTTTATGGCCCGTATCTATGAAGTGTTCGGCTAAGGCTGAGTGTGTTGAGGAACGTGACTTAACGTACCGTTGGTGTTCCTTGATTCTAGTTTGAATAGAACGTCCAGTTTCGCCAATGTACACTGAGCCACAGTCACAGGGAATTTTGTAAATACCTTTATGGGAGAGAGCAGGGCGAGTGTCCTTGGGCGAAGGAAGAATTTGGGAGATCTTGTTTAAAGGTTTAAAGATGGGTTGGATATTTTGCTTACGAAGAATTCTACCGATGTGATCTGTAACGCCATGGATGTAGGGAAGAACGATGGTACTTAGCTGATTACTAGATTCTGGTGCTACCTTAGGAGACCGTGGATGAGTGTACCTATTTATGACCCTTTGTATGTTGCCGGAGGTATAGCCATTCTGTAAAAGAGCAGTTTTTACATGTTTCAATTCTTTGTCGATGTTGTCGGGTTGGGAAATTGAGATCGCGCGATGTACTAGATCTCCACTTTCCCCGGTTGTAGCTAATATCTTCATGGAGGCTTTTGAGACCACTGTTTTAGAACATGCGAATTTAAAACCCAAAACTTGGTTAAGATATGTGGATGACACCTTCATTATCTGGCCACATGGCAAAAACACTCTGCCTACTTTCTTGGATTTCCTCAATAGTCAACACTCCGACATCAAGTTTACCATGGAGATTGAGAATAACGGTTCCCTGCCTTTCCTTGATGTGTTAGTTACTCGTCTACCAAATGGTCGTTTAGGTCACTCCGTGTACAGGAAACCCACACATACCGACCGATATCTTCATGCCAGCTCACATCATCATCCAGCACAAAAGCAATCGGTAATCGGCTCTCTAGTACATCGCGCGATCTCAATTTCCCAACCCGACAACATCGACAAAGAATTGAAACATGTAAAAACTGCTCTTTTACAGAATGGCTATACCTCCGGCAACATACAAAGGGTCATAAATAGGTACACTCATCCACGGTCTCCTAAGGTAGCACCAGAATCTAGTAATCAGCTAAGTACCATCGTTCTTCCCTACATCCATGGCGTTACAGATCACATCGGTAGAATTCTTCGTAAGCAAAATATCCAACCCATCTTTAAACCTTTAAACAAGATCTCCCAAATTCTTCCTTCGCCCAAGGACACTCGCCCTGCTCTCTCCCATAAAGGTATTTACAAAATTCCCTGTGACTGTGGCTCAGTGTACATTGGCGAAACTGGACGTTCTATTCAAACTAGAATCAAGGAACACCAACGGTACGTTAAGTCACGTTCCTCAACACACTCAGCCTTAGCCGAACACTTCATAGATACGGGCCATAAAATTTGTTTTGATCAGGTATCTGTTGTAAGCAAGTCTCATCGCTATTTTCCACGAAAGGTAAGGGAAGCTATCGAGATCCAGAGACATCCTCAAAACCTCAATCGCGATATTGGTTACCCACTCTCCAGCATTTGGAAACCCGTCCTTTCCGCTTCTTCGACCCGTGCTCACTGTTCCGCATCGTTGCCTCGCGCTCACCGTTCCGCTTCCCTGCACAATGGTATATATACCCCTGCACGTCCATCTTCTCCTTGTCAGAAGGTTTTCGCCTCTAGCGTGGTTGACACGTCGAGTTACCGTGACCTTCTGGCGCCCCTCACCTAGTTTTGCTCCTGAAGAAGCCACTTACATTAGTGGCGAAACGTCGAGTTTGAGTAAGTTGTATATATATTTTTTGTAATTTTTCTTTTTCATTTTTGCTTTATTTTATTTTGTATTGTATATATGTACTTTACTATGACGCGGTCAAAACCCGGAAGCCCTCATAACAGAGACTCAGACCGTGGAAGCCTTCGATATCATTTAACAAACCTCCACGGGGAGGAAATTTTCCGTAAAACCCAAACCTTTTCTAAGCTACGCCTCAAACTATCTACCCTTCTGTGCACCCTTACTTTCTTGTCTCGCTGTCGCGACCACCAAGTTGTCCCAAAATTTCTCAAACTTTCTCACCACATCAGCACTTCAGTATCTCGATCTATCTTAAGACGAGCCAGCTTAGCACTCATCCGCGAACGTATCAAATATTGCCGTCGCGAATTAGATCTTGTATCCAGGAATCTTCTTTCCCTTCATTTAGAACTCTCCAACACTCTGTCTGAAGATGATTGGTCCCTCTTACATCGCATTTCTTCTATCCAAGCTCAAAGATCCTCAGAACGCATAAAGGAAAATCATATTCGAAAATTTCAATTGCTTGCTCCAAATAACAAAAAAATCGGAACCCATTCATCATCAAAAACGGTCAAAAATCTATCGTCACACCCCCTGTCGGAAGCTGAAACTCTAGTATTATCCAAAGGTTTAAATTTCTCTGTGACTCCCAAAAGCATTCCAAAAGAGGGCATCATCTCTTTGGTAGAATCATCCATTCGCACACTCCCTAAAGAAAATGCCGATATTATTCATTTTAAAACAGCCAAACGTCTTTCTTCTGCTAAACCTCCTCAGCCAAACTTATCCAAAGTAGAACGTTCAGCCCTAGGTTCTCTCCGCGCCAACAAAGACATAGTAATTCTTCCTGCTGACAAAGGAAACACAACCGTCATTCTAGACAAGTCTCAGTTCCAAAATGTCAGATCTCTTACAAGATGGTAGCTACACCCAGTTGTTACGTGACCCCACTTCGAAATTTGAACGGCAAATCTCTTCATTAATTAAATCCTCTGACATTCCTTCTGACATACAGAAACGGATACTGCCCAAGGAATCCAAGCCACCTAGGTTGTACGGTCTTCCAAAAATCCATAAACAAAACCTACCTTTTCGACCCATAGTTAACACTATAGATTCGCCCACCTATAGCTTGGCCAAATACCTCGCTCATACTATTAAGAAATACACAGGCAATGCTCCTTCTCACATTCTAAATTCATCGCACTTTGTTAAACTCATTTCTGAAATCTCTATCGAACCCGAAGATCTTCTTGTCAGTTTTGATGTTACCTCACTCTTCACTAAAGTACCTGTCGCCGATTCCGTCGCTATAATCCACCAATTATTGATCCAGGACAACCAATCCCCAGATTTAGCCAAGTTAGTCGAGAAGTGCCTTACTTCAACGTACTTTACCTTCCAGGGAAAATACTATCATCAAACCTCCGGCGCCGCTATGGGATCTCCACTTTCCCCGGTTGTAGCTAATATCTTCATGGAGGCTTTTGAGACCACTGTTTTAGAACATGCGAATTTAAAACCCAAAACTTGGTTAAGATATGTGGATGACACCTTCATTATCTGGCCACATGGCAAAAACACTCTGCCTACTTTCTTGGATTTCCTCAATAGTCAACACTCCGACATCAAGTTTACCATGGAGATTGAGAATAACGGTTCCCTGCCTTTCCTTGATGTGTTAGTTACTCGTCTACCAAATGGTCGTTTAGGTCACTCCGTGTACAGGAAACCCACACATACCGACCGATATCTTCATGCCAGCTCACATCATCATCCAGCACAAAAGCAATCGGTAATCGGCTCTCTAGTACATCGCGCGATCTCAATTTCCCAACCCGACAACATCGACAAAGAATTGAAACATGTAAAAACTGCTCTTTTACAGAATGGCTATACCTCCGGCAACATACAAAGGGTCATAAATAGGTACACTCATCCACGGTCTCCTAAGGTAGCACCAGAATCTAGTAATCAGCTAAGTACCATCGTTCTTCCCTACATCCATGGCGTTACAGATCACATCGGTAGAATTCTTCGTAAGCAAAATATCCAACCCATCTTTAAACCTTTAAACAAGATCTCCCAAATTCTTCCTTCGCCCAAGGACACTCGCCCTGCTCTCTCCCATAAAGGTATTTACAAAATTCCCTGTGACTGTGGCTCAGTGTACATTGGCGAAACTGGACGTTCTATTCAAACTAGAATCAAGGAACACCAACGGTACGTTAAGTCACGTTCCTCAACACACTCAGCCTTAGCCGAACACTTCATAGATACGGGCCATAAAATTTGTTTTGATCAGGTATCTGTTGTAAGCAAGTCTCATCGCTATTTTCCACGAAAGGTAAGGGAAGCTATCGAGATCCAGAGACATCCTCAAAACCTCAATCGCGATATTGGTTACCCACTCTCCAGCATTTGGAAACCCGTCCTTTCCGCTTCTTCGACCCGTGCTCACTGTTCCGCATCGTTGCCTCGCGCTCACCGTTCCGCTTCCCTGCACAATGGTATATATACCCCTGCACGTCCATCTTCTCCTTGTCAGAAGGTTTTCGCCTCTAGCGTGGTTGACACGTCGAGTTACCGTGACCTTCTGGCGCCCCTCACCTAGTTTTGCTCCTGAAGAAGCCACTTACATTAGTGGCGAAACGTCGAGTTTGAGTAAGTTGTATATATATTTTTTGTAATTTTTCTTTTTCATTTTTGCTTTATTTTATTTTGTATTGTATATATGTACTTTACTATGACGCGGTCAAAACCCGGAAGCCCTCATAACAGAGACTCAGACCGTGGAAGCCTTCGATATCATTTGCTTTTTTATTAATTATTTCTGGAAATATAAAAGTCTGATAAAATGTTTCTAATTTAGGAACTATTTCATTATTGATATAATAATAAATTGAATTGTTTGTTCTACAAACGTTTTATTGATATGTAAACTGGTACAGGTAGGTACCTACTTTTTTAATTTGAATTAATCCATTATTAGCTATATGATCTAGAAAAAGTTAAATATATTAGACCGAAATTTCAAAAAATTTATATATAGGACTGAATATCATATTTTCCTTTTTCCCCGTCGTTCCTGCATTTTCAAAAGTCTAGGGTTTTTATAAAGAATACATTGGCGAAATGATGTATTTCTTGCTCTTCTATCCATTCTGCAAATCCTGAAAAAATTACGCTACACTACTCTATGCATGTACCTAATTCTTATGCTAGCAAAACCTTTAGTAAATTGATAAGCTATCGCAGCATAAA
This sequence comes from Holotrichia oblita, assembly GCA_023690525.1. Classification (NCBI taxonomy): domain Eukaryota; kingdom Metazoa; phylum Arthropoda; class Insecta; order Coleoptera; family Scarabaeidae; genus Holotrichia; species Holotrichia oblita. Next base: position 1,042,449 of record CM043022.1, read on the forward strand.
ATATTTATATAAGTATATAACACCGCTATATACACAAACCTGGAATTACTACTGTATATACGGTATTTTTATTTACACTAATAACAATAATAGTAAAAAATGATAAAAATGCTAACAAATAAATTTCTTGCGAATTCTTGCAGGACTAGAAAAACCAACTAGCGAACAGTAGAAACACAATTTGGTACAATACGGATTGATACCACATTGATACTGATGCACAACTACATGGAGTAAAGAAACTTTCGAGAAAACGAATATGTAATTTTTACCCCAATGTATTCATTGCTCGCTCTACCCTTTCCTAATCCAATACAACTGACAAAGATAAACCGAGAGTCTGATTATTCAGGTAAATCCAAATACAAAGCAAATAAACTTATAGTACGGAATTAAATCAAGGTCATTAAATTGAAACGGAAATTTGTGATGTGTATAGAAATATAGTACTCTCCGAGCCATCTATGTTTCAGTTGCGACATAAAATACAGTTTGAACGATATGATGAAAATTTAGGCGCGGAAACGTCCCCTTAACTGCGTAAACAATATCATTCGGCTGTTCTTTTAGTATCGGAAATTTCAATTTGGTGAATTTTGTTTTACATGAATAAACTGAAGTAGGTAAATATTTTTAACTTACAAATGCTAAATAACAATTTTGTTTCATCTAAGACAAGAAATTTGTATTTTAATTGTTCAAAATTAATATCCTCTCTGTGACAAGGGTCATGCAAATCATTTCGCTCTTGAGTTAAAGAGCTAGTAGTTGTAAGGAATAAGTATCCGTTAGTTCATTACAGGTAGGCATCGATTTTTGACGAGAATATTGTAAAGGTATTGTAGACCTTGAATAACAAGATCTTTACGGCTGACTCTCTGTATTTTGATTAATATATGTATTTTTTGACCTTTATGTACTTATCTTTTAATTCCTGATTTATTTCCACTTAGAGGTCAATAAAACAATAAATAATTAAATACCAATTTATTCCATAACATATAATAATACGTTTTCGTTAAATAACTTCTTCAGTGAAGAAGTTATTTAAGTTATCTTTTAATTCCTGATTTATTTCCACTTAGAGGTCAATAAAACAATAAATAATTAAATACCAATTTATTCCATAACATATAAAAATACGTTTTCGTTAAATAACTTCTTCACTGAATAATTAAATACCAATTTATTCCATAACATATAATAATACGTTTTCGTTAAATAACTTCTTCACTGAAGAAGTTATGATTTATTTCCACCTAGAGGTCAATAAAACAATAAATAATTAAATAAATAAAGATTAAGTTAAATAACTTCTTCACTGAAGAAGTTATTTAACGAAAACGTATTATTATATGTTATGGAATAAATTGGTATTTAATTATTTATTGTTTTATTGACCTCTAAGTGGAAATAAATCATAACTTCTTCAGTGAAGAAGTTATTTAACGAAAACGTATTATTATATGTTATGGAATAAATTGGTATTTAATTATTTATTGTTTTATTGACCTCTAAGTGGAAATAAATCATAACTTCTTCAGTGAAGAAGTTATTTAACGAAAACGTATTATTATATGTTATGGAATAAATTGGTATTTAATTATTTATTGTTTTATTGACTTCTAAGTGGAAATAAATCAGGAATTAAAAGATATGTATTTTGATTTTCATTGCGGTAATTAGGTTAATTTTATACTTGGTAGGGAAAACCTAGTTAAAATTTAACAATTTATTAAAGTTTGAAAGTTTTCTGGACCATCTCAACTTCATTAAATTATACTCCAATATATACTCAATTTAGTTTTATTATCGCCTTGATAATGGCAGCATTGCTGTTGAAACGCGTCGGTGTTTTAGTTAAAACTTGTTTGGGGTTTAGTGGGTTAAAGTGTTTAGTGTTCTATTTCTGCACCAAGAGATCCAGTGAAGAACTTCGCAAATTATACTCCCATTAATTCTATTTCACAAGTGAGTTTAAAGTGACAATTAAAATTATTCAGCATATTTAAAATATCATCTACTGAATGTTTAGGTAGGGCGCAAGGTGTATCACTTAAAATTTAAAATGAAAACTACTACAATAAAAGCCGTAGCCCAATTGGGCATCTCTCCTACGGCCAGAAAAACGAAAAAAATAACATGGAAGTATTCGAATTGCAAAAACGATCAAGTTTTGCATACGTAAATGCTTCTCTTTTTAAAAAAATCGTAATCGTAAAGATATTACCGTTTATTATTAAAGTAAAACATAATACATAATATTAAAAACTTTTCAAAATTTTTAACTGTTACGGCGCTTGAGTACGCTAGTAAAAGCCAGGACCAATTAAGCATAAAAGGAGGAGCACGTGCAATATCGGCAACACCGAGATTCCGTAAATCTCGTCGAGGTACCTACCTGCATGTAGAACTTGCTGTCATTTAGGGCTGCCGGCCTGCTGCGGAGAAGGGCGCAGGTAAATACAAAAGTTCTTCTCAAGGCGCCACCTGGTTGAAAGGAAATTAAATTGTTCCCTATCCAGCAGTTTGTTAACCAGGAACACAACAATCTTATAAGGATAAAGTACCACAACTCGGAAAACGTAAGGAGGCCCCACAAAAATAACACCAACTTCCCAGATTCGACAAGTTTTAATAAAAAAAAAAAAACAAGTAAAATCATTCAACAGGACTAGATGTTGACCAAAATTCGTAATGTTATATATATATATAGGTGAGGAAAAAGGTAGCTTAACATTAAAAACAAACATAGAGCGTATCTTTAGAGGGCAATAAATGCGCAAGTGATATAAATACCAAATTATCTTGTAAAATCGTCCCAAAAGGCTATGCTTTTCCGGCAACACACCTTAGACACTATATGCTATGCAACTACAACCTGTTGCTCGCAAAATCTTTGCTCTCAGCAACCGAATCTTTCGAACGTTGGGCCTCGAGAGAGATCCAGTCAAACGCAACGCCCTAGAACGCTGTCGCGGAGAAGTGGCGCCATCGCCTAGCATCGTTCGGAACTCAGCAAGCGCCAACTTCGCATTGAAAAGACACGCACACCGATGCAACAAAACCGTGCGTGTGAATCTCAGCTGTCAGAAACGAAAACATAACCAAACTTTAAATCTTCCGCAATAGTAACAACAAAGATTCCCCAATTATACAGCAAATATCAAATAAATCGTAACAAATCCCACCCTTTCCTCCAAAGAAATTTTCCACGAAAATTTCGGATACGCACCCCAAAGAGGAAAAAAAACTAAACCCAGAAAGAACGCGGAGACGCTCGAAATTTGCACTTGAACAACACAACCGATAAGTACAGCAAAACAACTCCCCTTAGCTCCAAACATACTCGAGACAACATAAAGCCAAACCACCGCCCGGCTCTTTGGCAAATCGGACGCAATTTTTTTTTGGGACTACACGGGCGGACGAGCCGTAAAGGCAAGCTCGGCCAAAAGGAAGACCTATTGTGCCCCCGTGCTGTTTTACTCCTCTTAGCCAGGTTGCACTCGGACGAAAAGGTCCGCAACCTGGTCGAGAGTTAGTTTTCTTAGACCAGGATCGTCCAGACGCCCGACCCCGAAGTAACTCCGCCTCTCCCTGTCCACTGTCGAACAGTCGGCAAGAAGATGGATTGGAGTTTCCTCCGCATTCCCACAGTTTCTGCATAGGGGAGGGTTTACTATGTCCATGCGATGCAAGTGTTTGTTCAGTGCGCAGTGACCGGTTAAGATTCCTCTGAGTAACCTCAGCCTGACCCTGCTCATAGAAACTGCCTTGCGCAGTGTTACGGTTACTTTCCTTTCACAGTCGTTTAGTTCTGTAAAAGAGATTGTAGTGCTGATTCTCAGTCATTACCTTGTATCTTTCAAGTACCACCTTATATATATGCTTCTTACAGTTATAAATTCCAGTTCAGTTTGTGTACATAGACCTATTATATTTCTTTTCTGTCAGGGTAATTTTCTAGGGGTTGTGCCAGCTTTCCGTGGTTGATAATTAGTTAGCTAGAATTTATCTATAATTTTTATCAGATTACTCACAGTTACTCATCTTACCTGGTGTCGTTCTAGATTTAATAATTTTCGAAATATTAATTTTGACGGTTGATAGGTTATGTTGTCATGTTTGTATATATTAGGTTATTAGATCGTATATAGCAGAATAGTCGATCAGTTTGGGTTCTGTTTACTGGCTACGATATTGGGCGAGTCTGTTGCCGCTTTCTTGCAACTGATGACGCTCCTGGCGCGTATCGCTACGATCGATAATATCGATTTGAATGTCGTCCCTCTTTGTGGCGCTTTGGAAGAGATCAGACACGTTCTCTCACAGGTATTAATTTCCGATTTTTGGAGTATTGGAATTTTCACATATATTTGTGGATTTGTTGCGGAAATTACCTAATTAAATCAATGTCCGAATTTTTGTGGTGATTCTGTTGAGAACTTAACGGCATTGAAGCTCTTCAGTATGGAATTTGCGAGGCGTGTTCTGGATCCGCCATTTCATAATGAGAATTATTAGTTGGTAAAAACCTCGTTTCGAATTGAACGGTAAGAAGGTTTTATTTTCTCTTTTACGTTGCTAATCTCGCGGTGTGTTTTATTTTAGGGGTTCTGGTGTTCTGATATTCTGATATTCTGGTATTCTGGTTCTGATATTCTGGTTCTGGTTCTGGTATTCTGGTATTCTGGTGTTCTAGTATTTTTATATTCGGTATTGGGTATATCTATCCTACGATTTTCTTTTGTAAATACTGGTTATCTATCGAATGGGACTGAATTGAATGTTTACTGGTGGAGCGATCGAAATCCAGGTGGATGAATAGCTAGCGCTTGTCATGAACCGGTTGATATTATCCCCGGATCAAGATTCCAGGACCTTCGCAGCTAAGTTTTATAAAATTTTATTTCCGTTAACATAGATTCATGTCGTGTTATTTTGCCTTGCATTAACACTGTAATATTCACGCCATACAGGGCGATTCAGCTTTGTAGGGGCTTCTCCTCCTAGTTAATCATTTAATTTCACTTGTTATATCCGTTAACTCTTTCTGTTGAGTGTCCCGGTTTAATAACGCCATACAGGGCGAATCGAATGTCAACATTTAACAAGCTACATTCACATAATATACCATATTTTTTTATAACTCAGGTAATATTTGATAATAACTTCAATAATTTGATTAATGCTGTTGTTTAACTTTAGTTCGAGATATTTCATTTTATTGTACATTACGTGTGAACGGATCGCATTGGCCATAGCGTTCTTGTGTGCTTTGATAGCATTGATAGTTGTATATGATTGTGTCTGATGGTAATACTGAATATTATTACCTATGTAAAATATTGATATTAACGAATTATTGTTGGGTCTCATACTCACTGGCAATTGTATATTATTGTGTCTGGTAACAATATTACCTATTATTATTATTATCTATTTAGAATACTGGTATTAACGATTTATGTTGGGTCTCATACCCACTGGTACTTGTATATGATTGTGTCTGGTAACAATACAACCTACTATTAGTGTTTATTTAAGATACTGGTATTAACAGTTTATGTGGGGCTTTATACCCGCCGCGGATATATATATATATTTTTTTGATTGTCAATATACCTTTAGACGTTGGTCTCACTTTTATTTTCCCTTTCCCCGTCTTGATTACGCGAACTGTTCTACTCCTCGATAGTTTTCTCAACCGTGGATTCCTGCTTGTCTAGGAGGCTTGACAGGGTAGATAATTACCAAGCAGGTAGCGCCGAATTCTACCACCGGGTTAATTGGGTCTTTGGACATTTTTTTTTACCCACTCCCTCGCCGACGAGCTGGCTAGCACCCTGCATGATTGCCAAATCTCATTCCATCCTATTGTCGAGGGCTGGTGGATCAGTTTGCTTTGGATTGCCGCCGAGATCGTTTCCTTCAGGTAGGTCACTGACGCCCTCGGTGCCAGAATAGAATTTAGGTAAGAGCAGTTTTTCCTCGTACGAGCGAATCCCGTGCCGGCAAGTGCATTCCAGTGGGAGCAATGCCTAACAGCGAGTTCAGATCTGACAAAGACTTTGATACTGTCATAGGAGTTCCCACATGTAGGTTCTGGATCCACGAGTGGTCCCTCACTGGCGCCTCTAGCTAATTTGTCAGCCATTTCGTTACCTCTCCAGAGTGACAAAAATCGGCCGGAATACCTGAGGAGAAAATCTGACTAGAGCCACACCCAGCACCGCATGTACCGCAACAGTACCCCAAAGAAATCCTTAAGAAGGCGTAGCAAAGATGCATGTAGCATGGAACGGGATCATTACTTCCAGCGGCGGAAAGAAGAAGAAGCTGTATTGTTGACATGAACTGAGTTCTCGCTGAGCCACACGAAGCAACGAGCGACAATAGTCAGCGTAAAAGATACACTGTCCGTGAAGCGGAACAATGATCAAGAAAAAAACGGGACAACTAAAAACGGGTTTATTACTACAAGTTACAGGATACAAAATGGATTAAGGATTTGAAAATAAACGAGAAAGGTACTTAAATGTTGTCTCCACATTCACACGTTACACAGACATTCATCAAACGCATCGAGCTAAGGTTCGCTGAAACAACAAAAAGAGGTGTAAGGTGGCTAAACAAAAACGATCCTAAAATTCAAAAGTTTAAAATCCGCTACCAGCCTCATAGAGAATAACACGCTGAAGGCGACAACAAAAACAATATTTATAGCGACGCAAACATTGCCGAACAAAAAAAGTAAACAACCAGAAAGTTCCACGCACTCTACCGTCGGCATCGGTTCCGCCACAGGGACAACGATCTAGCAGCTGGGCAAGACTACTAGTCGATAGCACTCCCTTGACGTCAAGGCAAATCCGAGTAATTCCAAAGCCTGTAAAGAGGCAAAAAAAGTCAACTGCGAGATAAACAACACCAAAACCAACGTTACCAAACCAAAAATGCAAAATCCAAATAATCCGAAACGTCGATCCAAGACTAAACCCAAAAAAAAAACGTCAAAATCCGAGAGTACGAAACCAACCAACACGGTCTAAGTAAGATAGGAAAGTAAGGTAGGGAAAACTAGGACATAGGAGTGGAATACAGGAAACACGGAAATAAAGGAAAAAGGACTTTACTCTCCAAACAGCATACCTCCTGGTAAACGGAAATTCAAAAGCGGCAAAACAAACGAACAACGAAGTTCCTAAAAATACAACGAAAACCAAGGAAGTACCTGAAACAAAACGCAAGGGAGCGACTGAAACCGATTACGGGACTCCTACCCGAAGAGGTTAAGACTCCAGAAAGATTCTCACTGCCTCACCTGGAAGGCTAAAATGGGAAAAACGACAGGAACTGGACCTACGCAAACTATCAACTACCCACCGGCTGTAACTTCAAATGTGATGAATTCCATGTCCCGGGTAAAACTCGTTCAGAAAGGTCTTTCAATTCGTAACTATCACGTCCTATCTTACGATGAATCATAAACGGTCCTACGAACTTGTCAGTCAATTTCTCTGAAAAATATTCCGACTTACCCGACAACACGAAGTTCTTCCTCCAAACCAACTGATTCGGTAAATATTCTACATTCCGACGTCGGAAATCATACCGTCCTTTAGATTTCTCGTATGAACGCTGAAGTCGGGCTTGTACACTGCCAACAGCTTGAAAGTTAACGACTGCTGAAAATTTTCGTAGCCTGGTGTAAAGCTGGCTTTATGTACCGTTATTACCTATATAATGTAATAGCGCTTTTGACTTATTTTGTACTGTTATGCACAGAATGTATTTCTATTTTATTTTAATACATACTGTTAATAAAGGAGAAAAATACACTCAGCGCATAAAACTGTGATATTAGTAGACTGTCATAAGTGTCATAAAATCAGTCAAACTGTATTTTCCTTATTACAATATCTGAGACTTCTGTAAATATTGTATGATGCCCCGTCTCAGTGAAGCTCAAAAAATAAGAGCAAGAACTTTGTTAGAAAATGGCTGGAGCATGCAAACGGTGGCAGATGATCTGCATGTTAGTAAAACCTGCATTTTTAAATTAAAACAGAAAATTGATCAAGGGGTTGATCTAGCGTATGTGCATGGTGGTGGAGCGAGAAAAATTTCAACGTTGGAGGATGATGCTTCATTGGTGAATTGGATTCAAAGAAACCCCTTTGGAACGGTAGTGAAAGCGGCATACGAAACCCATTTTCCGGGTTCCATTTCAACAGCAAGGCAACGCATTCGAGGTTTTGGGCTAAAAAATTATTCTGCTTCCAAAAAGTTTGCGTTAGAGCCACAGCATAAGCAAGACAGATTAAATTTTGCTAATTTATATGTAAATGAAAACGCCGATTTCTGGGAACGCGTTATTTTTTCAGATGAAAAGATCTTCCAGTCATCCCACGACGGCCCGGTACGTGTGTACAGGCCTGCAGATACGCGTTATGAAGAACGGTACATAAAACCAACGCACCGTAGTGGTAGATTTTCGGTGCATGTGTGGGCTTGGATCAGTTGTTTGGTACCTGGTGTTTACTGGAATGTTGAAGGAAGGTTGACTGGAAACTATTACAGAGATCTCCTGGAAAATATTATGTTACCTTCGGTAACGCAGCTTTTTGGGAACAATTTCATTTTTCAGCACGACAACTCTCCAATTCACACCTCCAACGTTGTGCGTCAATGGCTTGCTACCAACAATATTAATATTCTTCCATGGCCATCAAGGAGTCCTGATCTTAATCCTATTGAGAACGTTTGGGGACGAATGACAAAACGTTTGTACAGAAATAATTTTAGAGCGGCCAATCGAAATGAACTTTGGGAAAATATTGTGGAAGCATGGGAGGAACTAACTCCAGATTATACAAGAACACTTATAATGTCAATGGGGAATCGTTTACAGCAAGTAATCGACGCCAATGGAGCATGGATAAAATATTAAAATAATTCAATCAGCATTCGTTCTAAATTCTTGTTGTGTTATTTTATATTTCAGTTATCTAAACAATTTCTTAATTTAAAAACAATTTTATTCAATAAAGATACATGTATGTAAATGATAAGTTCATTATTTGTACTCATATGCATTAGTTACATACCTACATTAAAATTTAATATTAATTATTTGAAGCACTGTCTACTTACTGTCAAAATTTGAAGTTTAGAAATACAGGTATTAAATTTCCTTGAAATGCAGTTTTACACTAGGAAATTTAGAGAAATATGTATGTTAAGAGTCGTTAACTTTCAAGCTGTTGGCAGTGTACATCCCTATAAAGGGTTTATAGGGATGTACAAGCCCGAGTAGGGTATTCAGGGCCTCTGACCGATGCACAAACTCCTCCTTAACAGCTGTTTCCACCGTCAATGGCCCATCAGTCTTCAATCCTCCCCTATGCGCGTCGTCTGCTAGCACCATTTCTCGACCAAACGTGATGAAATATGGAGTCAACCCAGTTACCTCGTGTACGTACGGCGCAACCGATCTTCGACAAAACAGAATCCTAAGAACGATGATTCGACGAAACATACGATAGGAGCATAGTTTTTAAAACGCGATTAACTCTTTCAGTGGGATTAGCTTGAGGCCAATAATAAGAGATATAAGACGGCTTCACCGAGTACGTCTTCAATAAGCGCTGATATTCCTTAGACCGAAACTGAACGCCATTATCCGTAATCAACACTTCCGGTACGCCAAACTCTAAGAAAACATTATCCTCAAGGAGTTTAACAATAGCCGAGGCAGTAGCCCTCCGCAATTTGAAAGAAAAGCGCAAATTTACTAAAGCAATCCGAAACCACGAAGATAAATTGATGTCCATGGGAGGTTTTAGACAAACGTCCTACCAAATCCGCACTAAGAACTTGCCAAGGACGAGAAATTAACGAATGTCCACCCGTGCGACCAGTGGGAGCCTGCTGTAAGGGCTTAGACCTCATACACACCTGACAATTCCGAATGTATTTCGCTACATCCGTTTTTAACCCTGGCCAATAAGCTTTCTCCAGAATACGATTAGACGTCTTAAAAATACCTAAATGACCGGACTTAGGTTCATCTTGACACCTACGGATTAAGTCCTGCCGCAAATCTTTAGGGATAACACGTTTCCATTCAGCATTACCATCAACCAATTCGGGGTAAAAACTCCTAATCAACCTATGCGGCACACCATTGACCAAACGGTAAGTCGGAAATTTTAAGGGATTACTACGAATGGTATCGGCTAACCTAAGATACCACTTATCCTTAATCTCCTCAGAATCCTGTAAAGCCTCCACAATCGGAACAGTTCTAGACAAAACATCGGAAACCACGTGATCTTTGACTTTCCTATGCACAACCGTGAAATTATATTGTTGCAACCTAACAGCCCAGCGTGCCAAGCGACCTGAAGGATTCTGCAAACTGTTCAGCCAAAGTAGAGAATAGTGAGCCGTGATCACGCTAAAATGAGCCACTTCGACATACGGCCGATATTTCTCGATCGCGAACAAGACCGCCAAGCATTCCTTTTCGGTGGTGGAAAAGTTCCTTTCCCTACGAGAGAGACCTACTAATATACGCGATGATCTTCTCGCCTTCGTCAAAATTCTGCGTCAACACTGCCCCAATTCCGTAATCTGACGCGTCAGCTTGAATCACGAACTCACGCTCAAAATCTGGCATCACCAATATCGGGGCCGTAACCAAACGCTCCTTAACTTTAGCCCAGGACTCCTCACAGACTTTAGTCCAAACGAAAGATTTGTTCTTACGCAATAAGGAAGTTAAAGGAACAATCAGCGACCCATAATCCTTGACAAAACGACGGTACCAACTACTAATGCCGATCATACGCCTAACCTAATCCACGTGCAGACCTGACCCGTTCACGATGTTCCCCAAATACCTCAACTCCGCGCGACAAAACAAGGACTTCTCCCGAATTAAGGTCAACCCCGCACCATGAATTCTGCTGACCACCTCGATGAGAATCTCTAAATGTTTTTCAAACGTAGGCGTGACTATAATGATGTCGTCCAAATAGGCAAAAATGTACGGTTCTAAGTCAGCCCCGATAACCCTATCTATGAAGCGCTGCCAAGTGGCCGGAGCATTATGAAGCCCAAACGGCATCCTTTTGAACTGGAAAAGACCCCTATTCGGAACGGTAAAAGCGGTATACTGCTTACTGGATTCTGCCATCGGTATTTCCCAATAAGCCGATTTATTGTCTAAAGTCGTCAAGTACTTCGCGTCCCTCAATTTGTCCAAAATGCTAGAAACATAGGGAAGTGAATACGCGTCTCGCTTCGTGACCGCATTTAATTTACGATAATCGACGCAAAAACGATAGGTGTGATCTTTTGGTATCAGCAGGATAGGCGATGACCAAGGACTGTTCGAAGGCTCACCGCATCCTGAGCTATCATTTGATCCAACTCTTGGTTGACAATCCGCTGCATTGCCGGCGAAATAGGATAGTATCTCTGCTTAATGGGAACGCTATCCGTCTCAATAATATGCTCGACCAAATTCGTGCACCCTAGAACCTGGGGATCAATTTTAGGAAATAGCCTGTCAACCACCGCATCTAACTGAGAGCGCTGCGAGACCGTAAGAACCTCATCCTCCAACGGCGAAACCTGCACCTCAACTTGCGATGAAAACAACCACTCACCTTTTCGCAAGTCCGGAACAGCACCCATGACCCTCCAAAAATCTGCTTCTAATGTCAAAGAGGAAGACACATCGGGACCAACTAAAATCTCTACCAATTTCTCGACATCTCGAAGCCTAACAGGGACCAACAATGTACCTAAACACTCGCATAACCTACCCTCTGCGACACAAATCGACGTATGGCCTCCACCCAATGTAACCCCTACTCCTTGAAGACGCTTCCAACCCTGAGGATCCATAACGGTCCGCTAAGCCGGTAAAGGCTCCAGAATATAAAAGCCCTAAAAACTTAAAACCAAATATCGAAACAGTCAAGTAAGGACGCTCATCCCCCTGCGCATGCGCTAATACAAAATCAAGTAAAATCCGCTGTTTATTCAGAACTGGATTGGGACAACTCCACTGCGGCGATCGAACACGAGGACCAGTTCCTCAACGCGCCCGATTGACGTTTAAAGAACACTTCGGACAATTTCGTTCGGTGACATCACGCTGTCCGAACCGATAGCAATGTTTACGCAAACGTTGCAAGCAACGAGCCGCCAAATGCCCCTCTCCATCGCAATTCCAGCATTTAGGAGGCGGTCGCGAGCTGGTCTCCCCAGACGCAATGGAAGAAAAAGACGACATATAAGCCAAGTCTGGTTCTAATACTTGTTGCCGACGAGGCAGTGGAACGTACCTGTACCACCCATGTCCTAGCCATTATAATTTCCGTCCCATCGACAGCAACTCATCGACCGACCTCACCTCGGCCAAACCCAACTGGCTCTGATAAAATGGAGCTAAGTTCTTCACCATGATTTTTACGCGATTAGTCTCAGGAACCTTAATTGACAATCTGGAAAAAAGATTAGTCATTGTTGACACATACATCCCAACACTCTCATGAGGACCCTGGGTACGCTTCCTGATTTCATCAAATAACTTCTCATCATAGTCAGGTGGCTGAAATTCCTCCTTCAGCGCTACTACCAACTCCTCCCAGCATGAAATCTGTTTCCTGTGAGCCCGAAACCAAATCAACGCCTGACTAGTAAAAAGATCCAACGCCTGCGCGAAAACTTAAAAGCATTAAAAGACAAGACCGCGTTACCGCCCGAATATCTCCCCCCTCTCTCCTCCTCCCCCAACGCATAACGGGAATAGATTTAGGGCTCAACCGCGAGGAAACATCAACTGCACCTTGCGCGGAGCCATTGCGACCTGCATCTGACTCGTCACTAGATGAGGTATTCGCTGTACCTTCCAAGCCTAAAATGGATACACCACTCGCATCCAAAGTAGACGATTGAACAAACTGTTTGGCTTTAGACCTAAGGACAGAAGAAAAAGTGCTGAAGTCAACCAAAAATTTAGAAACCTGCTGTTTCTCCTCAACAGTAAACGCTACAACCCGACCCAAGCGACCAGTAGCATGCGCCAGCTTCGTCTCCAGTTTCCTATACTCAGACGATTCGCGACTACCTGAAAATGTGTCCAACAAGGTGTTAATGTCTGTTGACAAGGTTTGTAAAGTTGCCACATCCTCCGCATACGTATGGGGATACTTAGGCCTAACGTAGCCCTCAATTTTGGCCAATTTTCTTAACCGACGCAAAGTTTTGCGCGTCTCTTCCACCGTGTTGAGAGTGGTGACGCCCAATACGGCCAACTCATACGCAAGCTCATCTTTGCTCAACCGCACAATCTCCACCTGATGTTCCGGCTTCGACGTCATAGCCATAATGCAAGCGCAAGAACCCTGCAAAAACCTAAACCTGAAAATATCCGGAAACCCACGGCAAAATCTGAACAGCAAGCCAGAAAAATCTCGAAGACCTGCAAAAAGAAAGGGCCTCAAAAAGCAATATGGCCCCACGTTGGGCACCAAAAACTCTTGTTACGGCGCTTGAGTACGCTAGTAAAAGCCAGGACCAATTAAGCATAAAAGGAGGGGCACGCGCAATATCGGCAATCCCCGAAACTAATGAGTCCCTAGCAACTCGCGAAACAATAAAAAGAAAACCGAGATTCCGTAAACCTCGTCGAGGTACCTGCATGTAGAACTTGTTGTCATTTAGAGCTGCCGGCCTCAAGGCGCCACCTGGTTGAAAGGAAATTAAATTGTTCCCTATCCAGCAGTTTGTTAACCAGGAACACAACGATCTTATAAGGATAAAGTACCACATCTCGGAAAACGTAAGGAGGCCCCACAAAAATAACACCAACTTCCCAGATCAGACAAGTTTTATTGAAAAAAAAAACAAGTAAAATCGTTCAACAGGATTAGATGTTGACCAAAATTCGTAATGTTATATATATATAGGTAAGGAAAAAGGTAGCTTAACATTAAAAACAAACATCGAGCGTGTCTCTAGAGGGCAATAACTGCGCAAGTGAGCAACCTAGTAGGCAGAGCTTCATCCACCAAATAATGACTTAAAAAAAGAAAATAAACGCGCGGTAAACCGCTGACAAAGTCGTGTACACGCACCCGTTTACATGCGGCCGCTTACAGGATTTTCAAAATATCAAAAGGTCTTAATTACAATCAAAAATAATGCGCAGTATTAGGGTACTCTAACCAAAAATTATCAACAGTTCAACTGATGTCTACCAAAATTTCAAATAATATTTGCCAAAATATCAAATAATATTTACCAAAATTTCCAAATAATATTTACCAAATTTCAAATAATATTTACCAAAATTTCCAAATAATATTTACCAAATTTCAAATAATATTTACCAAAATTTCCAAATAATATTTACCAAAATTTCAAATAATATTTACCAAAATTTCAAATAATATTTACCAAATTTCAAATAATATTTACCAAAATTTTCAAATGATATTTACCAAATTTCAAATAATATCAACTCAACTCAGCTTAAAATGATACAAAATAATTAACTCCAAAACTGTACACAGTTTCTTCGATGAGGTCTGGCACAGAGATCCACGAACCAAGTGCTCGTACTGTCGAGGCGCAGAAGGCGGTCGCAATAGATCGAAATTAAATGAATTACTCAAATCTCAGCGAGACGTCACGGAAGGTGAACTATGTAAGTCTCCAACGTTAATGACCAATGAAATTTACTTTACGTTAAACCGAAATTGTACACGGCTGAAGGACCAAAAAGTAAATATAAAACAAAAAAAATTAGCAACTAAAACTATCTGTCTGATACGGAGGTTTGCCCGCCACAGGAAGTCATTGGGATCTCCACGGAATCCCTACACCTCTATCCTTGTGCACCCAACAGCTCCTACGCAGCTAGAATCAATACGACCAACAAACCAGGAGAAATTCCACACAGCTTTAGTGCTCACCTAGATATTTCAGGCAATATCTGCACATTACACTAGAACACTGGCATAAATTCCGGGAAAATATGGCAAATTAACCACCACGATGGCCAAATATCAAAATGGCGTTGGCCTCGTGCACTAAAAGATTTGCGGTACAATCCGTAACAAAGTACGTCAAATTTCACAAAAATTATCTCGTGAAATCATCCCAACAGGCTATACTTTTCCGGTAACACACCGTAGACACTATATGCTATGCTGTGCTTCAATATTTTTAATTAAGTTCTTTACTGGATCTCTTGGTGCAGAAGTAGAACACTAAACACTTTAACCCGCTAAACACCAAACAAGTTTTAACTGAAACACCGACGCGTTTCAACAGCAATGCTGTCATTATTAAATTATCAAGGCGATACTAAAACTGGTTAACAGCATTGCTGTTGAAACGAGCCGGTGTTTCAGTTAAAACTTGTTTGGTGTTTAGTGGGTTAAAGTGTTTAGTGTTCAATCTTTTTAATGTATTTTCTTCTTTCAAATCTTTTGACTTTCTAGTTTTATTAATGTCTTTTCTTCTTTTTAAAAAGAACTTTTCTCCTTCACCTGACTTTTCTATTTTTTTATCAACTTTTCAAAAGACGTTTTTCTTCTTTTTTTTTCTTGATCACCTTTTTTCTTAAAAGTTTTTCTAAATATCCATAGCATTGCATGTGTGTACGTGTAATTTTGTCAATTCAATCTATTCTAAATTTCCAGTATTTAATACACATATTACGCTAACTAATTTTGATTAACATCACCGAAATACCATAATATATTTTTTTCTCTATTACATAGTGTGTGAATTTTTCTTTGACTATTTAGAACACTGCAAGGAAGCGAATATAACAGGCGCACAATTTGAATATTATTGTATAACTGAAAACGTGCTATCTCTCTTAAAATACAGGCATATATATACACTGTCGGCCCCGAGAGACCTTGAATCCTACGAGTAATGTAAAATATCGACATAGTTGCCACAGCGTTGCCAGTGTCTACTGGTGTCGCTTTGATGTTTAACGGAGGTTGCATGTTGTCCAAGAAAAAGCAAATGCGACACATTAAGTAAAAGAATTACTATTGTGTATTTAATTAATCATTGCGCAATGTCTTAATAATCTATTAAGATTGATATTCGCAAGTAAACGAAAGAATTATAAAGCAGATTAGAAAAAAGGACAATACTATATTCAGAGACAGCAATTTATTAGAATACCCTTTTAATAATGCAAAATCAAAGTAAAAAGCTTAATAATAGTAGCACACAAACCAAAAACATGGATATGTTATTATATTGTATTAAAGATACCAAGATAATGAGTCTAATAATAATAGATTTCAAAAATAGTTGAAAATAATACTGTAAATTAAATTTTTAAATTCTAACAAAGAACATTAAAGAACATAAAATATTTTAATACGATATGAATATCCAACTAGCTCTAACTGCAAACCAACGCTGTTACGAGCATCCTAAGCTAGTACTAGTAACTGCTACGCCTGCTGTGGTATTCTCTTTACCCCACCAACGCAATTTTCCCACTTGCATTTGTCGTGCGTGATCCATGATACGGATATGGCATCGCTGCTCGATGAAATGCATTACTTATAGACGCCTTTAAAGTTTCAAACGTGCCAGCAGTGTATATATAAATACATTTGGAAATATTTCATTTCATAAAATGTGTAAATTGTAGAAGAATGATTTAAATATTCGTAGCTGCAAACACTTTCGGTAATGATTTCAATCTGAAATGCATAACTACGCTTTGTATTATATCAAAAGTTAGGTATAAATATCGTGTATACGACAACCCATATATGAATGTAATCCATTGACTACATTGTTTGTGAAGTGCCGGATTATCAAAAACAGCGGATTACTAAGAATTTCTTAAATATATATACGTACTAATCAAAACATGTTTAACTTCAATCTTAGGAATACAGAACAACGTTTTTATTGGCAACACTTTTAATATAAAACAATAAAGTTATGTATTGTGGGGGCTTCCGGGTTTTGACAGCGTCATAGTAAAGCACATATATACAATACAAATTAAAATAAAACAAAAAATGAAAATTAAAAACAATAATATAAAAATATATAGAAAAACATCCAACCACCTTTAAACCTTTAGACAATATCACCCAAATTCTTCCTTCGCCCAAGGACACTCGCCATGCTGTCTCCGATAAAGCCATTTACAAAATTCCCTGTGACTGTGGCTCAGTGTACATACATTAACGAAACTGGAGGTTCAATTCAAACTAGAATCAAAGAACACCAACGGTACGTTAAGTCACGTTCTTCAACACACTCAGCCTTAACCGAACACTGTATTGATACCGGCCACAAAATTTGTTTTGATCAGGTATTTGTTGTAAGCAAGTCTCATCGCTATTTTCCACGAAAGGTAAGGGAGCTCTCCAAAATCTCAATCATGATGTTCGCTACCCCCTCTCCAGTATTTGGAAACCCGTCCTTTCTGCTTCTTCAAACCGTGCTCAGTGTTCCGCACCGTTACCTCACGCTCACCGTTCCGTTTCCCTCAGTTATATACACCCGCAGGTTTACCTTCTCTTTGTCAGTAGGTTTTCACCTCTAGCGTGGTTGACACGTCGAGTTACCGTGACCTTCTGGCGCCCCTCACCTAGTTTTGCTCCTGAAGAAGCCACTTACATCAGTGGCGAAACGTCGAATTTGAGTAAGTTGTATATATTTTTGTATTTTTGTTTTTAATTTTCATTTTTTGTTTTATTTTAATTTGTATTGTACATATATAGGGAGTGTACGTAAATGTTTGTACGTCACGGCATGTGTCTTTTAGGAAATTTAACATTCTAGAATTTGAGACAATCACTATATTTGACATAAATTATTCATTGGCGTAACTGTCAACATGTCACCAATCATATACATATTTGTAACGTTTGGCATAAACATAATATTATTTCCTTATATACTTTTAAACAATTCCTTTTGAATTAACTGCTGAACTGTACTAATACGCTTTGTAAGTATCCCGTTTTTATCTCTGTAATACACCATTAAATGTAACATTGATTTTAAGCTTCAAAGTTCCAATACAACATGAAATATATACATTTATATTATTCTGAGAATAACACTATCGTAATCGCTTAATGAATATCTACATGAAATTTTAATTAATCAAAGATTGACTAGTACACATATGAAATTTTCAAGTTGCCAATATTCCAAAATGAAAATATTGCATGACGTCACGTACAATCATTTACGTACACTCTCTATGTACTTTACTATGACGCGGTCAGAACTCGGAAATCCTCATAAGAGAGACTCGGACCGTGGAAGGCTTCGATATCATTTAATAAAGTTATGTAGACGTGTACTTCTAATACATACATGTATGTAGGTAGGTAGATGGATATTCGTGATGTATGAATAACGGCGGTGCATAAATATGTCGGACTATAGAGTGTAAGATAACAGAAAACGCCAGATTATCAAACAATCGATTCTGTTTCTAAAACAGCGGATTATCGAGCTTCTACTGTAGTTGGATAAACTATTAGAGAAAGCGCAATTAGATAACTAATTTCATGACGCCATGTTATATTTCACCATCATTATTCTTTGCCTTTTTGTTGCTTGTTGGCTAATGTGATTTATAAGTATATAGGCGTGTATATGAGTCTATGTGATATTCGTGATAGTTAATTTTACTCTTTGATACTACTTGTTGTGATTACTACCTACGTGTTGTTATATAAAAAAATAATTCTTTTAATTAATGTTTAACTAACCTTACATTTTAGAAGTATACTGTTCTTACAGCTTTTATGTTTCTTTTGTGTAAAAAAATTGTTTCTTCTAATTTTTTATAATTTTTCCTTTATTAATTACTTTACAGGTTTTGTAATGCCATTACCTGATCAGTTTGAATTACTAGCTATTTATATCTTCGAAAACAATTCACCGACAGTAAAATTTCCCGACAAACAATTCACCGTATGGAAAATTCCCCGACAATAACAAATTTTCCTTTCCACTTTATCTCGGCTTAGAACGAGTAGCATTACACTGGCGTGTTTAGATTTTTTTTTGTTTTTTCTATAATAAAAGGTTTCTGTCCTCTTTTTTGTTTTTTATATAATAGTAATAATAACAACAAGAATCGGAAAGGGTTTTCTTTTATGTACAAGGACTTTTTATTGTCTTTAATAAATAAGATTGTGGGCTACACCACGCAAGTAATCGAAAAGATTCAAAAGAAAACCAATCTCTTTAAATGAAATATAAGTCACGTATTGCACCTGCAGCGCTGAGATCATCTTAAGATCAGCATTAGATTATAATTCTAAGATTTTTACTTACATCCTAGTAAAAATCTTTAGTTTAGTTAAGGTATTTTTATAATATAAAAACCGTGTAATTAGAAATTAGATCAGTCGAGGAATTTTCCATTCGTTGAATTGTGGGCGGGAAATTTTCCGTCGGTGAATTGTTTTCGGGGAATTTTCCTAGAGATCCCTATTATATACAACTTTTATACATATGTTATTACAGCAATTTATTGGTGATTTCTTTTATAATAATGTTTTCCAGTCGTAAAATTTGTGTGCATTGAATTTAAGTAATGTTTCTCTATTTCTAGAGAAGGTATGTACTCAATGCACACTAGTTTTGCGATTGGAAAACTATAAAATACATATATTTTATGTATATTATCTCAAATAAATTTAAATAATCCACTACAGAAATTCTGCTGTAATAGTTGGATAAAACACCGTAGATGGCGCTAATATAATGCAATGGAGTTCCCCATCTCTACGTTATCTGTGATTGCTTCTCTTTTCTTTATTTTACAGCCATCTTAAATGTCAAACTCATCCAAGTACGGTGGGTTCTATTTTATTCTGTGGTTATATCAAGATCATAAGCTGTTAAGCGTTCTAAAATACAGACACAAGCAGGATGATTAATACATTTTGTGGATGACATAATAATACTAATAATAAATAAATACAGCATTGAGATTATTTATGCCTTAGCATCGCTGCGCTGTGCGAAGTGGGTGGTGCAGTTGCATGTGTCGGATGAGCCGTCTCTCTCTGATTACAGGTATGTAAGATTCGATATTGAAATACCACAGGTAAGTCACATATATCGTATAAAAACCCTACGAACTGCAATTGGGACGCTTACCGGAAGTGCCTGACAGAGGAACTAGAGCAATGCTCCAAAAAGATAAGCATCGCTGCCGATATCGAGCTCTTAGCCGAGGGCGTGCGGGCTGCCATAAAAAATTCCAACGATGAAAGCTGCCCTACTAAAGTCAAGACAACAAACAGGGATACACCATGATGGACCCCAATTTTATGTATCCTACTAAGGACTACCTTAGCTACGGAGTACATACCTAATAGCTAGAGAGAGACTCGGGTGGTCTTCATTCCTAAACAAAGCAAGGCGTCCTACACAGAAGCGAAGTCGTACCGGCCCATCAGCCTTACCTCTTTTCTTCTCAAACCTTTACAGAAGATACTTGATAGACATCTGAGGGACTCCGCATTGGCAAAGCTGCCTCTAAACGAGAACCAATATGCCTATCCAGTTGGAAAATCCTGTGTGCAGGCTATTCATGAGCTTGCCCGCCGAACAGAAATTGCCTTAAGCAACAAAGAAGTCGTACTGGCCACCTTCCTTGATATAAAGGCGCCTTTGACAGGGCGTGCTTTCTGTCGATGGATAGGAAACTGCAAAGACGTGGAGTCGAGCCAACGGTGACAAGGTAGATCGACGCCATGATAAGAAACAGAATATTCATGTCACAGATCTTCTGTACTATAATGGCGACCGTGACAGCTGGCTGTTCATAAGGCGGAGTGCTATCACCCTTGCTGTGGTGTCTGGGGGTGGATGGCCTGCTTACCGATCTTCGGACGGCACGGGAATTGGAATTTGGTAAGATGGTGAAACCGAGGGTGGAGCTTTTAGCATACTGAGCTCTGCGTCCATCTTCCAAGCCGAAGTAATCGCAATCCAGATCTGCGCGGAAGGTATATTAAATTGCCAGCAGGTTAATGGAGCAGTGGAAATTCTTCCTGACAGTCAGGCTGCCTGTAGAGCACTACAGGCTGTCAGATTTGAGTCCGAGTGCTACACTGCCATAAGACTCTCGTAAAACTGGCGGAACGTCACAACACAACGCTGAGATGGATGCCAGATCACTCTGGAATCAGAGGTAATGAAATGGCTGACATATTAGCTAGAGGCGCCAGTGAGAGACCACTCGTGGGTCCAGAACCTACACGTGGGAACTCCTACGGCAGTATCAAAGCCTTTGTCAGGTCTAAACTCGCTGCTAGGCATTGCTCCCACAGAAATGCACTTGCCGGCATGAGACACTGTAAAACTCTAGGAATTCGCTGGGATGAGAAAAACTGCGAAAGGTAGTTTCTATGAGCAGGGTCAGGCTGAGGTTACTCACAGGAATCTTAACCGATCACTGCGCACTGAACAAACACCGGCATCGCCTGGGCATAGTAAACTCTCCTCTGTGTAGAAACTGTGGGAATGCCTAGGAAACTCCAATCCATCTTCTTGCCGACTGCTTGACAATGGACAGGGTGAGGCGGAGTTACTTCGGGGTGGGGCATCTAGACGATCTCAGGCTCAGGAAACTAACTCTCGACCAGATTGTGGACTTCTTTGTCCGAGTACAACCTGGCGAAGAGGAGTAAAATAGCACGGGGGCACAATAGGCCTTCCTTATGGCCGAGCTTGCCTTTCGGGTTCTTCCGTCCGTGCAGTAAAAAAAGTAATCGCGAGCATCGGCGGACCATGAGTTATTATTACGCCTGCGGCTGTAGACCGACTTAAAATGTTACTTTTCCGCATTTGCCGTGGAATTTGGAAAACTATAGAAAACCATACTTAGAAAAGAAGATATAATTGCAGTTCACAAAATATCTCTACTCCTTATGTAAATAAATAACAGCATATCGGACATACACATGTTTCATGTAAATTACACACATGGGTTATATCTAAACTTGGCCAATTTCTTATACATACAAGTGGCGTACGCATGCCATTTGGATATAATTTAAATTACTAGAAAAATTTACGCACTATATTCATCATTGCACGGTTAAGTAAGCTCATCGATTGTGACGTATTTATACACGACAGGACTGCATACTAATTTGCAATTTAAGGTTGTTATTCTTTGGCCGTACCCTGGCCGCCTGCAACCCCCTAACTCTCCTACATTGCATGCGGTACGCGTGAGCCATGTTTAGTTATATCATATGGATAATAAATGAAAGTTATATTTTATTTGGATAATAATATTCCGAAATATCTAAAGAACGATAATGTGACCCTTTGTAAATATTTCGTTAGGTACTAAGATGCATAAAAGCGTGTGTTGAACTATATAGAATATCTCCGAGTCAATAAAAAAAATTAATTAACGCGTCAACAATATTTAAGCCGTAACTGACAACAGTTTTAATGTATATATTATTCAAAACGAGGGCGTAGCCCGAGTAGTGCTTAACACGCAAGGATTGTTGAGGAAGATTAGATTAGCAAATATGCTGCAAGGTTGGCGGACCAGCTAGTATTCTGTACTTATTGCAGTAATTTCAAATCTCCAATACTAGAACTGTCAGTGTTAGTTTTGTTGAAGTCTTATATGTACAGGGAGAGTAACCACTATTCTATGGGTCTCTTATGCCTAAACGCTAAAGGGTATCAGTTTTCAAATTTCAGTCAGATATATTGGACGATAAAAATATTTTAAGATTATTTGTGATAATACAGACTGGCTCAGAATCTGGTACAATATTTTGATGTTGGGTACATAACATTAAACAAAACAATTTATAGGTATTTTATATTTTTCAACCATCAATAACTTAAATGGAACACCTTGTATTTATCTATCGTATGTGAAAGCACATTAAACTCTCTACCAAACACTGTAAAGATGTCTATGTCTAAATTTAACGATTAAAAAGTTATAAACGATATTCTCTAACAATCTCAGAAAACCGATGCTATTTTCATCTAAATAGGAGACCATGTGCTTTAAAATTAATATATGTTTGTCTAGCTGCGGCTATCATTAATTTCTATTATCTGAAGAATAAAACAAACACTACTCCACTTAGCATTCCTGAAGATGTAAAAGTAGCATAATAAATAATGTTATTTCAAGAACTGTTGCTTCGTACGTAACAAATAAAAATCGGTTCATGAGTCCAAAATTAACTAATTAAGTGCTATAGTATCTGGGTTACGATTCTTATCTGTATTACAAAAATTAACAAAAAATTATGTAGTTACTCTATACATTTTAAGGAAGAAAATTCTTTGAACAGCCTATAACATTTGAGCGTCTACTGTAATCTTTTTCATTAGATAATTTATCTATATTTATTCAATTCAAACGAAATTTAGTAGAGTACAACTTTTAAGAAGAAGAACTTATTAAATTCATTTCAATCGAATATGTTAAAATTGAACGTGGCTGAATCTTATTTACTTTTTTTTGTTTAACATGTTTGTAATTTTATTAACTGATGGTTTATGATATCCGTTACTTAATTATTTTATTTTTAATTCTCTAATACCATACATTACCAATATATTACAAACTAAGAGGGGACTTTTCATTATTTTGATATTTGAATATTCAAATATTCACTGGATTCAAATAAATAATATTCAAATACTCGCCAAATACTCAACTACCTGATGATTCATCTGAACTTTATTTGACTTTATTATAATGTATTAATCGACTATTCAAATTATTTCAACATAATTTCCAACTTTATTTATCATTTAGATGCCTATTTAGATTATAAAAAGAGTCAGCTTTAGAAGGTTTTTGAAGAATTTTATTAATAACTTTTTAGTCGTTAAATTTAGACACAGACACTTTTACAGTTGTTGGTAGGAGGTTTAATATGCTTTCACATAGAACAGATTTAAGTTAAATCCATTAGTTATGATTGAAACAGAGCTATGCGTAAAGTAACTAGTTAGTTATTTACTGACTGTTATTCTCTCAAGGTATTTTATAGAAACAGCTGTGCGAAATGCAACCCCCATTTACGACGTAGAATCCGAGAATGGTATATAATACAGGTATTCCATTAAAAATAACCCAACTTATATATACAGGATAACAACTTGAACTACGAAAGCCTATTGATAGGAGAAGGTAGTGGGAGGTACCATTAAATGTATCCATTTTAGTATTGTCAACTGTTTGTATGACAGGAATGTTAGTGGTTATGTCAAATACATAACCACTAACCAACATTGCCGAACACAATTACAATAGGTATATCATTCTCTAAAAAATTCTTGAATATCATATAAGCATAAATTTACTAAATACACCTTTAATTTAAATTTAAATATTTGAAAACGTTCGTGCTTGAAATGTTCAGGAATACGATTAACTATTTTAAGAATTTGTGTTACCGCGCTTTTGTAAATTCGGATAAAAACTTGTTAACGAAATTCTCAAAGTACCTCTTAAACATTCACGTGTGTTATAACTGTGATGCACCTCGTAACCCTTTAGAACCTCATTATAGTGTTTTTTCGCGAAACATGCACATTCATACACATACAAACTTGGGAGGGTA
This sequence comes from Holotrichia oblita, assembly GCA_023690525.1. Taxonomy (NCBI): domain Eukaryota; kingdom Metazoa; phylum Arthropoda; class Insecta; order Coleoptera; family Scarabaeidae; genus Holotrichia; species Holotrichia oblita. Next base: position 1,067,126 of record CM043022.1, read on the forward strand.
AGTATATTAAACTGTTTAAATACTGTTCTACATGTTTCTGTCTTTTTCAGGTTGAAGATAGCTCGCACACATGATTTTTGAAGAACGAATATTCTTTTTGCGTCCACAGAATTGCCCCAAAACATGATGCCATATATAATATATATATATGTTACAGTAAAAGTATAAACTACAGTTACTGTATACATTTGCCAGTAAATGTATACATTCGCATCGCATTTTAGTTAAAGTGCTAACTATGGAGAATGATGTTTACTAATACTAGTAAAAGTATACATCTACTAGTGAAGGCATACATTTACTGCCATCGCTTAGATAAAGTGTAATACATCTTGAGATTGTATTATGTACTATGATTAGTAGGTAAATCAAATATGAAAAGGAAATAAGAAAACTTTATTTGGCTACCTCAACAGAATTGAACAATAATACAATAATAAACACATATGGTATACATACGTACACTCGGTACGACTTAATCTTCGACGGATTTTAGTGAGTTACCTTACTATATACTATGTGAACATACATATATCTGGACATATAGAACTCTTTACTTGAATAAAAATAAAAATGGATACATAATGCCATTTAGGTACTTGTTACAACAACTCAAACTATAATGACGTTTTGAATTACAAAATGTTTATTTTTAATGCGCTAAGGACATTTGAAAACTGTTCGTTTTTCGTACTTTTCTATTTACACATTCATAGAATTTTCTCTTCATCTTTTCTTTATCCATTTTAGTCTCCTAAATTGTTTAAAATCTAATTTTAATTAAAATACCATAAAATATGTTTTACATACCTACCTAAGTTTTAACACAACGTTATAACATATCATTAACAGTAACACGTGCAACACTTGAAATTTTCAGGTTATGTCAGCGGTGTAAACATCTACTAGTAAAAGCCTTCACTGCATTTAATATCGTTCATATTGTACACACTTCTACTACCTCGGGTATGAAATAGTATGCATTTACTAGTAAAAGCTTTAATTTGATTGCTTATGATTACATTTACGTATGGAATAAGTATATGTATACATTTATTAGTAAGTGTATACTATTACGGATTTTATACATTTACTGTAACATATATAATATGTTGTACTTTTTAAAGCATCCTGTATAATTACAAATAATTTTAAGATGTACTCCTTATCGTCTTGCATATATGACTACAATCTCCCACTGACATTTTTAGCTTTTCCACACAAGAGATCGAGAGAATAGTGTATATATAAAATTATTTTATTTAGATAGATTTACACCTACACTTTTTGTTCTCACCTTATCTTATTTTCAGCTTCCTCTTTCTTTGCAATCAGTTGTCGTTTCCACTGTGGTATTGCTAAAAGTCTTTTTTCTTCAGCTTCTCTCTGCATTTGTTCCTCTAACTCCTTTCGAGCTTTCTCTGCCGCTTTCTTGGCTAACATTTGTCGTTTCCAGGCCGGTATCATATTACCAGTAGGATCTTTATCGGGAATCTTTGAAAAGATAAATGTTTATTAGTTGATATAATCTAAATATATTGATGACAATATGAGAGAAACAAAGTCACAAACCTAAGCCACTCACTTATGGCCAATATTCTAAAAGAACAGGATTTGTACTAAGGCTGATTTATTCTATTGTATAACAACCTACGAAACGCGTTGCAATAATAATTTCTTTTTTTCAATTAGTTGATTTGTTTTAAAGATATTTGCAAACTACAATTGCTTCTACTACAAAGTGATAATATTGTACACATTAGTGCTTTATTTTAAAATATTTACTAAGAATTAACTTAAAAAATACTGTTTAGTTTTGTGATTGATTTTGAGGATCATACTACAACTGAGAAAATCTTTGGTGTTTTTTCTTTAAACATATATTTAGACCACACATTAACAACATTGACTGGCAACGTTGCATCCGCCATCATGACTAAAAACTAGTAGCGATTTCGGATTACATGCACTGACATAACGCGAGTGTCCACGAAACCGCAGTTCGTGGAGTGCGGAGTGCATTCATTTGCCCTCGGGCGGGCATATAATCCTAATATATTAGGTGGCACTACGTGCAAGTATTTTTAGGTTATATTTAGTGTAATCACAGGTGTATTTTAGGAATAACACAAATTAGTAAAACGGAGTGAAACTTGCAAGTATGTATTACAGTTTTATAAATATTAATTAATTAATGAATTAATATTTAATTATTTGTAACATAGATTTTGTTATTGTAGATGATAATGACTTTACAATTAAAAATACATACAGGAATTAATTCACGTAAAAGATATAGAACTTGAAGATTTATTCAGTATCGTACGAATATAACCAATGTAAATTATATATTCACTACATTAATAGCAAACTTTACGTATATTATACATAGGTGAATGGAATGATAGCGCAACAAAAGTCCTATTAGACAATTATGAGACATATTTGTCCTCAGTGGCGCCAATGCGAAAATTTAAAACAAAAAAGGTGATGTGGGAAAAAATAGCAAACGATATTAAGCATATTCTTCAAATCTCTTTTATACCACTACAAGTAGAAAACCGTTACAAAAAAATTAAAAGGAAAAGAAAAAAAATGCGGTAGACAATACAGTACATCAGGAGCTGCTAGGCAATCCGTACCATAGGAAGCTATACTATCCAAAATCGCTTTGCTAAAAGATAGCATTGAACCAGAAGTAAAACGATCCACGAATACTGTCAAAATAACTACAGAGGCAAAAAATACTGAACAGAAAATTATGCAGTACGTAAAAGTAGTTCCAGAAACAGCATCCCCGAAGTGTTAATGGAAATTCATCAACAAAAAGAAGCCAACAAAGAAAGGCGTCATAAGGAAAAGTTAGAAATGGTTTGAACATTATTGGAAACCCGCAAAGAATAGGTTAAATGCGTGTATTATTTAGGGTCATATTTATAGTTCGTGCTTGAGATCGCGCCGCTGCGTGAGATCGCGATTTTGACAGATTTATGTGTCAAAATCGCGATCTCAGGCACCGGCACGATCTCAAGCGTGAACTATAAATATGACTCTTACATAATGAAATACATACAAATATTAACATGTAGTTATATTTTAAACAAAACTTGCATTAAACATGTTCGATAACAAATCTCTTTTATTGCATTACGTTTAATTTCTCCTAATCTTCATAGGGTAGCTTCTGTGCCATCAATAACAACTTGTGGCATTTCTTGAAAAGTAACAATTTCTCTTTCTTCCAAGTAATCATTAGTCATTATACACAAGTTATGTAAAACACAGCAAGACAATATAAATTTTGCCATTTTGTCTACATCATCCAGTTCAATTTGCAATACTGACGCAATCTACTTTTTAGTAATCCAAATGTATTTTAAATTAATACTCGAGTTTTACAAAACTTAGCATTATAAATATGTTCACCTTCTGATAAGTTGCCATAATCTCTAAATGGGGTTAAACACCATTCTCTAATGGGATAGGCTCCATCTCCAAGAATGTGATAATTTTGACCATAATTCACGGATAAATCATTATACAGGGTGCCTGGATTTCGTAGGGACAACACGGGTTACTTTTTTATTTGAAGACATAGAGCGACAGTTAAATTAGCAAAAATGTGTAGATTCAAAAGCTCACTAAGAATCCATTATTTTATTAATATTGAAGAAAAACTGAAAACTCTTCATTTCTTTTATTTGCCGCAAGTTTTTTGTTGCTTGAGATAGTAAGATGCGGTTTGAAGAAATTCAAATTGTAATGTATATACTTTTATTGACGATTAATAAAACAAATTTTTTTCGCGCAAATATTTAGTAATCTCATGTAACCTCAAAATTTTAAATTGGAACCGTGCAATTTTGGTGACTCTTTTAAAAGGAGATTTTTTTCTGAATACAACCATGCATTGCAAAAGAACAGGGGCTTTTCAAAAATCATAAAATTTACGTATTTCAATTTCTTTATCGCCCTCTAGAGGTGACGGACAAGATAAAATTAAATAGCTTCAATCAATGAACATAGGACAATGAAAATCCTTTCTAATAAGACCAAATTTGCTAAATTCCGTTTACAGGAAGCAGAAGAATTTAAATTTATAGAAGAAATTTTTACCATACACACGTTTCTGAAGATATCTTAGGTTTGGTAAAAGATAGCGATACCCGATTTTCGCTGCTTTATTGGTAATTTAGCCTACTTTTTTAATTTGTTGTCAAAAATGTATGTTTCCATTTAAAATTTTCGAGAAAAAAACAAAATTCTCGAAAAATTTTAAACAGCGCCCTCTAGTATGCACGTCACTTATTATATTGGTTCCAGTTTGTAAGCATCAGAGTAGAGGGCTAATGCTGTTTTCAACGAGACCAAGTTTGCAAAATTCGGTTCAACAGAACCGGAGTTACAACCGTTCCTTCAATACAAAGTTTCCCCTAGGGTTCCCCTAATTCCATTAACAATTTGTAACATTCTAATTTCTGCGCCATACTATAGCAGCACTGAGATGACACCGAGCTTAAAACAGAGTGCAGAAAATGATGCACTCAGTGCGAACTTCGTGCTTTTTCCAGTTTAAACCGACCACAATTCACGACAGTGCTGCGCACGAGAATTATAATCCGAACATGCCGTTCAAACTTAGTGCAGCATAGCACTGATGCAGTAATCCGAAATCGCTATAAAATTCATATAATTTCTTCTTTCATCCAATGAGGGCAAATTTAGACAGTGTGATGTATGTACTTTTTTTATTGCAGGTTCGTAATTAAAGACGTCGTTGTTAGATAGGTAATACATGTATTAATATATATAATACATAAGAATTGTACTACACGTATTGTATATGACGGCTAGATAGACAAGGACGATACATACGTGAACATGTTACAAACAAAAACGATTTCTTACAAAAAACATTTACAAAAATACATTTATATATATATTAAAGGTCTCTCAGGTCCATATCTCACAGACAGTATCTATTTTTATCGGCAATTTGCATATGCCCTGCACTGCACGTTTCGTTATACCATTACTGGTACGTACACTAACTACGCGCACTACATTATCCGCACCTATATGTAGATCGACTATACGTCCAATCCGAGAAGTAACGGTGGTAGGTTGTAATCTTTCAATACTACCATATCTCCAAATTGTAAATCCTGCGACGAAACCCCGACATTTCGTTCTTGGTTGCAAGGAAGATAAATATTAGCACTACGCTGCGATGCCAAAAATGTTGAACGATATGCTGGAGTTTTTTGTACTGATGAAGTAGATTTACTGGCTTGCCAATCTCTTCTTCGGGTATCGCCGTTAAATAGTCCCCTATTAGGAAGTAGGCTGGAGAAAGGGTAAGCCGGGAGAAAGTGCGACAAGGTCGTTACGATTATTGCTTGATGGAATAAGGGGTCTGGAATTAAGCACAGCTTCAGTTTGCGCAATCACTGTATTCAAAATGTAATTTGGTAGTTCCAACAATCCGTTTTAAATGAAATTTTGCCGTCTTAATTGCAGCCTCCCAAAGTCCTCCATCATGTGGCGAACGTGCAGGTATGAAATGCCATGTGATTTTGTTTTGTGTAAAATACACTTGAGAGTTTTAGTCAGTTTTTACTAAGTTTTGCAAATTTTGTTTTAACTTTTTGTTAGCACCCACAAAATTCGTTGCATTGTCTGAATATTAATGCTTACAAATACGGCTACAAGCGGTGAATCGTTTGATCGCGTTCAGAAAGGAGTCTGCGGTTAAGTCGCGAACAACCTCCATATGAACTGCCTTTGTAGCAAAGCATACAAACATACATATATAACCTTTAACGGCTTTATGGCTTCTTAATTTGCTAGCCTTTAACTCAAAAAGCCCTGCGTAATCAACTCCGCTTACTACCAATGGTCTCGCAGCGTTAACCCTAAATTCAGGAAACTCTCCCATTTTTCGTTCAAATTTACGCGATTCTACCCTAAAACAAGTCATACATCCATGTAATGCGCCGCGTACCGCGTATGCGATGCGAGTACGGCTTGCGCGCCTGCGTGTAATTTATGATGATGTTCGTGCTTTATTATAAGCTTCGTTAGAGCATGGTTTTGAGGTAAAATAATAGAAAACTTTTTATCGTATGATATGGGTGATTTTCCTAATCTTCGCCTAGGTGAATTAAACCGTCTAAGTCTAAAAAGGGATCTAATTGTAGAAGCTTACTTTTACGCGACAAGGGTTTTCTGGACCTTAAACTATCAATAGGAAATACCTGTAACTGAGCAAATTTTAATAGTTTCTTCGAAGCGTTATCCAATTCTTCAATCGTCAACGGACCTAAGATGCGTTTCTCATGCGAAACGCTTGCATTCTTAGCAAACCTGAGAAAACATGCCATAACTCTTGTTAGTCAATTAAATATAGAAAATCTAATGGGTGATTCATTTAGAGATACTTTTTTTAGGTGGGGATAGGCCGGCACAGCGTCTACAATTTTTTCTGATTTATTATGAAAATGGGCGTTCTACAAGGAATGTGTATAGCGCGCTTCGAGAAACTCATAGTCCACATAATCGGCCTACAGAACGCACAATTCGCTATACAATCGATAAGTTTGAAACTCAGTTTTCAATAATGGATAATATGCGATTACATCCAGACAAAACAACTGCTTGGTGCCGGTTTATGGGCCGGTGGAATAATGGGTCCATATTTCTTCAAAACAGAGGCCGACCGGAATGTTACTGCGAATGGCGACCATTATCGCGCCTTGATAAGGGACTATTTGCTGCCTGAACTTGACACCAGTGGTATACAAGATATTTACTTCCAACAAGATGGCGCCACTTGCTATACAGCTCGTCAAACTATGGCTTTACTGCGAGAACGATTCGGTGAAAACTTAATTTCACGCTTCAGACCAGGTAAATTGACCGCCTAGAGCTTGTGACATCACACCATTAGACTTTTTTCTGTGGGGTTACGTGAAGTCTAAAGTCTACATGGATAAACCGGCTACAATTGAGGCATTGGAGGCCAATATTACTCGGGTCATTGGACAAATACCACTCGAAATGCTAGAACGCGTCATTGAAAATTGGAACATCAGAATAGACCATGTTAACCGCAGTCGCGGCCAACATTTGAAAAAAATAATATTAAATTAATAAATGTTCCCGTGATCAAACCGTCGACATGGCAGTCCTTTAAAATAATTTGAGCAATACCGGGAGCGATATGCTCATTTCCGTAAGCTTGTGTAAGCTTCGTAACTTGCTGTAACGCTCGTATAGCTACGTATGATCACTTGCTGTTCCATACGTAAACGTAGTTAGCCGGAAATGACGTAACTCATGCTCAAGACTTTTCCTCCATATTATATGTTGTAAATCTTGTTGATTTCGAGCGATCTCAATTTGCTGATACATCTTATCAACATAGGTACGCAGTATGTACAAAATTGTGTTTTCGAAACCAGAGTACTTACATATATCGAATAGATCGTCTTGGATTTTGAGACCTACCTTTAAAATGTAATTTAACGACAGATTTGAGCTTGTCTTTGCTGATGCATCAAAAACAACTATCAATTGTGTGGTTAGACTCGATTCCTTCAAGATGCTGTGATGTGGTATATAACAGACAAGTTTAGATTCGTTTTACAATTCTGAGCCACTTATCTTCTCCATATGCCTTAACTCCTCATACTGAGTCATAAAATCAACGTACTCGTATTGTTTCTTAGATGCGGGATAGTTGTTCAATTTGCCCTCTAAATTAAAAATCTTTGTGTTGCCGCGATATACGATTCACCTATACTCTGTAAATTATTGCGTATCGGCAATCTAACTATAAATGTACCCGATTCATCACGCTTGGTTGTTTCTAAGAATTCTTGTTCATATTCTAATTCCTCGTTTGTGATTTTTGATGAATTACGAATTTCGTCCAATCTCCAGATTTTTTCTACCTGTTCTTATAAACTCAAGTCAACCATAATTCCTTGGTCAACGTTTTACGATTCAACTCGTGCCGTATTTATCGGCCCTGACAGAATCCATCCTAACTTGAACCTTTGCAAAATAGGTTGACCTGTCCCTGTTTTTATCTGACCTACGCATAATAAATCCTAAAAAATGCCTGCATCTAATAACATATCTATTTGGCTTGGTTGGTAGAATGAGAGATTTGTAAGCGATAAACTAACTGGAATATTTATCAATTATTTATCGAATACAAAATTGGGCAATTATCTGATATTTGCGGTAAAACTAAATAAAAAAGCTCGATTTCATAATCACTAATAAATTTTATTTTGGTGCGAATACCGTGATACCGACCGAATACGGGGATTGTCGTAGATGACCGATTTATGGCTTACCTCAAACCGATCTCTAATGAAATTGTGGAGAATGCATGTTGCTAGAATTACTTCGTCAGCATGAGCAGGTAATAATTTCAATCGTCGTTGATGGATACGAAATTTTTGACTCAAAATTTCAAAACAATTCTCTGAGACTCGCCGAGCTCTTGAAAGTCGTTGCGAAGCTGGATATGGACGTGGTAAGTTTTTGACGGAAAAGCTTCGTCTCCTACAATAACAAAAGGCATTGGATCACTTTCACCTGGAAAAGGACTATGATAAATATTTAATTTGCCATTTTGTAGTACTTTTCGAAGATTCGAATTGGCAAAAATTCCCCCATCGCTATTTCTACCTCGAGATTCTACATCTATACAAATAAATTTATATTGCGCATCCACCAATGCCAATAAAACTACACGTCAAGGACCTACTGCTTCTGCAGACTTGATGACATTTTTAATAAGACAAAAAGAAGAAAATTTAAAGCAATCAACAATTACTGCTAATGAGGCATTTTTTGATAGTATTGCAAAAACAGTAAGTAAGCTTAAGCCTATAAATCAAAATATTATTACGTGACAAATTTATTCTATAGTGTCAAATATGGAGTTAAAAGAATTACAAAAACACAATGTAACCGACGCGACGTGGCAGTTTCCCAAGCTTCTCAACGATCGCAAAATTTTATGCATCCTACCTATACGAATCTGCAATCACCATTCAATGAATCTTCTTCATCATCTTATATATTTTATGAACTGAATTGTTAAAAATAAATAGATAATATAATAAATAAATTACCAATTACCAAATTAACATACAGCTAGTTTTTCTTTAGGTAATATTGCTTTCCTAAAAGTTGTATTTGGTTTTGTAATACCTTCTGCAATTGTATTTACTAAATCATTAAATTGGTACATGGACATTCTAAAATATTGATAGAACTTTGAATCATCGTCTTGCAACTCTTTCCACAGTGTATGATAGTCGCCTTCTGTTTTTCTTTTCCCTAACATCTCATACACCCAAACTCGCTTCCTTTTTTTAAATTAGCATCTTCATCAAGTAATAAAGAAATAACTGCCAGTTTGCTATTTGTAAACGTATGCAAATCCATCATTCACTTGTAGAACTATACAGTTTTCAATCTAGGATGTACTGCCTATGTCTGATAATGGAAATACCTACTATAATGTTGTGACGTATCGGATCGTTGTCGTATCGTAGTCGTTTCGTATAATATAAATCAGCCTTTATACCTTTTACCGGAACACGTATCTTGTAAACCTTTAGTTTTTGTCTTAATTCTTTAGATATAAAATTAGATTGGCTTCCAAAATCTAAAGGAACTCTTGCAATATAATATTCACCATTGAAATCTTTAACATACACTAATGCAGGGCATAATAATCTATTCAAACCGGGTTTAATGTTTGAGGTATGTACGTTAATTGGAGATTGATCGTTAACTGAAACATTTTTAGTTTTTTCCTTATCGTTTTCTCACATTTGGACTCTTGACTATGTTGCTCTGATTTGCTTTCTTTATTCACGTGTAACAAAGAATTGTGGCGCTTATGACAATGTTTGCAACTTGATGCCTAACAATTTTGAGAGAAAACAGTTTGTGCATAATTGAAGCTGTTTTAATGTTTCGTATCGTTGTTTAACAGGAAGTTTTCGAAAACCTTCACATTCATACATGCGATGTGTTCTTTTGCAAATTTCGCACGCTAAGTTGGACGTGTTAAATATGAATGTGATCGTTCATTAGACTTTCGTTTTTCGTATTTGGCATTTGACAAATTGCTTGTATGACTTACGCTTTTGATAGATTCTAAAATCCTATAACGTTGCGTTAAATACAAAATAAAGTCCGTAAATTTTGGTAATTCCCTATATTTTCTTTTGAAACTACATATCTGCTCCTGCCATTCACGTTTGGTAATTACATTCAGTTTCGTCATAATTAAATGTATTAATAATCTGTCCCATTGCTCTACAGGTTCACCTACCAATTTCAGTAAACGCATGTGTTTATTAATATGATCGATTAATTTGCGTAATTAATTTGCCGAGTCTTTTTGTATACTTGGATATTCGAATAATGTAGAAATGTGATTTTCAACGATTATTCGCTTGTTTTTAAATCGTTGCTTTAAAAGATCCCGTGCTGTTTGATAGTTCGCATTACATACTTCTATTGAATGCAAAATATCGTTCGCTTCGTCGTTTAAACACCCCTTTAAATAATAAAACTTTTCGGCGTTACTTAACTTTGCGTTTTTATCGATTAATGCATTAAAGGTGTCCTGAAATTCAAGCTATATTATAGCCGTATTCTCCGTTAAATTCTGGCAAACTTATTAAAGGCAATTTTAAACGATCGTTTCCTGAATCAAATCGCGGTTGTTCTGCGTTTGTTTTTTCGATTCATTTTTGTGTTTTAAGATAATTTCATTAGCACGTGCCTTTATTTGATAAAAACTATTTTCAAACTATTCACGCTCTATTTCTTGTTGTTCAAACTCGTGACCAGTTAATAAGTTATCTAATTGCATTTGAATTTCATTAAATTCAGTGTATACCCGACCTTCAAACAGTTCGTTGAATTCTACGTATTTTTCATATATATGATTCAAACAATTTAGAAAATCGTTCAATTTTCGATTTCATTTGCTCGCGTTGTCGTTTTAATCGTTTAATAGTCATTTTGTAAGGCTGCTAATTATATAAATATGAGAAATACTATATAGTCGATAATGTAAAGTGTGTGTTGCTCAAATATAAGGGTTCTGTTTATATAAAGGATAATAGGAAGGGACTTACTATATCGTAAGTTCAAATTTTCCACGCTTTCGTCGCGTGTGCTATCGTTGCCCTGGTTGGTGTTCGCTGCTGCTTGACGCTACTTGCTACTGCTCGATGCACGTTATCGTTAATGTCAGTTTTTTTTTCGTTACTCCCTTCGCTTGGTTAACCTCGACGAAAAACTTCGTTTATCAGCGTTATGTAGAATGCTTCTTTGCCTCGATAGATATGATCGTAAAGTGACGATGAAATCGGCGAACATGAAATTTGAAAGTGGCAGGCGCGTTAACCCACCGTTAACCATAACCTTCACAGAAGCGAAATAAACAACAATGGAATTGGATTGTGTTAAATATTTCTTCAATATACAAATCATCATCATCGATTAAATACGCAAACATGATTGTCTCGTCTTGATTTTTGTGATTAGAATAAATCAACTAGATATGTACGCTAGTTAACCTGACGTTTCGTACACCTCTGCTATCAGTGTTCTAGATGTTCTGAAGACACTACATTTTAGATCTGGAGTACTTTAGAGCAATACAAATAAATAAACCTTTATCACTTCTTCTTTCACCCAATGGCAGCAAGTTTACGTTTTTACGCGCTTACCTTCGTTAGGAATTTATATTTTTGAATATATAATTATATAAGCGAAAACCTTAATTTTTAAACAATATGTAATAGTTGCGATTTCAAAAGATAGTACTAGCTTAATGTTCTGCGTCATAAGATGACTTTTGATTTTTAAAATACGCTCTACAGAAGTGAGAGCTTGCATTTGTAGGTATCTAAAGGGCCGCAACGTATTTTTTTAAGCTCGAAATGTTACCTGAAACTTGAATTACTCGATTTAGTAGGTGCGCCTAAAAAAATTGTGAACAAATAGGCCATCTCCCAGTTCAGGTATAAATTTGATGTATTACTTCGTTAGTATAGATTTAGAAGAGATAGTCTACGATAGAACAGAAATTGGCTGGCTTCAGGCCTAATTATAGCTGTGCAACTACGTTGTTAGACTTAACTGATGAAATTATTAGGTCAACAGATAACAATGAAAATGCTGTTGTTGTTTTATTAGATTATAGTAAGGCCTTTGTTACGCTAAATCAACAAATGTTATTAGCAATACTACACTTTGCGGGTATGATATAGCATTAAAACTTTTTGATCATTATCTCGCGAATCTCTCACAATGCGTTACCGGAGTTCCACAGGGCTCTATTTTGGGATCGATATTATTTACCATATACACGTCGCATTTGCATAGTACATTAAAATTTTGTAAATTCCATCTCTATGCAGACGACACACAGCTGTTTTACTCATTTCCTCCAGAGAAACTGAATGAAGCTATTGAAAACATTCAGATTGATATAGACAACCTGGTAGAACGAAGTAATGCTCACTTTTTAAAACGTAACCCGTCTAAATCATCCGTGATGGTGTTTGATACGCGTTATAGGAGACTTATAGATACTAATATTCATATAACTATTAGTGATATTCGTATACCCATGGTTCATTGTATAAAGTGCCTTGGACTCTATATTGATAATGATTAAACTTTTAATGATCACATTTCAGAATTACTACGGAGGTCTTACGGTAAGCTGAAAACTTTATTTAGATATCGACATATATTAAATCAAAAAACTAAATTGCTATTGTGTGATGCTCTAATACTTTCAAACTTTAACTATTGTGATGTCATACAGGGTTTCCACGGCCAAGTGGGACATAGGAAGAATTAGGTTTTCGGTGAATATTATCTCCCTAATACTACTTCATCCAAATTTAAGTACCGAATATTGTAACTGAGTTAACAATGAACATTTGCACAATCATAGTACAAAGAAAGTCATTTTAATAAAGCCAAAAAAATTATTATTTTTAAACCTATTGTACGTGAATTCCTAATAAGGCTTTTAACACGTGAGTTTGTGCAAGCGGCCGTGGCGCAGACGTTCACGCGACCCCTTAATAACGCAAGGCACGGATTGTTTAGGGTTCGAATCCGAGCAATGAATTTTATTTTTTATTTTTTTTAAATATTGATGAAGTTTTGTTGTTTATTTTGACTAATGATTCGTCGTTAGTAACAATTAAAAATCGAATAATATAATAGCACGTGATCATTTTTATTATTGTAAAAATTATTCATTATTGACCTTAATCCTCAAAAAATCGATTTTATAGTCTTCAAAATCTCTGATTTTTGTAGTGTTACCGAATTTGTAGTATTATTGTTGAAGATAAAAATAAAAAATAAAACTAATCTGCCGGGATTCGAACCCTAAACAATCCGTGCATTTGCGTCATTAAGCCGGCGCGTGAACCATTACGCCACGGTCGCTTGCACTAACTGACGCGTTAAAAGCCTTATTAGGAATTCACATACAATATATTTAAAAATAATAATTTTTTGGCTTTATTAAAATGACTTTCTTTGTACTATGATTGTGGAGATGTTCATTGTTAACCCTATTATAATATGCGGCACTTAAATTTGAATGAAGTAGTATTAGGGAGATAATATTCACCGAAAACCGATTTTATATATATTCTCCCTATGTCCCACTTGGCCGTGGAAACCCTGTATATCATCCATGTTTGCTTGCTGTTGATGTTAATAGAATACAGAAAGTCCAAAATTCCTGTCTTCGCTTTGTGTACGGAATAAGAAAATTTCAACATATTAGTCATACATTGGCGTAGTGCAAAAATAGAAACTATACTATACATTTGGAAATCATCAGGAAATACCCTTAAGGCAAATAATAGAGCGCTTTTATGAGAATTATCAATCACGACCCGCTCTAAAAACAATTCAGCGAATAATAAATAATTTTGAAAGATTGGGCTGTATTATGCCGAACAAGCACAAACGTAATAGGCAGCCATTTGTTCGCCAATACGAAAGAAATCTTTTAATTTGTGCCAGTGTCGAACAGAACCCGAAAATATCTTCATTGGGTATTAGTGAGCAGCTGGATATTTCTAAAAGTACAGTATGCCGTGTTTTAAAGAAAAATAAATACCATGCCTACAGATTACAGAAAACAAATGAAATATTTCCCGAAGATAAAGAACAGAGAATGGAATTTTGCGAAAATATGATGCATATTTGCAATCAAAACGCAAATTTTATTGCAAATATATTATTTACGGATGAAAGTACTTCCCCGTTGAACGGAAGACATAATCCCGCTGTACCTCGACACTGGGCAAGAGAAAACCCGCACCTGACATACAATGCTAGAACTCAGTATCCCCAAAAATTAAACGTTTGGGCGGGATTACTTGGAGAGCATAAAATTGGACCATTTTTTATAGATGGCAATTTAACAGGCGAGAAGTATCTTAACTTGCTCCAGAATCGAATTATCCCACGCCTCCACGAATTGGCGCTCAACTTGGATAACATATGGTTTCAACAGGATGGGTGTCCCGCTCATAATAGTAGAGTTGTACGGGAATATCTTCATAATGTATTTCAAACCGTGTTCTAAGTACCTGGGGAACTATTCGCTGGCCACCTAGATCACCAGATCTCTCCCTAATGACTTTTTCTTATGGGGATACACGAAAACTAAGATCTATACATTTGAAAACGATAGACCAAACAATTTGGCAGAATTGCAACAAAAAATTATTAAGACTTTTGATGACATTCTTCCAGCAATTTTAGAGAATGCGCAACGAGGCTTCTACGATCGTTTAGCATATTGCTTTGAGGCGACCGGAAGACGTTTTGAGCATTTAGAATGCATTAGAAAAGTGGTCGCTTTTCTGTTAACTTATAAAATAATAATTTATGACTAATAATAGATTCCTTCTGTTGTAACATATGCATACTTTTTTAACGTTTATTCCTGCAAATATGAGAATATTCATTTTTTATTTAGTTACTAATTACAGAATTTAAATTTCATTATTTTGCTGTGAATTGTTGTGATAATACATAGTATTACTATTCTCCACATTGCTTTAATATTTTACATTTTTCATTCGTCATAAACATCTTCTTACAATACATATTCTGTGCACAAGTTTGCTATTCTTGTTATAACTACATATTTAGTTTTTATGAGGATAAAAACAGCGGGCACATTGTGCACATTAAAGAAAATTTTATCATATGAGTCTACCTACATTACGTATAATTCATACCACCGACGCAGCTATGCACGTACATACATACGACAACGCTAAGACCTGCTCAACGAAGTAACACGTCAATCGGAGCGAGCGTTTAACGGCACTTGCGATGCAACGATCTGTATATACAGGGTGTGGCGCGAAGAGTTTTGATTAGAAGTGTTTGGGGATGTAGTAATAGGCAAAATGTAAAATTTTATAAGATTACACTATCGATAATGCTGATTTTAAATATAATATTTTCATGAATGATCTACTTCCGGTACACCGGAAGTACATACCAACTCGCTTATTTTAAATAGAACATGGTCTTTTTTATATTATTTTTCAATTCTCTATCAAATTTTGAGTAAATTTCATGTACCATGTCCTATACTACAAATTAATAGTTTTTGAAATATTTCAATTTTTTTTAATTTTTTTAGAAAAACACAGTCCCAAATAAATCACGATATTGCTGCAAACAAACACGCTATTGACTTAAAATTTGACATGGCGAATTGCAAGACATCACTAAAGTGCCTCGTCCTTTGAAATGTATTTTTTTTATACAGGGTGTTTTCCACATACCACTCAATTCCAACAATTTCAAACAATTATAACTCGCTTATTTCAAATACAACACCCTGTATATTATATCAGATTTCAATTCCTATCTTCATCCTCGTTTAATTGATACTAGCATTCCCTATATCTAAATCTAACCGGTTTTGAGATATTTTATTATTTTACTTAACAATAACGAAAGTTAATATTTCAACATTAATAAAGCGTAGGCGTGGCTGACAAAAATGTGACAACTTAATAGTAAATTGTCTATGTATGCATTAGATATGTTTTCATACTTTTCTGTAAAAGTTCATGTTTTATAGCAAGCAATGGCAAATTTAGCATTTACAAATGACGATTTTCTAAATTTTATCATTATTTACGGCGAATGTAATAGAATTATTAAGCGGACGTGGCGTATTTTTGCACAAAGGCACCCAGAAAAAACAAAAGTAGCTGATGCTACCTACTAATGATTTCTAGAAAAACGCAGTCCAAATAAATCACGCTACTCCTGTAATCAAAAGGCTACTGATTCAAACTTTGTCACAGCGAATTATGACTTTACTAACATGTGTCAGCACTTAAAATATTTATTTAAATTATTAATTTTATATTCAGGACGTTTTACATATACCACTGAATTCCAACAATTTGAAATAATTATAACTCACTTATTTGAAATACATTACTCTGTATTTTATACGAGTTTTTCATTTCTATTTTTATTTTCATTTCCTATACCTAAATCTAACCATCTAACCTAACTATCTACTTAAAAAATAATGTCATCTAATATTTCATTAAATTGGTTTCTTTTTATTAACTACACTTAAATTGACCAAATTGAGAGCAATTTCTAACCATCAATCTTCTTATGGTATCATTAGTTACCTTTGGTTTTTTTAGGTACCTTTCTGTAAAAATACGATACGTCCGCTTAATACTACACTCGGCGTAAATAATGATAAGTTTTAAAAAATCGTTATTTGTAAGCTAAATTTGCCATTGCTTGCTATAAAACATGAACTTTTGAAGAAAAGTGTGAAAACATATCTAATGCATACATAGACAATTTACTATTAAGTTGTGACAGAGAAAGTGCATCATTAATTAACAATGGGAAACATTTTTTAATAAAGAGAATTAAAAATTCTTTTGTTTTAAACACCAAAATTACATTCCGATTGAGATTTGTTAATTTAACATCAACATTTTTAAAAATATAATAAAAGAATTTTTAATTCTCTTTATTAAAAAATGTTTCCCATTGTTAATTAATGATGCACTTTCTCTGTTGCTGTATGGGTCATAATTAAAATTTCAATGTAAAACATCAGCTATGTTCTGAAGAAGGGTAAAATATTAAAACCCGAAACGTAACAAAAGCTATATTCTGTCTATTTGTACTGTAAATATCAAATTTATATATATATATTGTAATGTTATAGTCCAATTTATTCAATGTTTACAATTCCACTTGTCAAATTGACAAATTTTCCAGCTTTAGGTAATCTTCAAACGATAAAAAAAGACTAAATTAATTGAATATTCATTAAACTATAACCAACTATCTGATCTGTGTATTTCTTCAATTTAATTTAATTCTATTTTATATAAATATGTAACATTAACACGATTGCACAAATGCGAGGTATTTGTTTAAAATTAACTCATTTAAATCCAAGTCAACACTATCGAATGATAGATTTAGGTTTTTCTTCAAGTTGGCACCATCGGTATTTTCCTTGCATATGTGCTTTCGATGTCATGATTTGCCTCAAGCCATCTGACGCAGAAGGGGGTGTTGCTCAGCATTAGATCTTATGTTAAGTCCAGCCAACGACAAAGACAGAAAGATGTTAAATGCACCACAATAATGACCATCATATTTTATAAGGTAATTAATTAATTTCAAATCATTTATTTTGTACACAAATACACACCAATATTGTAACAAAATCACACAATTAAATTCCACAACACAAGAAGAAAGACCAGCCAGTTAGGGGCATTTAAAGAACAAAAAGTAGGTGGTAATTAAAATCTACAACTTTTCGGTGACCCTGTATACAACAAAATTCCGATCGGACGTTGTCTGTAATAATCCATCAAAGATCGTTGATTGCCGTTGATTAACAGATGACTCAGCGAAAGGTATTTCTGATGAAATTTAGAGACAATTGCGAATCACCAAATAAAACGCTACTCCGTGCAAAAGCAACAAACTTCCGCTTTTTCACAGCATTTTATCTTCGTACAGAGCGTTTATCTCTACGTATGTAAAATTTTATAAATTAACCCGGTGCACCGTGGGCTTTAATCAACGATTATCTTCGAATAAGTACTTATAAACATCCAAAACTTCTACCGAATTTACATTACTCTGTATTACCCCTACGAAAAAGACGTTTCTCCATCCACCATTCGTCTATAGGCGCGCGAAGAAAATAATGTCATCTAAAATAACATTAAATTGGTTCACAACTACACGTAAATAAGGTAATTTAATTTTAATTTAATTTTTATGGTCAAAAATTTTAAGAATTAATATTTTACCTTTTTAAAACAGATAAATTCTTTTTACTACACTCAAATTAATATTTGAAAAATTTAAAAATTTAATTTTTTTTTTAAATTTGAAATTTTCCCAAAAAAAGTTGGAAAAATTTCAAAACATATCTAAAAGACAATTTAATAATTTAGTTGTGATGCTTGCATCCATTCTTAACAATGTAAACTAATTTTTTTATAGAGTTTTATTGATTTAAATAAAAATATAATTTTTTTTTTGTAAAACATCTTTTTTCTTGTAAAAATTTTTTTTTTTAAAGAATTTTTTTTTCTTTATTTTGTTCAACGTACGATAAGCTCTTAATGATGCATTCTCTTTCTCTACACCCGCTGTAGAGCAAATTAAAATTTCAATGAAAACATCAGATTAATTTGTTTAAACCCCAAATTTTAATTTAAACGTAACAAAAACTCACATTGTCTTGATTTTATTATAAAGCAAATTTCATATTACAATATATATATGTGTGGACGAAATATTGACCGTACTATGTAAGGTAATATAAACTATCGGGAAGCGGTCTGTATCAATAAAAGCAATTGTTAAATGTGCCTCAAATTTTCGTCATTTATTTAACTTCTTCAGGACGACTTTCTACAATAGTAAGGAGACAAAACAATAGTAAAATACAGAAACTACAAAAGATTTTACAATACTTATAACATTTGAGCTGCTAATTCGAACTATACATGTTAATAAATTTAAAATTACTCAGTTAAATAGAAACACACCAAAGTCGAAGACGAACTAAATCTAACAAACGTTCAAGGAACGTAAAGGCAACAAAAAACTAACCAACTAAAAACTAACTAAAAAAAAACAGATAATATGTGGAAATAAACTGAAGGAATAACAATCAGGTTCAAAAAGTTTAGTACTACCTGTTAAAATTCAATATATTGCAGTAGATGTTGCTGAGCTCATTAGTGTCAGTTTTAAAGTTTATAGATTGTTTATTAATGAATATATGGCTCATCTTCAAAAACAGACGTTTTTTATCATTACTTTCCTCTTCTAAAATGTTAAAGTCAAAGTTGTGGTCTAAATTTTGAAAATGGAGGGCCAAGGCGCAAGAATTCTTACCAATGCGACTATCGCTTTTATGTTTTTTAATAATTGAGATGTTTGAGTAATTCTATTTTTGACATTATAATTTAAGGTTTGCGTCTTATCCTTAATACGATGTTTCCGATTTTTAAAATTGAAATCCGTTTGGAATTGTAAATTAATTTAGTTAGAATCTTTCTGGGATAGCCATTGTTGGAAAACATAAGGACAAGCTTGTTAAGATTTTCCTTCAAAAATCTCTCATCGCTGATGTGACTAACGCGATTTTTCATGTTAATTACGGTGTTAAATTTCTGGTTGTTTGGGTGGTTAGAAAAATAATTGATATATCTGCCCGAAGACGTTGGTTTCTGATACCAATTAAGAATGACACTATTATTCTCACATCTTATTAATTCAGTATCCAAAAAAGGCACTTTATTGTCAGTCTCATTCTCAACTGTGAACTGCACCTAGGGACTGTAGGAATTGAAAGTGTCAAGTGTGGTTTCAACAGAATCCGATGGGACAGCGCAAACAACGTCATCGACATATTTATAAATGAAAGGAAGCTGGAATGGCAATTTGGGGATGACATCGTCAAACAAAGAATCCATAACATAATAAGGGCAAGAACAGGGCTAATTGGAGAACCCATGGGTGTACCAAAGATCTGCAGATAGAAAGTATTGTTAAAGGAGAAGTAGCAATTACTGGAAACAAATTGAAGTAATTTTAAAAAGTTATCTTTGGTGATGGTTGTATGAGGCTCCAAAAGCCTACCAAATACCAAATCCATAGGTATGTTGGTAAAAAGAGCGATAACGTCTAACGAGATCAAGACATAATTATCTGGCAATGTCAAACCCCGAACAAAGTTAACAAAAGTGAAAGTGTCAGTAACATTGTATGAAGTGACATCAGCAAAGGCAACAGTGAGGATATCTGAAAGGAACTTTGAAAGGTTGTAGGTAAGTGATGCGATTGAGTTAACAATGGGTCTTAATGGTATATTCTGTTTGTGTATTTTAGGTAGACAATATAACTTCGCAGGAACAGGATTATAATTCATAAGATGTTCAGCAACATTATCGGTGATCTCATTGTTAGATTTTAGTTGTTTAATTAATTGATTGTAACGTCGTCGAAGACCATGTGTGGGGTCTTTCCTTAATCGTTGATAAGTTGAGGTGTCACCTAAAAGTTCTTCAGTTTTGAGAATATAATCCGATTACCGATTTCTCTCTGGTGAAAGCTATTTTATATATGTAATGTGTAATTGAATTATTTATTTCATTCAAGGGTTGTAGAGAATAACAAACTGAATAGTTTCACTGTAAGAATACAAGTATTTTATTAATTAGACTATTTACATTAACTATTTACAATGATTACAAACCTGTAACAATACAAGAAACAACATTCAATGTTTGTTCTTCGCAATCTTGTTCCTTGTATAATCAACTTTACCCTAAAGATTTTTTATTTATTAATTAGCAAAACTCACATCACGTTTTGACGTTGACAGTTTTTATTTTTATGACGCTAGTGCAGATCCTTAACCTACTGATTCATTGAGCGGAAAGTAGCGTATTCCTTACATCCCCCTCCCCCCCTCATTGGGAGAGAAAATTCTTATTTTTCTTCTTCATACATCGTATCTTGCACTGGAATAAGTTTTGAAATATGGAAGAAATTCGATTCCGTTTTTGTCTATTTTATATGGACCTATTATTAATTCGTTCATTTTTTTTTCTGTTCAAACGATGTCCGTTTTCAACATGCACTGATTCACCTGCCTGAAAATTGTATTTTTTTCTATTATTGTCGTATAGTTGTTTGTTAAATTTGTGGTATTTTATGCTATTTTCCAAAGCTCTTTCTCTGTCTTCCTTTATGTCCCTTTGTGTTTTTATTTGTGTTAACTCGTTCGGTAATATCGCCGTGTTTGTTCCTTCTAATAAGTATTTTGGACTAAACTTTTACTATATGTATCGTTTCATTTTATTTGTGCACAGATTCATGTGCCGCTGTTGTCCAAGCTTTTCTTCCTTTATTTTCATTTACTTTACACCTGATTTTATTTACTAGAGTTTGGTTTAATCGTTCATTTAGACCGTTAGAAAAAGGCCCATTGACCGCTGTAAAAATAATCGGTCGGTGTATATATTTTTTTAGGAAGCCTTTATACGCTTTTAAATTAATTCCTAGATACTGGTCAGTTAGAATTTTACCGATTTCTTCATTTTCTGCTATAACATTAGTTAATTTTATAAAGTCATTGTGTGTTTGAAGTTAGGATGTATGCGAATCTTGTAAAATGATCCAGAACAAGTGCAAATATTTTTTGTGGATCTTGAGCCACCAGAACCTCCGATCGTGTCAATCGACATTATCTCGAATGGTTTTTTTGCCGGACCAAGTGGTGACATTAATCCGTACATTACTTGACCTCTGGTTTTATTTTTAATACAAATTTCACAGTTTCTGCATATTTTTTTTAATATTTTCCGATAAATTCTTTGCCGAGTAGTGCGGTTTCAACATACTTGTCATTTGGTTTATGGCAATATGACAGAATTGATCGTGTAGATTTTTTATTAATTTTTTGCTGAATTTATGATTTTATAATTTTCTCCTTTCTGTAGTATATCTTGTTTTTCTCAAACACGTTTTTTTGTTTTTTTTTTTTTTTTTTTAATTCTCGTTTTTATTTTGATCATTTATAATACTTTTTAAATCTATTAGATTTACGGTTTTTTTAATATCTTCGTTGTTTTTTTATGCTTTAAATACCGGCTTCCTGCTTAAACAATCTGCTTCTATGTTAAATTTACCTGGATTATATTTTATTGTAAAATCATATTGTGACAAGTAGTATGTTATGTCACCTAGCTCTTCATCTGGTCTAGCTTTTATGTTTAAATCTTTTAATGGCTTATGATCCGAGTAAACTTCGAAAGATCTGCCCATCAGCCAGTATTGCCAAAACTGCACTGCCTCTTTAATTGTTAAAGCTTCTATATATATTGCCTTTTTCTTTTTTGTGAATTATTTAATTTCTTCGAAAAATAGGCAACTGGTTTCTCTGTAGCACTGTCTGGTTGAGGCTGTTTTAGTACAGTCTCTAGTCCTCGGATACTCTTGTCTGTATAGATTTTTATTGGTAAATTAGGGTCATAATTTGTTAAAACTGATTCAGTGCATAAAAATTCTTTTAAGTAGTCAAAAGCTTTTCGCATTCTTGTGACCAAACAAATTTTTGATCCTTTCTTAATAGATTGTGCAACGGTTCCAATATAAGAGCGATTCTAGGTACGTAGTTGTGATAAAAATTTATTTTTCCTAAAAATTGGCGGATACTTTTCTGGGTTGTTGGTGTCAGAAAATTACGTATTGCCTTTAAATTATCTTTCATTGGTTTAACAGTATTATAACTTATAATGTGCCCAAGATAACTTTTACTGTATTTGAAGCAAACATACATTTAGAGAATTTAAGCCGGAAGCCTTCTTCTGTGATAGCATTCAGCAACTTCTCTAAATGTCTTAAATGTTCTCTGAAGGTTTTAGAGAATATCAATATATCGTCTATATAATTTACAGTAAGTCCTGACAATTCGCGTTGTTTTATTATATTGTTTAATATTCTCTGGAAAATGGCTGGCGATGTTTTCATTCCAAAAGTTAAGCATGTCCGCTGATGCGCTTCTTGTGTTACGAACCCCGTTTTGCTTTTACTCATAGTGGAACAGACCAAAACGCCGAATTGATGTCTAGTTTTGAAAAGTATTTGCAATTTATCGTTTCTATTACTAAATCTTCTATTCGCGGAAATGGCTGCGATTGAGGTATTATAATTTTGTTGAGATCTCTGAAATCAATACAAAGCCGTGACTTTTTGTTTTCATCTTTCTTGAACGCCAGAGTTACCGGGGCTGCAAAAGGACTGTATGATTCTTCTATAATATTTCTCTTTAACAGCTTCGATATCTGTTGCTCTGTTTCTTTTTTATCTTCTATTGTCCACCTGTATGGTCGCTTGCTGCAATACTTATCTATTGTCAGATATATTCTAGCTTCGTATTCCTTTACAGTGCCAATATCATATTTGTCTTTAGCAAATGTATGCTTGTAATTATTTATTAATTCATCGATTGAATTTCTCTTTTCAATATCTAAGTGGTTCGATACATACATAAAATTTGTTGTGTCTAAATTTTCATTAAAATTTATTTCGTAAAGTACGTCTTGTTTCTCCATTGCTAATCTTTGTTAATGTTTTATATTAGCACCATCAGGAATTTTGTTTTTATCTTTTTCATATTTTTCGTGGACAGTAATAACTTTCCCATTTTTTGTGCTATATTTGGATTCTCATCTTGAGTTAATCCAATTTTTTTTTATCATATCTAGACCAATGAGGAAATCAAACTTAAAATTTTCATTGTCTATGATGAAAACATCAACATCGTTTTCTATTTCAAAAATTTTAGCTTTTAGTTTTATTAATTGCTCCGTCTTATTAACACCATTAATTGTTCTAAGATTAACTTTTCCATTATCATTATCCTTTTTTAAATTTAGCTTTAGTACTTTAGTACTCGAGTTGATAAGTGACACGTTCGATCCTGTGTCATATACCCCATTTATTTCAAAAGTTCCATTTAATATAATCTTCAAACTAATTAATGGTGGTTGTAAGTTTTTTGGATCTTGACCTTCTGCTTCAATTTCAAATAAAGAGTTATTTACTTTTTTCTGTTTCTTGTTTATTTTTGAACCAGCAGTCTTCTTCGGGATGAAAACGAACTTCTTTAATCTTTTCTTTGCAAAATGCACATGGCACTTGTTTTGATTTTTGTCCGTTTGTCTTCTTTATTTCACTAACATTTTTGTAAACTAGATGCTTTAGTTTTCCTAACTCTATGTATAAACCTTCTGTTTCGAGCAAAGTTCCTCTATCGATTTTATCGCTCACGAAGTTTGGTAAACCAACTGCAATGAGATCAATTAAAGTCCCAGTGTCAATTGATTTTCTTATTTCTAAAAGTAGTTTTTCTTTTCTCAGTGCATATTCAATCAGAGAACCTGTTTGATATTTCCACATTATAGCACATCGGATTGGAGACCAGCCCTTATATGCAAAAGTATCACAAAATTTTGAATTTTGAATTTATGGATTCATACAATCCAGGCAAGACTTATCAATAAAAAGTTTTAGTAATTTAATTTTTCTTTTATCGTCTGATATATTACATCTTTCACATTCCTCTTCAAATTTGCTTGACCATTGACTCGCATTATGTGTCTTATTATTAAATTTTTGTATAGTGATCTCTTTTGCAATTTTATCCAATGATTTCTCTTCTACTTTTTTGCTATTTTCAACCAGTGTTTCTAATAATTTTTCCAATGAAGAATTCTGTGCCAAAACTATTTCCTCTGTTTTATTTTTTATTATTTCTTCTAAGAAATAATCATTGAACTGTACGTTTTCTTCTTCGTATTCTTTCTTTATTGTTTCATCTAAGGTTATCCAAATTTTGCTGAATTGGTTCCTTTTTGTCAGTGTCTTCTTTATCTTCATGAACGCAGATTGATTATTTATTGTATTGTGTAACATCGCTGGTTGTAACTCATCTGGCATAATAAACATACGTCCATCTGGTGTTTCTATTGAAGTTATATACACAACGTTAGATTTCCCATCTGCAGTTCCTTTCATTCCCCTATGGGCTGTCGTGATTTAAATGCTTGTCAAACTGACATTCGTCTTCGTCGCTATGCAACAAGAGTTCGTGAAATTATCGATAAATTCAAAGCTCTTATGGTATTACTACAGACAGTAGCATATTCCTTACATCTAATAACGAAATTTAATTGGTTCGTTGTTTGTGGCCTTCAAAATAACGAAAAACCGAAAAACTGTGGATGGGGTAACTAAAACGTCGTGGCAAATAAATAAGAGAATCGCGACGTTTTAATTATCCCATCCACGGTTTTTCGAGTTTCTTTATTTGAAGGTCCCAGACGGCCAACCAAATAAATTTGATGGTTGGTTTAGTACGAAGCCATTATGACAAAGTAGCATCTATGGTCGGTATCGAGGCACTCGAATAAATAAGAGAATCACGACGTTTTAATTATCCCATCCACAGTTTTTCGATTTTTCTTTATTTTGAAGGTCCCAGACGGCCAGCCAAGTGACTTGGATGGTTGATTTAGTACAAGACCATCATGCCAAAATATGATCTATGGTCGGTGTCGAGGCACTCGAATAAATAAGAGAATCACGACATTTTAATTACTCCATCCACGGTTTTTCGATTCTTATTACTTTTGAAGGTCGTAAATGGCCAGCCAAATGAATTTAATGGTTGATTTGGTACGAGACCATCATGCCAAAATATGCCCTATGGTCGGTGTAGAGGCACTCGACTAAATAAGAGAATTACGACGTTTTAATTACCCCATCTACGGTTTTTCGATTTTTCTTTATTTTGAATGTCTCAGACGGCCAGCTACATAAATTTGATGGTTGGTTTCGTACGAGACCATCATGCCAAAATATGGCCCATGGTCGGTGTCAAGGCACTCGAATAAATAAGAGAAACACGACGTTTTAATTACAACATCGACGGTTTTTCGATTTTTATTACTTTTGAAGGTCGTGAACGGCCAGTCAAATCAATTCGATGGTTG
Source organism: Holotrichia oblita (assembly GCA_023690525.1). Classification (NCBI taxonomy): domain Eukaryota; kingdom Metazoa; phylum Arthropoda; class Insecta; order Coleoptera; family Scarabaeidae; genus Holotrichia; species Holotrichia oblita. The sequence goes on from CM043022.1 coordinate 1,093,327, forward strand.
ATTTGATACGAGAGCATCATGCTAAAATATTGTCTGTGTTCGGTGTCCAGGCACTCGATTTTTCTTTATTCTTAAGGCCACAAACGGCGAGCCAATTCAATTTCATTGTTAAATATATAAAATAGCTTCCACCAGAGAGAAATCGGTTAACATATTGTGGGTTGTAGAACACTTATTGTAAAATTCATAAGAAAACCACGATCGTATATGTTATATTGGAATTACTACTTCATTCGAACTTTTGTTACGATAGAAGTGTGGCTGGAAAGGTGTGGATAATTTCACGCAATGTCATGTAGTCATGTTTATTAAAATCTTTAACCAAATTTCCAAGATCTTCTTCAAAATTGTCAAACAAAATAGGTATTTAGTTTCACAATACTTGTTTGATTTGATACTGTACGCAATATATACCGATATACGGGGTCGCTGATATGTATGGAAACGGTCGATTATTGGGTAAAATATACGAGATACCGGAAAAAGTTGAATACAAAAGTTTTAGGGTTTTTAAATGCTTGTTAGCTAAGAATAATTTTAAGTATACAGGGTCGGTGGTAAAGTCGTGGCACGTCAAAGTTACATTTTTTTTTATGGAACCACCTGTATATTATTAGATAATTCAATTCTTTCTTCAATTTTAAGTAAAAATTGTAACACACATAATGCACCTAAATCCAACCGTTTCCGAGTTATCGACTTTTAAAAATATTACTTAAATAAAATCTAGGTATCGCTTGTTTTTGAAAAAAACAAGTATGTAATTGTAAAATTTAGGTTTACAGTCCTATTTTATAAGGTGCTATGACATTTTTAAGGTGCGTCATGGCCTACTTAGGTACCTAGATTTTATATATAAGTAATATTTTTAAAGATCGATAACTCGGAAACGATTGGATTTATTATGTCGTGTATTACAATTTTTACTTAAAATTGAAGAAGGAATTGAATTGTCTAATAATATACAGGTGGTTCCATTTTAAAAAAATGTAACTTTGACGTGCCACGACTTTACCACCGACCCTGTATACTTTAAATTATTCTTAGCTAATAAGCATTTAAAAACCCTAAAACTTTTGTATTTAACTTTTTCCGGTATCTCGTATATTTTACCCAATAATCGACCGTTTCCATACACATCAGCGACCCTGTATATGTATATAATATATGCCCCTCACTGTTACTGCACACAACAGAAACTGTTTTGCAATTAGAGGAACTAAAGAACCTTGCTCAAAATTCTTCGTTGTTGAGATACCAATTTTACTGCAGAACTTCTTTCCTTAGTTTTGTCGATAATAACTTCAGAGAGTTAATTTTACTCTCTAAGCGTTGCATGTAATTTAGCAGTGTAACATAATTGTTTCATTTTTTTCTCTTAGCAGAGCATTTAGCGCTAACCAATGTGTCGCCGTCACTTTCATGAGATATAAATGATTGGGATTCATTTGATATTTTCTTGGAATTTAAGACACGTCGCAGTTCCTTACTTAACACATTGCGTGCCATGCAAACATTACATATACTTTTTTCGCTTAAGCCCCGTTGTTCATATATGTATGACAATAAAAATCGCAAAATGAATATGCAAAACTTTTAAAAAATTAAACATAACAAATAAATAACACTCGTGGTAGAAAATAAACGGATAGTGTCGATAAAAAATTCCACTGTAGCGCTGGTTTTGCAAAACTATACTAGAAGTAGTACTAATTCGATGTAAAGAAGCAAAATCTACATAGTGTAAGGTCTAGTTCAGTTTAGCATCGCGCTACGAAAACGGCGTAAGCGTAGATTGTTTGTACCACCACTGAATACCACCAATTCAACCAGGATGGAGCAACAATGCATTTTTTTTTCAAACAACGTACAGCAATACACGAACAGACGGAGTATCCTTTCAGAATGGGAAGCCATAATGCAGAAAGGAGATGCTGCGGTACTGATCAAGTTCCTCTTCCCTGATCTGATACCATGGGTCGACTATAAATATAAGGAAAATAAAGATATAAGATATCTTCGCTGCATTTACTTCCAGACAATGGGAAGAAGACACTTGGCAGTGGAGGTAGAACAGGAGGCAATAAACATCAATGTGGTTAAGACTATGACGGTGTCCAAAGAAAATTGGAGTAAAGTGTTTAGATTCACAGCAACGGTAATATTCCACATAAAAAGGACAAGTTGACAGCTGAAGAAAAGAGCTGAACCAACAAGGGAATAATCGCGATGAGATCGAACCAAACTTGTAGCGTCAATAAAAGAATTCACCTTGCCAAAAAATATGCAATGATCAAAAAACTATAAAACTCATGCAAGACAAAATGAAACGGTATGTAGATTTTACTAAATATAAGTTGAAAACTGACACGGAAAACTTAGAATGCAAACATAAACTGTCTGACAAATTTGTGAAATTAATGCAAAAGAAAATACCGAGGATTCCAGTCAAAATTTTCGTATAACCTCGTCATATTAGTACAACAGCTACACTACCACTGCAGGATAGATGAAGATGATTACACAAACTAACCACTTGGACATTTCTAATTAGATTTTGTATCAAATATTTTCAAACTTTGTAATTATTCTTCCCAAAATGTTCAATAAGTTAATTAATTTACGGTTACAATTATATGCATTCCGATGATATGACAGGATCAGATAATTACACTAGCGAAAATTTCGGTAAAATTTACTTAAATAATGAAAATTTTTGCCATATATAAAAATTTAATAACACAAACTTCTTCAACTACAATGGCGCAACAGATTCATCTATGGACCCTCTAACATTACAATGCTCAATGCATAGTCTTACATATCACAAGAACATCCGTAAAATACCTTTTATTCGTTCTTTATGTAATGATCGCAACGTACACTCATGACATATTTTGTCGTCCACTTTCATGGTCTAATAAGAGCTAAACTATTGTGACAATAAGGAGGTCGTTTATATACAATTTGGAAATAATAAGATTCTCTCAAATGACATTTCTATTGTAGAAACGTCATCATATTCATAAAATTTTTCCAAATTGCTTAAACTTTAGAAGGTGCTGTGGCGCGAAGTTAACCACCGCGACAAAAGTGCGTAGTTCTTATCTAAATTTAATTTTTTATGATTTAAATATACTGTTTCGTAAATAGTCACCAATGCAATCTCTTAATTGACTAGCAAATTTTTGCATAACATTTTGAAGAACTTGAGGTGGGATAAATTTAATTTCTAATGTTTAGTTAGCAAATCTCTTAAAATTATGAGTTTATTCATAAACACTTTAGCCTTAAAAATCTTCAAAAAAATCCGTAGTTGGCAAATTTGGAAATCTTACTGGTTGCTGGAAGAGATTCTCTTAAAAGTCCATGCTCATTCTCGTCATATATATTTAAACATACTGTGCAGCATTAACTATTACCTTCTGATCATTCTCTTAAAAACCTAAGGACCATTTATTCTAGACAAAGAAATGGCGCACCCTACAGTTATTTGCAATGTAACTGTCGCTGATGAATTTCACGAGGATTGCCTTGAGTCCAATAACGGCAATTTTTCTGATTTACATTGCCGTCGATATAAAGATGTGCTTCGTCACTTATGAAATGGAGACTTTCGGTATCTTAGCCATTATCATGAATCAGACCACAAAATTCATGTCTATCTTGATCACTTATTTCCTGAGCTATTGCGATCGTATACAGGGTGATTGGTGAGAATGGTCTATGAAAAGTATTATACAAACGGAACGGAATTTTAAAACAAAATTTTGCAGTTGGATATGGTTGAACATGTACTATAACGTGAAAATATTTTTGAATAAATATCACTTCCGCTTTACCGGAAATGGGCATCAACTTCAATTTTTTAAATAGCATGTTATAAAATAAATTACAGATTCAGCTTCTATGATAAATTTTATACATATTTCATGTATCATACCCTACACCTAAATACCATGCCTTCTGAGTTATTCGCAATTAACACGTTGAGTGCCGCCATGGTAACGTAAAAATAGGGTCCCTAGGCCAAAGCTGTCAAAATGAGAAGGATAAATATAAAACATTTTTGTAGTATACTAGTTCAACAAAAATCTGCAAAAACATAATTTTGTTGTTATATGACGTTGTTTTTAGTATGTATCCGTATTGAATACACGCGGCCACAATAAGTCCGTTGTATTATTGTAGTATATATACATATATCCAACGCGAATACACACATTGGACACATGCGACAACATAGCAAACAAACTACGCATTGCGCATGATTGTTTTTCAGGTTGAAACTTGTATGTAATGTAGTTTTGGGTACTGTAGGCCACTACCTTTAAGCATCCGTAAAGATATTTAGGCGGCATGTATCCAATACGTATGTACACGGCTCAAAATACAGAAATACGTGTGCATCAGCGGTGGATACACGCGGACACTATATCATTGTCATATGTGTATCCATGTTGGATACATGTGGCACTCTAGGTGTTAAAGAAAAAAAGTGACAGATACCAATCTTACTTTATAGCGATATTACGTCACTTAGGAGTAAAAGAGATGGATGAGATTTTGCATACGCATAGTTGATAGTATGTAGTTACACAACATTTAAAGTTCTTCTCTGCAACGTTATACAGGGTGTTTAAAAACTTAGTTGTTTACAAATAAGTTTAATCTGCGGAAAGTAGATTTTTTTTAATGGAAAGGTATACATTTTATTAGATATTCTGATTCTACAAAAGATTCTCTTTTAATCGGCATTAGGTGTTCCTATACCTAAAATGTAGGGTGAATAAGTTATAACGATTTAATTAATCTCCGTACCTAAAATGCTCAGATATGTCAATTTACTGAAGCCAAGGGTGCTTAGCTCATTTGTTTTACCATGTTTTACATAGTTACTTGCCACTTATTTTGACGTTTGTGATTTTGTTAATCGTATTTTCGTAAATTCTTCCCATTGAATTATGGGAATAAGGGATCCTTTAGGCAAATAACTATTGCTATTCGAAGAGCAACAATTATAGGAATTCGTCTCTGAATATAGAATGCCTCAATAGAAACTTTTGCCATATCGAACCATTTAGATAACTTATTTATTTATGTTATTGTTATTGTTGTTCTTATAATTTTTCTACTGTATCTTTTATATTATTTTAATTTTACATAATTTGCTATTACTAATTGTTTAGACCTTTGATGAAAATGTACTTTATGCTGATTATTCAAATACCGTTTGTAGGGAGTATTTAGGAGAATCTAAATTTTTTACTGATATGTTCTTCACCATTGTTCTACGAACATATCGGTTGCTAAAACTTTTTATATCTTAAGAATTCTTAGAAATTCTTGCTGACCATTGGTTGTAAATGTAAGTATCTTTTACTAAACGTTCGATACGTTTATTTTACTATTTTATTACATACACTTTGCATAATAAATAAATTCATCATTACTTGATTTGGTCTATTCTCAATGCTAACCCATTATAAAACCATATACTGAGAAAAATGTATTTTACAGAAGCGAAAACATTGTTATTACAGGTAAAATAAAAATTGTAAAAAAATACTAAGATTACAATATGTTTTGTAACAAATACAATAATTTTTTGTTGTTGTATAGTAAATACTCGCATTGTTTACCCTAATTATTGCACTGGTGTAGATCTATTTCTCTCAGTGTACGCGAGAACAACTAACTAAAATGACAGACGTCAGTATCTATGTAAAACAAATGAGCTAAGCACTCTTGCTTCAGTAAATTGACTTACCTGAGCATTTTAGGCACCGAGACTAATTAAATCGTTATAACTTATTCACTTTACATTTTAGGTATAGGAACACCTAATACGGATTAAAAGAGAATCTTTTATAGAATCAGAATGTCTAATAAAATGTATACCTTTCTAGTTAAAAAAATCTACTTTCCGCACATTGAACTTATTTTTAAACAACTGAGTTTTTAAACACCCTGTATAATGTTACAGAGAAAAACTTCAAATGCTGTGTAACTAGATACTATTAGCTATGCGTATGCAAAATTTCATTCATCTCTTTTACTCCTACGTGACATAATGTCACTATAAAGTAAGATCGGTATCTGTCACTTTTTTTCTTTAATTGCGAATAACTCAGAAGGCATGGTATTTAGGTATAGGGTATAATACAAGAAATATGTGTAAAATTTATCATAGAAGCTGAATTTGTAATTAAATTTATAGCATGCTATTTAAAAAATCGAAGTTGATGCCCACTTCCGGTTAACCGCAAGTGATATTTATTCAAAAATATTTTCACTTGATAGCTCATATTGAATCATATGCAACTGCAAAATTTTGTTTTAAAATTCCATTCCGTTTTTATAATACTTTTAATAGGCCATTCTCACCAATCACCCTGTATATAGATGAAAATTCATGTGTTTTAACATTCTTCTCATTTTTTGATCATTCAAACCAAGAATAAATAGAAATGCATATTTAACTGCAGATCTTTTCAGACTATCAATAACTGTATTTCTTACCTTTTTCTCGTTCATTGTTTAACATTCTTCGATTCAGTCGATTTCTTGCTTTGCAATTGATCCCAGTTGCTTGAATTTATGGCGCCAAGCCATAATAGTCTTACGCTGAGGACAGCGATGGACATTAAAATAAGGTTACTGAATGAAATTGGATAAATTTCTCAGCACAAAAGACGATATTTTGTAGACTAGCGTTCCATTTTGACAACTGTAAACAATTCTAAGAAAATGTTCAAAGCATACTTTTGCATTTGTAACCATTTTCAGCTTTATATTATATATTCTGTACAAAGAATAAACGACTTAAGTAACGTAAATAATGAGAAAATGTTATCATTGATATATATTTTATTTTTCATTATACATTTTATAGTAATGTTTCAAATTAAACAGAATTTACGTTTTTTCTTTATATGATGGTTATGCCTGTTTAGTTTTAGAAAGCAATGCATCCGTTCTTTATCTGTCCCCATACCCAACCATAATTAAAATTTCGATTCTTTCTCGCTCAGATAAATGTGCCATTTTTTATATTAGCGAAAATGAACAATTTTTACGCAATGTCTAACTAATTTAACGTCAAAAATAGAAGTAAATAATTCAAGAACGTTGTCGCCATAGAATCAATTTCAAAATATTAGTGTTGTACATAATTTGTATAAAAAGAAAAAGAATGTCATAAAGAGGATCTTGCAAAGAGTGCGTGTTTTTGTTTTTGTAAATTTTTTGCATAGTAACATGAGAAGTTCTTCACTGGATCTCTTGGTGAAGACGTAGAACACTAAACACTTTAGCCCACTAAACACCAAACAAGTTTTAACTAAAACACCGACGCATTTCAACAGCATGGTAATGACAGCATTGCTGTTGAAACGCGTCGGTGTTTTAGTTAAAACTTGTTTGGTGTTTAGTGGGTTAAAGTGTTTAGTGTTATAGTAACAGTACATGTGCTTTTTACGATGCGCTTTGTTTGTTGGTTGTTTTTTCTGTTGTTTTGATCTGGAGCGACTAACGCAGATTACTATTGAGCGCAAAGCATTTACACTCGGCTGGGACAGTGTCAGTTGGTTGGTGGGGCCCATTTTGAAAATTTACGTTTACTGTTACAATAAGTTTAAGTTCAGAAGTATTTTATTTAATTTAATTTTAATTTTGTACAAACATAAAATTTTCTTATTTTTTTCTAAATTTATATTATTAAAAAAAAATGTGATGCAACATACCAATTGTTTTATATCACTATTTGGAGGATATAAAGATCTACCAAAAACGATAAAAAAAAATATGGTTGCCATTTAAAAAAGGGTTAATGACGTCATCACTCTAAAAACCAATGACGTTATAGAAAAAAAATTGTATGTCAAAAGATGGCGTTTTAAAAAAGAAAATTTACCTGTCCGAGCGTTTTTTTCCTAAAAATGTAAAATAATGCGGTTATAAGCTTAGTTCCAAACTTTATGACCACACTGCGTATATATATATAGTGTCAGAACTGATAAAATTGTTAAACTTTATATATATATATATAAATACTGGAAAAAAACAAATAACAAGAAAGGACACGCCCGAAGCCCCAAAACAAAGCACCCGAAAGAAGCGGACATTCGGCGGGAAGGACAAGCATCAACGAGCGTATGCGGAGAGAGAAGTTGTGAAGGTATTTGGCCATAAAGCTATTTTATTTTACAAATACGAGCTCGTAAAGAAATAAAGTCATTAACTATTACTTTTATATAAATTTTGCCGTTGTTGTTTTCTTAAATTCAGATAGATATTTAGGTTTGTTAGGTCATTTAATCGCGTAGTTGTTAAATTGACTAAAGGTGCATTCAATATTAAGATTTCGTTCAATATGTTAAAATACTGTAAATATATATTCATTCATTTTATTTAATATATTTGTTATTCGTTCATTTGCTGCCTTTTTATTTATTCAGTAACAAATAAGACTGCATATTTTGTGTTATTATTTATTGTTAAAATATTCTAAATCCTCCATTTACCGCATGTCCTGAGAACGTATAAACGAAAGATTATAAGAAAATTTGTAAAGTACATATTTTTCTTTGTTACGTTAAGAGCGATTGCGGCCGACATTTTAGCTAGTCAGGGGAATCAATTTCTTTATTTCGGTATTAATAGCTTTCGTTATTGTGGGTGCACGAGGAGAATTTGCTCATATACCGTGGCGCCCAAGAGATTTTAAACACATATTAGCTCATCGCAAAATCGTTCATCACAATATAGCACATTTTAAGCCCGTTCTTTCACAAGGGCGCCTTTAACAGGGCGTCCTAATTGTTGATGGGTAGGGAACTGCAAAGAGGTGAAGTCGAGTCGACGGTGATAAGGTGGATCGACGCCATGATAAGCAACAGAACGGTTCAAGTGTCACGGAACGTCTGCACTATGAAGGCGACTGTAGCAGTTGGCTGTCCGGAGAGCGGAATGCTGTCACTCTTGCAGTGGTGGTGGATAACCTGCTTTCCGATCTTCGGACGGCGGGCTTCCATGCATAAGGCTATGCCGGTGACATCACCATCAAGATCTGCAGCAAGTTCGAGGGCGTGATATCCGAGAGGATGCAAGTCGCAGTCAGACTCGTGGAAAGGTGGTGTAAAAGAGAAGCGTCAACTGTTAACTCTAGAAAAACGACTATGGTCGCGTTCACTCGAAGAAGGAAGCTTTCCAGACTTCGGTGTCCGACCATTTTCGGCTCAAAGATAAGTACTCGTATCCTCTGAGGTCAAATACCTGGGGATTACATTGGACGCCAAATTGACGTACAAATCACACCTGGACCGGGTAATAAATAAAACCACGAGGGCCCTTTGGCCTTGTACAGGAATGTTTGGTAAAACGTGGGGGGTTTGAAACCTATGATGGTACACTGGCTGAACACGAAAGTTATAGTATCTTTTATAACTTGTGCATGGTTGGTTTGGTGGCACAAAGCTAGTGTTGGCTATGCAGCCAGCGCACTCGATAAAGTCCAGAGGGCTGCCTGTTTAAGCATCACTGGAGCCATATCCTCGACGCCGACTGCATTGATGGAGGCAATCCTTGGGCTTCCTCCGCTGCAGCTTATTCTGTGGTCGGAGGCAGTCCTAAGGGCCTACAGAGCAAAATGTAATATATATATATAATAAAACGGGAGATTATACCAGCATCTTCACTACATACAGCAGACAGTACCACTGTCCACGAGGGCTTCGGGTCGGCGTTCACCCTATAGCGTCGACCCTTAAAACTCTGCGGCTGCACTACCCCATCCCTGGTTTCATAGTTCCAGGGTAACGGGCGTGGCGGGAGTAGACTTCGTATATAGGGGAGGATTCTTGGGCGTAAGCATGGGCATACGCTCCGGCAGTCCGGCCGCTAACCGTCGGAATATACGGTGGGTAAGTGAGGTACCCTACGGCGCTTACCTAGAGAACTCTGCAGCTGCACTACCCCATCCTTGGTGGCCAATCCACACTCAGGGAAACGGGCGTGGCGAGAGAATTTGGCGAAGATAGTAGGGGAGGATAAAAGTCGGTTCGCCGAGGAGTAGTCCGACCGCTGGTTGTCTGGTTGGGAAACCTTCGGTTTCATCCTAATACAACTCGGTGACTCTGGGACCCTACGGTTTCACTGTAGCTGCCGCGGATACTTGATCGCCGGAGGGGCGAAAGGGTTGGCGCGGTTGGCATTTTGGGGTAGGGCTTTTGCCCGGCCGTCCCCGTAGTTCAGGCTTAATTCACGGGCGGGCTGGTTGTACCTCACGGCCAGATTCCGTTTCCCACGCTTGGCCGATAGTAGTCATCCGCAAGGAGGCCTAGGCCCCGTGGGGTTAGATGTGAGGTAGGAGTTCGCTAAAGCGTCTCCAACGGTGACCCGTCCAACGTTGACAAGAAAACTTGTCTAACATGGGTAGCACGGGGGAGAGGAGCCCACCGGTTCGCCGGGCCTCTCCGAGAGGTGTCAGTCTCGTGCGGGCAACTGGTTTCGTGCCTCTTTGTCCTGAGGAGTGTGTGCACCTCCCTGTTTTGCCTACCTAACGGTCGGTCGGCAGCTGGTACTCCTTTCGGGTCTAGCAAACACTTACGTGTCCACGAGGGCTGACAAGATTTCGCCCGTTTTCAGTTTCAGTGGGGATACAATGTAAATATCTGATTTCGTCGAGAAGTTACACGACACACGAGGGAAGAGATATCAGTGTAATGTGTGTGGTAAGAGTGGGCATACCCAAAATGTGTGTAACCATAAAAATTATACTTACAATTTATGTGGAAACAGAGGTCGTCTTATGATTGTTTGTAATAAACGAAAAAAATGTAAAGATTTTAAACATAATTACATTGATAAAGAGAATGATACGCTACAGGATGAATCTCAAAGTATGTTTAATTTACAGATTACTGGTAACAATCCTATTTCATTAACATGTAGGGTTAATAATCAAAATATAAACTTTGAGAGTGACACTGGAGCCGCAGTATCTGTGATTTCACGAAATTTTAAGAAACAAATGTTTAATTGAACTATTTAAAAAAAGCTATGCTTACCAAATCACAAATGTATAGAATTCTATACCACAACAGATAAAAGCAAGTGTGTCGGCTGTGGATTTTAAAAGAAAATACTCCAAGTTTCTATTCCTGGGGCAATGAATTGAATTATGTTGAATTGAATTATATAGATTGGATTGGATGGTGGTGTTACCGGTTGTCGGTGATCTGATGTGATTGTTTGCTATGCTTGTTTTCCTTAATTGTTTGCCTCATTTTCATGTCATTTGTGATAAGTTAGGTTAGGTGTAGGGTTAAATGGACGAACAGATACTGCAAGTTGTAACAATCTGAACTTCGCCTCATTTTCAGTTGTTATATTACGGGAATTTGTAATTTATGTTATTACCAAATAAAAAACTGTTGTTATTTTTATAATTATTAATAACTTATCTATTTACCAAAACAATAAGTGTTTAATTAGCTATACCGGAAATAAAATTGTAGCTCTGGACTACATTGTTGTTACCATGAAGAAGATTGTTAAGAAACTTAGACTTTATGTGGTAAATAATGGAGATCCACCTTTGTTGGGACGCGATTTTTGTTTTAAATTTCATTCAACTCTTAAGAGTTTAAATAATACATTTTCGATATAGCAATTATATACAGAATTTTCAGATGTATTTTCTTCGCTGTTCGGAAAATTTAATCGAGATAATTTACATTTAAAAATAAGACCAGATGTCCCACCTAATTTTTGTTAACCACGGCCTATACCATTTGACTTGTTAGATGTGGTATACAAGATATTAGCGATACTTATACGCAAAAGATTAAGGAAATATGAAAATGAAATAATATCAGAATCAAGGAGGTTTTAGAGAAGGGAGATCAACAGTTGACCAAATATACAGGGCAATCCAAATTAAGTGTTCACCATTGATAACTTTATTATTATTCAAGATACAAGACTGTTTAAATTAGCAAACTTGTACTACTTTTAACGCTCTTTAAGATGGAAGAATAAATAAAACAAATGCGCAGCGCGTTTTCGAGTTTTGCCGAAAAATATGTTTTTTTCTCAAATGGAAACCCCTGTATATTATATCATTTTCTGCTAGAACTTTAATTTTTAAACAAAAAATCTTATAAGACATTTTTTACTGCGATTAAAAATACTTGAGTTATAATGAATAAACGAAAATAGCTAAATAAGTTTTATAAACTTTATTTTATACATAAACTTATCATTAAAAGAAAATAAAAATTACTGATTTTTTCATAGAAGATGTTCAAAAATACCACCTTGTTGTTCAATACATTTTTGTACACGCTTCCGAACTTCTCGAATTGCTTAGCTGTTTTTATTTAGTCATTATAACTCAAGTATTTTTAATCCCAGTAAAAAATTTTTTTGTTTAAATATTAAAGTTCTAGCAGAAAATGATATAATATACAGGGGTTTCCATTTGAAAACAAGATATATTTTTCGGCAAAACTCGAAAACGCGCTGCGCATTTGTTTTTTTTTATTCTTCCATCTTAAAGAGCGTTAAAAGTACTATAAGTTTGCTAATTTAAACAGTCTTGTATCTTTGATAATAACGAAGTTACCAATGGTGAACACTGAATTTGGATTGCCCTGTATACATTGAAAACAATACAGCACAACAGTTATGGTAATTTTGATTTTAGGAACCGACGGGAGATTAGACTCATGTTCGCATTTTCATAATACCAATTGGATTATATTTTTATTTCTCTGGTAAATAAGAAACTTGTTTTAATTGGAGTATACAAAGAAATGATCAATACGTAAATTAATAGATATTACTCGTTATAATACATACAGATAGGGACATTTCACATCGACTCATTATGTTTCCATATAATCCTATATTAATATATGAACAAAGTGGTCACATCGCTTCTTCGAGAATCAAGCGCTGTTAAGTAGTGGTAGGAGATATATTTTACGACAGCCACAGCGACACAGCATTCTGCGTAGGCAGTATGCGAGAGCGTTTGTAACATGTTTCTATTCAGGGTATCGTTTTCATTACTGATCGACAGTCATAAATGTAACTATAAATGCAATACCTACAATGTATAAAATAAAAATTTTAATTATGTGATACTTAAACATTTTTCTTAAATAAATAAGTAATACTGCTGCTAATAATAAATGTATAAATATGATCAGAATAGCGAATAGCAGGATACTTTATTCTATGCATGTATAACTCTCAACGGCGAGCATAATACTAGATCGCTACTGATAAAATATTACCAATCAGCACTTGCCGCGCCTCTCTTCCCTACATACATTTTCCGTACTGGCAACTATGCTTGTTTCAACGCACGGTGCTTTCGGCCTACGAGTCCATCATTTATTTCCCTACCCGTATATGTATATGTTTTAAAGCAGTGTGTATTGGTACGCCCATCGTAACGTGTAATACAAATTATAGAAGTAAATTGTTAAATTAAAAATTCTTCTTGGTCTTATTTATTATCCAAACACTACAAGAAGATTATTGATAAGCACTTGAAAGACTCGACTTTGGCAAGGCTGTCCCTACATGACAACCAAAACGCCTATCAAATTGGAAAATCTTGCGAGCAGGCCATCCATGACCTTACCCGACCAGCCCAGCCTCTTTGACAGGGCGTCCTTCCTATAGATGGAAAAGGCGTTGCAAAACATGGAATCGAATCAACGGTGAGGAGGCGGATTGACATAAGGATAAGAAACACAACTGTGTGTGTAAACTGCAACCGTGGCAGCTGGCTGCCTACATAACTGAATGTTTTACCTTTGCCGTAGTGCCTGGTGATGGACGGCCTATTTTCTGATCTTCGGACGGCGGGTTTCCATGCCAAGGGCTATATTGATGAAATCACCGTTATGGTTTCCGGTAATTCCGAGGACGTAGTATCCAAGAGAATGCACTCAGACTCGTGAATGTAAAAAGAAGGGTTAGGCATAAACTCTAAAAAACCGACTATGGTCCCGTTCATTTAGAGGACGAAGCTCTCCAAACTCCAGTGGCCGGCCACATTTAGCTCTAAGATACTTGTATTAACTAAAGTCAAATACTTAGGCGTGATCTTAGACGCTAAACTAAGCATGTGACGAGTGTCTTTAGGGACTGTGGCAGAATATTTGATAAAACGTGAGAGCTAAAACCTGTAATGGTGCGCTCGATGTACACAAGGATTGGAGTACCTTTTATAACCTATGTGTCGTTGGTCTAGTGGCACAAAGCTAACCCGATCTATCAGATCAACGCACTAGAAAAGGCCCAGAGGATTGGCTGTCTAGGCACTGTGTCCTCGACACAGACGGCAGTCCTGGAGACTATTTTGGGTCTGCCTCCAATGCAGTTCGCATTGGAGGCAGCAACCACCAATTTTCTCATGAGTACCTGTCCCAATCTGGTTCATTTAAAATTAGTGGAGGTTTTGATAGACGTAGAATAGTGCATATTTCCAAGTAAAACGAGATATTTTAGCCCGATAAAAGAAGACCTAAATGTTAGCACTCAACGACTTAACTTATACTTAATTGATGAGATACTAGACCATATTTACATGTACTATTAAAGAGGCCATATCAATATTACAATACTTCTTTTAAAATTCATGCAGCAAATAATATCCTACAGATACTCTCAATGGTTTTATAATGCTAGCTTTTTTCGCAAATTCTCCGATTTCGCTGCTGGTTATTAACAATCTCAAGGAGCGTTTTTTCTCATCAGTAGTTGCAGTCACTTACATAATTCCGGATGAATATGACATGTTTAAGTCTTATAGTTGTGTGCCAGTGAGTTTATTAACTTACCACTCAGCTTAGTAAACTAATCAACTCATCGACATCTGAAGAAATATTACTTTCTTCTTTCCTTAAGAATAAGTATGCATTTCGAAATTCTATGTATAAATTAACAAATTAGAATAATGATTGTTGACCAGGTTTTTCAATATTCCTTGACATAATGATAAAATTGATAATTTTTTACTTTCTTAACTGTTTCCTAATGATAAGTAATATAATTTGACATATCTTTGAACTTTGGCGTTATTATTTTATTCAAATTACTGGAGCAAATCTTCAACTGTAGGTGTATACATATAGTATATCAAGTTTGGTTAAGGCGCTGTTTAGGGACTTAAAAACAACCGATAACAATATGAATAGCATTAGATATTGACATTCTCTATTGGTATGCGACCTAGAATTGTATTTCAGAACTTTAAAAAGACTATAGGGATGCAATAATTATATGAATCATAGAAGATATAACAGTATTCTGTAACCATCTAACTCTAGATATCTATTTAGAGAAAACACCACAAGTCAAATTTTTTTAAGTGTTTTTATTGAAATATATTTTTTTTAATTTCGTAAACTTTTACTTAAAATCGTAACCCGACTACGGAGAGGTTTTCCTTCTTTCGATTGGCCTTTGTGCGATATTGGATGTTATTTGTTGCTCAACGATGCACCGTTAAGGTCTAAACGCTGTTAGAAAATTTTGCTTACAAAGTACATTCCTAACACTCTCGACAAATGGTTATATAGACACATCGAAAAAAATCATAATTAGAGTAGGCTATGTGAATGGATTGTTACTTTAGCCACTTTCACATAATGACATTTATTCCTTGACATTTAATTTAAGGTTATAAAACTTATATAAACTAAAGTTACAATAAAATGTCAAGTAATAAATGTCATTATGTGATAGTGGCTAAAGCAACGATCAAAAACATTTACATAGCCTACCCTAATTATGTTTTTTTTCGATGGCACGTTATTCAAAGTAAGCCCTTGCTGCTATCTACTTGATTTATATATCCGGTGATTGTCAATAGTCCTCTAAAATACGTTGGTAATTGTTGATTATTAATAACCGTCTTTTCGTTAACTTTTACAGATCTGGCCAAAATTCTCTACATACCATACAGCGATGATCAAAAGTTGTCGGCCACGCTACCATCTATGTTTTTCTTCTTAAAATCTCCCTAACTATCTCCGTGGTGGGGGTTCATTTAATTGTGTGAGTTTGTTATGTGTGTGCCTTTGGTGTGTTTTAACCTTTCAATTCCCAAAGTATTTCCACTTGTATGTCAATCAAACAGCAAATTAATTAAATACCAATTTATTCCAAACCATAAAATATTAAGTTTTCGTTTACAAGACTTCTTCAGTGGAAGAAATTGACATTTGAATTTTCTTTTGAAAGACACATATCAGATAGGTAGCTAAGTCTAATTTTATGAATATTTCAATCAATCTAGTACTTTTTATTTTTACAATTGCCTACACGCGAACACATATGTCGAGCAATATGGATTGACCATTGAGTTCTCCATTGATGATCGAAGATTGAGAGTTACCATTACAATATATTGGACTTTGCTTTCTAAATTAATGTTTAATGTAACTTCTATGATTTCTTCAGTATACTTGTATTGATTGTTTTTTCTTGGTAATGGGCCTTTCCATAATATTTTTGCCATGAAGGCTCATTACAAAAAAAAACTATCTATTGAAATAGCTACTGTCGTTATTTTTTTCTTCTCTTGGGTATACGGTTTTTTTGATTTATTTATTTAATGAAATAAATCATGTGATGATATCACCTGTTTTACTATGTTACGTTTCGGAAATTCTTGTATATTTCCATTTTCAAGCATTTTTCTAAAAAAGGTTGGGTACGTTTTAATTATGTTGTAAAATTATTTTCGTAATAAACTTACGTTACAGATTTTTTGTTTTTTATATGTTTGAATATATAGTCGTTAGCTTTTGTCAAATTTTACTTAAAAATTTTTATTACAATTAGATCAAAATGAACGAAAACACCTCACACATATGACAAACAATTTAGAAATAACTGTTTAAATATTTTCTGTAAAGTTCGATGACGTGGTTCTTTAGGTTTGTTTTTTCCCATGATGGTAAAAATATATTGTTATTTTGTCTAACGTACGTATGAGGTGCGACTAAATAGCCCAACTCCAGACTTTTCATTCTTTGATAATGTTATATATCTATGTTGCTTAAATTTTTGGATGTCGATTCGATCATTAATAGAGTATTTTTTATGCTGATCATTTCTTTGTAGATTCTTTTGTAATAATTTTGCTCAATATCTAAAATTTTGGATTCATTATAATTGAACTTATGGCTTTTTTTCTAGTGAGTGCTTGGCTAATCCTGTTGCGTTATAATTTTTAGTGGAAAATAGTTATTTAAGTAATAAGGGAGGTAAGTAACATTTACTAGTCGAGGACTAGTTTGCGTCCGAGGGCTTGCCCGAGAACTTGCAATAGAGTTCGAGACTTGTAAATGTTACCTCCCGAATTGCTTATAACATTTTTCGCACTCCCCAGACAATAAAATCCTCAACAATTAAATGTAATCATGATAAACAGTAACGGTGAACAACCTCGGAATTTAATAAATTAGATTCATGTTGGACACATCAGAAACGTTACTAGTCGGTTCCTACATACAATTGTTTATAAACACACGTATTTTGATGCACTTTTTTTCCCTAGAGAACGTAAGTAAATTACTTACGTCCCGTTGTCATAACAATCACAGTCATTTCAGTAAAACCAACTTACGTCCATATAGAAACAATGTATTAATGGTATACTTACTATAAGGGGAGTGGGGTAATTATTAAATTAATTAAAATTAATTAAAATTAATTTGTGTGTATATATTCTATTTTCTAAGTACACCTATACCCCGTTCTACGTTCTAAGAACTTCAAAGCACTCTCGATGAAAAAAAAAAAAAAAAATTAATATCAAAAAATATCTTTTGCTGCAGTTCCACTCAAAATGTTACCCCGAATCAATATCGAAAAATATTCAGATAGTCCCATTTAAAAATCGAAAATTAAAGTCATTTCCGGCAAAAGCGGAAGTGATAAGAATGTATCGACTACGTCAAGAAATGTAAATTAAAGCCCTGTACATAATTCCCAAATTTCGTTTCTCTATCTCAAATATTTTAGAAATTATAGGGGCGAGCCACCTCCCGGAAACACCCGGTATACAGCTAACTAAATGACATCACTAAATACGTTCATAAACAAACAAAAACTCAAAAAAATTGCAACAAAAAACCACAACAAAATAAAAAGCACAATATTTAAATACATGACGAAATAAAGCAGGTGGATAAATTTACATACTTATAGGGGTAATAATTAACAATAAGAAACCCCATAGGTATAGAGCTCTGTTTTAGGTAAAAGAAATACCAAAACAAATTATGTAGTCTCCATGTATGTACATATTTTTCATTTAAATGAATCATCACATACGAATGTTACTTACATTCGAATAAAACTATATTATTACTAAAACTAGTTCACTGTAAGAAATATTTATGCTGGGAAGAATAAGTTTCGAAAATTATAATCACCTGCGTGGATAGAAGTTTCGCAAATATTCAATCTGCTAACGGCTTTGATCAATTTGAAATGTAAATTTAATTAAATTGGAACTAACTTCGTAATTATTTATATTACATTCGTTCAAGACTGAAACCCGTTGGAAATGAAAACAACCGTAATTTACCGTAAGATAAAAAATAATTGTTATTTCAAGAAACCCATTATATATGTGACACTGAACAAGTGTGTTAAATGGCACATATGTTAGAACTAGTATAATGCATTCACGTACATATGCGTACGTATTGCAATATAAAATACATTTACATAGATCTTATTTTCTTGAATAACCGGATTTTCTGTGCTAGTTTTTAAATCTGAATTATATACAGTCATATTGCAGGTGTAGATATCTAGATAAACTATAACCATTTACTTTATAAAACTTTGTTAAACAAATGACTATTTCATACATTTTTTAGTGTAATTGTTTATTGAATAAATACATACATTATGTAATCTGTACGTAAAATGAAAGATGATTATTGTTAATAATTAATGTCCATTAAAGTGAATTAGCTAGAATTGCAAACTTGGAGTGGAACTACAAAATCGGTTAAATTAGCAAACATGCATTGTTCACTGATATATAATTAGCAAACTTATGAAGCATCGAATATTCTACCTATTTAATAAAAGTAACATTTGAATTCAATGGACTAACTATGTACATATTTTCCATTACTTCAAAATATCTGTTTAAGTTAAATAAAATTTACTGTTCATGATAGTCTGGAAAACAAAATTAATACAGTTATTCATAAAAATAAGACAGCTAATCAATTTGATCAACTTAGTTAGAATAGTTAGAATAGTTCATAGCTCAACATTTCCGATTTTTCAATTATTATTACCGACGAAACATTACTGTAACATAATTTTAAGCACTAGTTTGTCATTTAGACAATTGTATTTGCAGTGAGTACTGTGGGTTAATTGGTAACGATTTAACTACTCGTACTTTCAAAAAATGAACTTTTCCCTTAATGAACTCATAAATATACAATGAGTACTATGAGAGTGTATGATGAATTGTTTGGTTACAAAGAACTTATCAAGAAAGATGTTCTGAATAACAACAACCTAAAAAATAAAACTGGAAAGATTATTGAATTGTTTTAATCGTATCGGTTCTGTTGTATATGAAACACGTGAACGAACAATAACTGTTGTTACTGAAGAAAATGAACTTAATATAATGCCGACAGTTACACATAATCCTCATATTAGTATAAATGAAATTAGGCTCCCAGCTAAAGGTATGTCCAAAGATGACCGAAATAATAAGGCGTAATAAACCATATTAAGTTACTCGACAACTTTCCTTGTAAAATAACTTTTTGCGAATGGGCTTGGTATCTAACCAGTAACCAGCGAGGTTTCTTAGACTTTGTACACTTTGAAGATTAAACCATATTTGGAATATTAAATAGAGCGTGAATAATTTCTATTATTACTTGAGAAATAATTGTTACTTTACGACAATTCTGGATCGAAACAGGTGGTGTTGGTGTTACCTAAAATTGAAATTTGCCACATCTAAGTGTTATATCGATTTTTTCTAAAGATTTATATAAATAATATCTTAGAAAGGTTTAAATGCTTAGGTACTGAAACTTAAAGTGCACATAGCCTTTTTTTAAATATGAAAAAAAAGTAATCAGTCAAAGGTCTAGAACAAAATGTATTTGAGTTTCAACATGTACAGAGCTCTGAAACAAATCAACTCAGATATAAAGAATCTAACATAAGTTTGAACCAAAATTAAAAGAAGATTCTCCAATATAAAAATTATTATGACACATTTTAATATTTTTTAAATGAAAACTATTTCATTAGTCGAAGCGTTCGTCTTGAGATACCTATACAGACAGTACTTATTATTAACTTGGTTAATGTAATCCACCCATAATCTAGTTTCATGAGGACGTATTCATTATTGTCTTAAAACTTACGTTTTTGACGATATAATAATATGTCGCTTTTTCCTAATATAGTACCTTGAAAATTATTGCAGTAACTAGTGTAATCAAAAAAATAAAATCATTAACACACTGCAGGCCCGACAAATTTGGGATGAAGTAAGTAAAATAAACCATTTATCGGTAAAAGATCCATTAAACAGTAATCTAGCATAAATTGATTAATTCAAGTTACCACATTAAAAAAATATATACAACAAATAAATATCTGTCGCACAAATCAGTATTTGGAGTACTCACTTCTATCTTTTCTAAGTATTGACTGTATAAGATCCAAATTTATTTCATAATACAATAAATATAGGTAATTGAAAAAGAAAACTAAATGATGTGCTAACTATATTTTTTAAATGTACTATTAAGTGAAGATGAAATAAAATAGCACGTACCTTTTCGACAAAACTATTTACGGAGAACTGTTTGCTAATCTCCGAGTACATTTCTTTTTCTTGTTTTTGTTCAACCTTG
This sequence comes from Holotrichia oblita, assembly GCA_023690525.1. Classification (NCBI taxonomy): domain Eukaryota; kingdom Metazoa; phylum Arthropoda; class Insecta; order Coleoptera; family Scarabaeidae; genus Holotrichia; species Holotrichia oblita. Next base: position 1,114,275 of record CM043022.1, read on the forward strand.
GCTTTCTCTATTTTCATTTTCTTAATACCAGTTATATCTTTAGACATCTTCAACTCCGCGATCAAATCACTTTTTTGTGCCAAATAATTATCACTTTGGAGACACTGAAGGCTCATACTTCGCGTAGGTGCTGAAAACGTCTTAGATGCGGTCATCTTATCCGTTCTACGAAGTTGAACGGAATTTAAATCTTGTATACTTATCGCTGACAATGGCTGGAGCTTCTTATTGTTTTCATGTTCTTTCCCGCTTGTAACTTTTTGCGGAATTTCCTTAAAAAACTCTGGCATCGGAGGCGGTGGTGGTCCAGAAACGACACTGATAGTTTCCTGTATTTCTTCTACAACCGCGGTTACCGTTTCTTCATAATCCAAGGAGCTTTTCATAGAACAAATCGATGTCCTTTTATCACTGATGCTTCTTAAATATTCGGACGGCTTAATTAACGAATTGGAATCACTACTGCCAGGGAAACTGGGCGGTATAAACGGTAAAACACGTTGTTTATTCACCAAATGCGCTACTGTTTTGTCCGGAGATTCCTCGAGTTCCGTACTCAAACTGATAATTGTCAGATCAGAGCAAGAAGAGTTCAGATGTTTGGTCGCTGTGAAAATACAAAAGCAGTTATGAGAAGGGGAATAGCGGAAAGCAACGTACGCGACGCTGGATTTTGTACGACATATACAACATATATTACTGTAAAAATACACCGCAACAGCTTAAGATTTTCTATTAAATACGTTATTAGCTTACACACAATGGCTTATTGGATACCAACTGGCATTTGCATTTTGAAATATGTACTTTATTTAGTTCCAAATTAGCAATACTAGTAGGTACTTATGCATATTATATTCAGTATTAGTAGTAAGTACGTACGTATTTTCCTATAGGCTATAAGTGATGAATTTCTAAAGCGAAAGAACTTTAAATAATTACAATTTAAAGTTCTTTATTTACTAAAATGCCGTCTTTTCATGTAGATTGTCTGATGTAAAAATTCCATTTACAGTAGCTACATGTAATAATATAATATACAGTACGGTTCTAAATGGAATGGGGGGTCGAGCTCATTTTAAAGGTCTTACTGAGTATGGTATCATACCAAAATTTCATAACATTTTATCCACCCATATGAACATAGTAAAAGAACAAAGTTTTATTTTATTATAGTTACATTTTATGTTTTGTGCAGTCAACTCCTTATCATAAATTCAAAAAATCTTAGGTGCTAAGAATTCTAAAACGTGTGTCTCTTTTATTAGGCCTATACTTACCTAGAATTACCTCGAATTTTATTGGCACAATTCTAATGCCATAATCGGTAATAATAAATATTTTTCGGTATACTCACTCGAGTATAATGCTAAAGTTTTTCAAAATTCTATCAACAACAAAAATACAAAAGAGCTAATGTTTTACTATTTTTTCTGTACAATTAGATGCTCTAAATGAATTCCTTGAACTTCTTGGCACAAGAAGTGTGTTTCTTTGCGCACTTTTCTAAAGATGTCAACGCCAATATTTCTGCAAACCTGTATTATTTCTAGACGTAAATCTCGAAGAGAATAAATTTCGATTTCATAAACCTTTGACTTTGAATAGCCCTACAAAAAAAATCCCTGGGGTGTAAGTCGGGTGATCGTGCCGGTCACTCTAGTGGTCCGCGGCGCCCAGTCCATCGTTGAGGATAGGTCTGATTTAGAAATTCTCGAATTATTCCAAACAGTGCAGGAGCACCGTCTTGTTGAAATGTTATATCCATATCAAATTCTTCTGGATTATTTTCAAAAATCTCTATTATTTCTGGATGTACTATTTCTTCGAGAATATTTTGATACAACACCACACAGTAAGGTTTTCTTCCATAATTATTGGACCTACTATGTGATTGCCCAGTACTACAACGCTTCCTGTCTCCATAAATTTTGCAACAAGTTGCCTTAAATACGTTCTTGAGGACGATCTGGAAACCGTTCATTGAACATTCTTACGGCTTGGTGATAGTTTCTGTTAACCCCAGCAAACATAAAGATTAACTCATTATCATCCTCCTTAGTTCGACAATTGGCCATTTTTCGAAAACAGGAACAATAACTCCATGTGGAATAAATGATTTGAATACGTGAGGCGAAAAACGGCTTTGAAGTGTCACGGCACACTTTATGGAACGAATACATAAAAGACTTTCAAAGAACACGTATAAGAGGCCAAATAATAATAATAATTGAAAATAGAAATGTCTGCTGGTTCAGGAAAACGCCAAAAAGGCAAACATTACTTAACGCTTAAAGTGGCAGCGGTGACATATTAAAATAATGCAGGTGTCAAACGTTACTAACATGAATTAAAAAGTCATTTCGTTCCGGGCAGCCACTAACGTTAGATCTTAAATTAATAAAACGTTATTCAAAGTATCAAAGAAAGTTAACATTTATTATTGTTGATTATAGCACTAAAATTGTTTTAATAAAATTCTATTTTATGGCATTTATAAGGTAAGTATAGGCCTAATAAGAGACACACGTTTTAGAATTCATAGCCACCTAAGATTTGCTGAATTTATGTTAAGAAGGTGACTGCACAAAACCTAAATGTATAATAAAATAAAACTTTGTTCTATTACTATGTTCATATGACTGGATAAACTGATGAAATGTTGGTATGATACCATACTTAGTAAGCCCTTTAAAATGAGGTATATCACTCGACCCCATTCTATTTAAAATTTTATTACCATATTCCCCCTGTCGTCCATCTTTGAACTTAAATTGAAATTTTACTTCAAGAATGTGGTAAATATTTCATATTAATGATCCAAAACGGGAACTTCTCTATTAAATCGATCAAAAGTTAGCAGGGAGGCAAGACACTTTAGAACCGCACTGTATAATAATGTCAGAATCGTCCCGACTAACAATCACAACAGTATTATTGTTCGGTATACAAGTTTCTAACACTAACTAATGAAGTTCACAGTGGACTAAAATGAAAATAATTACAATACAGAAACTTACATGCTCGCTAAAGAAATATTTTTTCCATAAGCACAGAATGAGATTCTATTAGAAACACTTCTAATAGGGTTATACACAAGTTTTTTTATTTATGAATTTTAACCTGTGGTAAAAATATTGTATATAATTCTATTTAATCATCGAAAGGATGACTAAAGTTAAAGTAAAGTATGGTATTGTGCCGCATTCTTTAAATAATATACAAGAATATGCTAAAAGATTCTTCCAATAGGTTATGTTCAACACACACTTGACGTTAATTTTGTAAACAAGTATCAAAAATATGCCCAGTAAAATGCAAACGCCCTCTTCAAAACAATATTATTGACCTCATCACAGTAACGCATTTTTCCGGTTTTTTAATATCAGTGTATAACCCACATTCAAGGTAGTAAAAGTCATTTACTGGTAACTTCTACATATTTTCACATCATGTAATGCAGCATTAGATCCTCCTTGAAGCAGTTAAATATGTTGTGTACTTATCCCGGTTTATTTGCTTGTAATTAACACTTCGTAGTTCTTGATATAGCTCAAAATTTTTAAAGTAGTATCAGAAATAGAGACGTAATCCAGGAGTATGAAAATGTTGGATTGATTCCTATTAACTTCATATACAGTTACCGATTTAATAATTTGTGCAATAATTTGTGTCAATTTGACATTACTGATTATGGTCCAACCATTGTTAAAGTAAAGTTGGTACTGCAGAGAGAAAATTATTATGCCAAACTCACCATGCATTAAAAAAATGTAGATGTTTTTGAGCAAACTAAGAATGTATTCTATTACTAATAATAAATAATATTATCACACACACTAAAACATTAAAATAATCTGAGTGGCAAGTAGATTCCTCGGATTTAACGTGTTGTATAGGTGATGTTTCCTGTAATAGTTTGCATACTTCATTAGGTAATTAACTATGGTTTGTTTTCAAGTCGCGATGAGCAGATCAGATGTAATTAACAATCCATTTAGCAAACCTATATTCGTCTAATACTTTTTTTAAATAAGTAATAGGTACACGATATTTTCTCTTGTACTTGTTATACTACTTCTTACGGAATTGGACTGATTCCAAGAATACAAGATCAAGCTCTTATGATGTGTATTTTTTATGTACAAACTTCGTTTTTCTGCGGCACTGACATCAAATTTACAAATGGTGACTGTGTGCACAGAAAGTAATTGCTTATCTTTTACATAGTTAAAGTGTTTGGAAATTCATTCATGTGTTATATCTATCGCAGTCTAATACGTGCGAAAGGTAAGTTCCAATCTAACTTGTCAGATAGCTCGTGAGAATACGAAATCTGTCACGGCATTTCACCTTGAATGGATTCCCGTTTGGAACCGGCTCATATAGAAGATGTAGCGAACGCTTGCCATCTATATAACCTATGTGATTTTACATATCTACACGGGATGAGCTATCTGTAGCTATCTGTGGTAAAAGGAAAAGGTAATATTAATTTCACTCAAGTAATGGCTATCTTTCACAGAAACAATGTCGTATGTTACGGAGATATTATCTTAAAAGGAAACAATTATTTCCCTAACATCTCCACAACATTTAATGATTACTAGGATTTTTAAATACATTAAATAGGCGTATTTTCAAACTTTCATTAGAAAAGCGTTTATAATTCTAAAACCGTGAAAAGTATAGCGTCATATGTGTGATAATGAATGATGCACAATTAAGTGCATTCAGAAATTCAATAATATACAAGGCACTCCATTTTAAAAAAGTGACTTCCACCAACGTCAACTTAATTTTGGACGACCCTACGTATGTCGAGATAATTTTGACGACGTAAATTTGATGCTTCATATTTCAGTTAACAAGACCCAATATAAGGCAATTAAAATAACATTACAGTAGACTGTATACAGGGTGGGACATACTCCTGTATTACAAGAGAAATGAGAAAATGTTGTTAAGATATAGGCTGAAGCGCATGGGGGGCTAAATATTTTTAACTATACAGGGTTTCAAATAAAGACAGGGTAAACTTAACTTACTTTATTTTAAATGGGACACCCTGTATATTTTTACTGTTTAGGATTCTTCTAGGTCTTACCTTTATTATAATATAGGGTATTGCTGTAGAAGATATGAAAAGTTGTATGTTTTCGTTATAGAAACGCAAATAACTCAAAAACTAGCACATTTAGCTATACGGAATGTTGAATAAATAATAAAGTTCGTGAAGAGAGAAGTTTACTCCAATAATAAAATACAGGGTGTTCCATCTGAAATCAGTGAGAAAATAAACATTCCGAGTTATGACTCGCCCTGTATATAGAGATAGAATACGCCGATAAATAAATAACTTATGATGCAAGGAGATCACATTAAAAATGTTTCTAGGGTAAATGAATTATTTCATGTGGAAGCCGTAGTACGGTAGGCGGCGCCAACTTTGTTATAAAATTCATGCAAAACTTCCCATATCTTCTAAAGTAAACTGAATAACATGGCAGAATCCTATATTATAATAAAGCTAAGACCTAGAAGAATCGTAGACAGTAAAAGTATACAGGGTGTTCCAGTTAAAAAAAGTAAGTTTATTTTACCCTGTCTTTATTTGACATCTTGTATAGTTAAAAATATTTTAGGCTATAGCCTCCCATGCGCTTCAACTTTTATCTTAATTAACATTTTCTCATTTCTCTTATAATACAGGAGTAATTGGACTTCCTCGCACTTATGCTCCTCCCTGAACGTGAAAATAAATTGAGTAACTTGAACGAACAGCTGGTTTTTGATATATGGCACCTTAGTACATTTTTATGTAGAATTGCACGTGTAATTCAGAAAACTCGTAAAATATACTATGCTATTAAAATTAAGAAAGTTTATGCGAACTTCCAGTAAACTAGAAGTGATACAAGAGCATAAATAATTTCGCTAATGAGACTAGATGCGACTATCTTTAACTATTAGTTCTGAGAACTTTTAGATTTCTGGAAATCCGAAAGTTCCAACGAACTAATTCCGTCTGTAACCCTGTATACTTGATTTTTGTGGAAGTCGTCTTATAATCAGGAATGCGTTATAGTAATATGCTCAAAGTCCCATTACTTATACAAGCAACAAGACATCTGAGCTTCCGCCGGCTCATAAGTCTCAGTTATGTTTTGCTGTATGTGTGATGATAAACATATAGCCTTTTAAATTTGTATTTAATGTGTTAATACACTTTTTTTATTGCGACTTGTTAGGTATAACCAATCCCATATATTTTTATTGTAACATTTTATACAAACATGACCTTGTATATTCAAGATCTTCCAGAACGACCTTATTATGAAGCAATTTTTACACTTACAGTAATCTTTAAAATATATAAACTTTCTTTGCACAGTAAATGATCGCTTATGTGTCGTTTCGAAAAGTTACCGTTAGCATTTACAAACCTCCAAGTCAACTTCTATACGGTTAAATGCATTTGCAACGGGATAAATGTTGCGGTTGTGTTAAAGAGATAGTTAAAACTCGCATTATTTCCTAATTGATTTTCAAGCTTAATTGGTAAGTGTTATAAAAGGGAGGTGAATATACCTATAAAAGTTACAATTACATTTGACTTTTGCAACTATACTGAACACTAAATACAGGGTCATTCACGGAACTAGTTCGTTATAACTAGTTCCTAACTTATATCTGTCAAACAAAATAACAAATGAAATACATTGCAGAAAAGAAATGACATTTTAGATTTGTTTTTCATTCATGGAGAATGTAATAGGATTATGAATAGTACATGTACAGTATTTGATGACAGATATCCAAATTTTTATAAAGTGATCTAAAAAAATATCATTACAAAAACTCAAACAAGAAAATTAAACAAAATAGCGTTCCAAAAGACAAAATTCAATACGATCAGATCACGATGACATATAAAACACACTTAACTTATTGATTTCCTAAGCTTTTTTCTTTAACATTCGTTTTTGGCTTCTTATATTGATATTTTTAGGTAATTTTGCATAAATGTGAATATCTGTCGTTAAATACTCGACAATTCTATTATACTACTGAATGGAAAATAAATCTAAAATATCGTTTCTTTTCCGTAATGTATTTCATTTGCCATTTTGCTTGACAGATATCAACTATGTGTATTTATAGTACAAATACAATATCAATTATTTTGACATTCAAGGATTACTAATATTTTAAATGCATTCAAAAGCATATTTTTCCAACTTCGACTAGAAAAGTACATATAACTCGGAAACCATAAAAAATACAAGCTAATATGGCTAATAATCAATGATAGAGAACTATTACGTATATCAAAAAATGGAATAATATATAGGATGTTCCATTTAAAAAAAGTGACTTTTATCGTCGTAAAGTTGAAATGTACGTTAATTTTGGACGACCCTGTATAAATTATGATAAATTTTAGGACGTAAATTTGATGTATGCTATTTTGGCTAATAACATGCCAAATTTGAGGTCTTTAGCTGCAATGCCTTCAGAAATACAGAATTTTGAACATAACGTTGCAATTGGGCCTATATTTGAAAAAAGTTGAATAACTCAAAAACGCCTGATTTTTGACATAGGGTGTCTTAGTAAATTTTGATGCAGAATAAAAAAAAAAATAATAAAATAAAATTAAAAAAAACTCATAAAAAATATACCATGCTATTTAAATTAAGAAAGTTGACGTCAACTTCCGGTAAACCGGAAGTAGTACAATGGCGCAAATAATTTGGCTGAGGAGTCCAGATGATATCAGTTATAACTACAAGTTTTCAGAAATGTTGAATTTCAAGAACATTAAAAGGTTCTAACGAACCAGTTCCGTGAATGACCCTGTATATGGACAGTAACTAAACGTTACATCTAGTACCCAATATAGTACATGTTCACGTTATTGTGCTAGGATTTGATCTAATGAATATGATATTAAAATACGACGAAATTAAATACCTTCAAAGGACTAAAACTCAAATCGAACACCTTGTATATCTTTATGCTAACTATTGCAGATTTTTTCTCTCTTCCGATTCCGTATAACATTCCTTATACCTAAAGTTTATACATTTGAAGTTTTAAGTAATTTTGTACAGAAATCTAAAATTTGACAGATGAAGCGTGGATCACAGCACTGTAATATCATCTTTGTCCTTATTTATTGAGGTTGTTGCTGATAATTGGTTTTGTTTGTATTTTATATATGAATAAACTAGTGATATAACATAAATTAACCGACAAGAAAGTTTATACGTATACTACCAAATTAAATAAAAATGAATTAAATCTAGTAATCTATGCTTTGAATAATAGTTGAAGTGAATTTAGTTATTTGTCAAATTCTGTAGCTGATTGCTGTAATCATCGTATTTACCTACTCTAATATTTTCTCCCAGTATTAACCCTGAAACATTTTTTCGAATAAAATTATAGTTTCGCCAGCGTTTAGAAATGTGCATTGACAGAGAGGGTGGTCACATTGAACAACTTTTATAGTAATTTCACGTTCTTAAATAATTTAATTAAAAAAAATATTTTAACCATTATCTCTATTTGTCATGTTTTACTTAAGATGAAAATTATGATTTTTATCGATTTAAAGCGGCTTGTAATAAATATAGCGTTATATAATGTAGTTTCAATATAGGTATTAAGTCATTATCTTATTACTAGAACTACTATTTCTTATACAAAATTGTAAATAAGGAGGACCGAAATGAAATTATAACCCTATTTTTAACAAATTTTAGATTTTTGTACAAAATTACTTAGAACTCCAAATGTATAAACTTTAGGTAAAAATGTTATACGGAATCGAAAGAGAGGAAAAATCGGTTAGGAAAATATACAGGGTGTTCTATTTTAAATAAACGGAAGATTAATTTCACGATTATTAAACTTATTTGAAAGTTTGTCAAATATTTAGTCACCGGATATTCTTCCGCACGATCAAGCGCACGTTCTAAAAATATTTTGTTTTATACAGGGTGTTCCAGATGGAAATGCCAAACTAAAGTTGCATTTTTTTAATGGAATGCCCTGTATATTAATAAATAAAATGATCCGCACTTGAAAGCTGGTTACATCGATATAATGTTGTACAGGTCTAAAGTTGATAGTTTCTGTGTAAATAATTATTTTACTTGATAAATTGATACATTTCACTAGGTTATTCTGCATAGGGAAAAACTAAAAATTCGAAACCGACAGAGTAGAATATTTTCTACTAGTATGGACTGTCGTGGCTATGTGAAATAAATTTTGCAACTGCTTGCTTTATACAGGTTGTTCTCGAAATCTCGAAATTTTTAAATGGAACACCCTGTATATTTTTAGCTCATAGAAAAGCTCTTTTACTACGCTTTCTATTTATACCTCATTTTATGCACCTAGGATAGATCATTTGCTAATTATTTCTTTTTAAAGTTGAATTAATGAGAAATGCTTGTATTTTTTATAGCTAATTTGCACTTTTAAACCTTTTGTTAGATCGGATATTTAGCAAATAATCCAGAAATGGTCTATAACACGAAGAAACCCCATTTAGTATGAGAAACAGTTGATTTTCACTCAGCGGTGAAAGCAAACATTAAATTAATATAAAGTAAGTATGTAATATGGCATTTTCAATAGATTTACTGCTGATAAAGTTATCTGATGTCAGTTTTAAGCTTATATACTTAATAACTAAGTTGTCAAAAATCCGTTTCGTGTTACACAGTAGTTCGTTCAATCTTTGAATGAAATAGTTATAATGACTAATTGACAAATGGATAGGACGAAGTGGTCCAATCACTTGGCTTCCACAAAGTCCAGATCTTATTGTCTTAGGGTGGGTTTATCAATGTGAGCATAAAAGTGTTGGGTAAGTAACTGACAGATATCTCTTGGCAGATAAAATTTAGCAACTACATGCTTTATCTTGCAGATAATTTCTCTTTAACACTCAATATCGTTTCATTGTAATTATCTTACCAATAAAATTTTATCTGCAAGTTAATATATTTATCTTCACATTGATAAACCCACCCTTAATATCATTACAATTTTATTTAATGAATGTAATTACAATTAAAGAATTTGCAGTTTAGCTATCAAATATTTTTCGGATAACATAAATACCAAAAAACAATCTTCAAATTTTATTAACATGAATAACAATTAATTTTTGGATGTCTTTGTATGGCAGGTTGAAATTGTTTTCAATGTGATCTATTTATTAATGTTATTTTAATTTTTATATGTATATATACAGGGTCCGGCAACGAAGCGGGGTCGGAAGATTACACGCTTATTTGAAAGTTAGTCAAATATTTAGTCACCGGATATTCTTCCGCACCGTCAAACGCACATTTTAAAAATATTTTGTTTTATACAGTGTGTTCCAGGTGGAAAAGCCAGACTAAGGTTGCATTTTTTTAAATGGAACACTCTGTATATTAATAGTTTATGTCTTTGTATGGCAGGTTGAAATTGTTTTCAATTCACTTTTGGGGATATGTCAAGAAATTAGTTTATGTGGAAGTTCCTACAACAAGGGAAAATATGATGCAACGCATAAGAGAGGCATTTAGAAATGTTCGCCAAGAAACTTTACAGCATGTTCAGCAGAATTTAAGCAGGCGGCTTCATTTATGGATTGAGAGACATGGAAGGACATTTGAAAGTTTTCTTTGATTTATTTGCATTTACTTTATTTTTGATTTACTGTGCTACTACTTTTGTTAATTAAAACTTCTGTTGTGGTTAATAATTAGTATTTATTTAAAATAGTGCAAACTTGGTCCTTTCCTACATGATTTCGATTTATGTTAACCTAATTAGGTATGTATTGATTCATATTAGGTATTCGTAAAATAGTTTAATTAAATTATTCAAAATTCTTTAACATACAAAATAATTAGTGCAAATTTTTCATTAAACTGACACCAGATAACTTGACCAGCAGTGAATCTATTGAAAATGCTATATTACATACTTACTTTAAATTAATTTAATGTTTGCTTTCACCGCTAAGTGAAAATCAACTGTTTCTCATATTAAATGGGGTTTCTTCTTGTTATAGACCATTTTTGGATTATTCGTGGAATATCCGATCTTACCGAAAGTTGAAAAGTGCAATTAGCTATTAAAAATACAAGCATTTCTCATTAATTCAACTTTAAAAAGAAATAATTAGCAAATTATCTATCCTAGGTGCATAAACTGAGGTATCAATAGAAAGCGTAGTAAAAGAGCTTTTCGATGAGCTAAAAATATACAGGGTGTTCCATTTAAAAATTTCGAAATTTCTTCGATTTTGCAATATTGTGAACACCCTGTATAAAGCGAGCAGTTGCAAAATTTATTTCACATAGCCACGACAGTCCATACTAGTAGAAAATATTCTACTCTGTCGGTTTCGAATTTTTTGTTTTTCCCTATGCAGAATAGCCTAGTGAAATGTATCAATTTATCAAGTAAAATAATTATCTACACAGAAACTATCAACTTTAGACCTGTACAAAATTATATCGATGTAACCAGCTTTCTAGTGCGGATCATTTTATTTATTAATAGACGGGCGTTCCATTAAAAAAACTGGAACTTTAGTCTGCCATTTCCATCTGGAACATCCTGTATAAAACAAAATATTTTTAGAACGTGCGCTTGATCGTGCGGCAGAATACGGTGACTAAATATTTGACTAACTTTCAAATAAGCGTGTAATCTTCCGCCCCCGCTTCTTTGCCGGACCATGTATATACAGGGTGAGGCATCTATTCCTATTTATTTTATCGAAAAATGTTCTGAGTAAAAGATGTCTAAAATGAAGTTTAGTACTTATTTTATGTAGTTCAGCATGTATGATACTCTAAGCATACAAAATCGCACCTGAATTAGTCATTTAAGAATGCTAATAAACATAAGAAGCGTAAAATTAAATTAGTATCATAGAATGTAGTAGAAATTATTAATTAATTTATATATATTTGTGTCGATAAAGTACCAGCAGCACCCCTAACAAAAATATGCATTTAGTTTTACAGTGTTAGTAAGAGCTATAGACATTCTTAATTCCGGAGCTAACGAATACGGATGTACATATATTAACACTCAATAACGGGACTAATGTTTCCAATAAATTGCGGGCTAGGTCACGAGACAATCGAAATGTCTTCCGAAATTCCTGAATATTGTCGCATAATCATTCGTTCGATTTTAAAGTTTTGTAAGACTGCCCGTAATTCCTATTTTCTAACTTATACTGGATAAATATTTATTATACTTAAACAGGAAATTAAATATTAATCGGCGACTAATACGTTTAAATCCAGCAAAATGTTTACAATGAATGCCAGAGATCCCCTAGACATATACAAAACACACGATGTTTTTAGTTTGTACTCTTATGAGAAGTCGATTCTCGGAACTTTCACGAGCCTCTGTCGAGAGTTTCCTATCGATAGCGTGTGGTAGCGACCCTGTCATCGCCTGGACACAGTATAGTATCTAAGCAGTAGAGTCACTCGCTATGCGCAAGCCAATGCACAAAGAAAAATTCCGTATCCGAAGTACAGAGTTTTTCTTTCCGCATAGCGAGTGACGCTACTGGCTAGATACTATACTGTGGCCTCGACAAGTTTTCGGTCGACAACGTTGTCGAGGCAATCCGCCTGTCGAGACCGCGTAGTACGGCCCCTGCTCTGTTTCCTAAATAATTACCGAAAATTTTAAATCTTATCTTTTCAGAAATGTACATGTTTGTAATAGTCGGCAGCTGTCAATTTTTTTACAAAACTTGGAATCATGCAAGATTAGATTTCCCTCGGTAATATAAATCAATAAAAAAATGGGTAATTCCATTTGACATAAACTAATTTATATAGATTTGCGATGTAACCAGAAGAATTAGAAATCTCAAATTATTTTAAACTGCCACTTACCACGAAATCATACTTACAAAATTTCAAATCGCAATTTTTATTAGTTCTCTATTACTCTTTTAACTGAAACTCGTCATGATATCCGGGATATATACTATCTTGATTTATATTTGCATTAAATATGAATGAAATACAACCTAGTAAAATTTGTGATTACTACTTATAAAACTTACTAAATATTTGCAACAATTTAAATTGAATTTCAGTAAAAATTTCAGTAAAATAATGAGAGCAAAAATAATTTATCGATTGATTTTACTTGTATCGCATTGTCTATTCATGATATTGTTCGATAGTTTCAAAAATTTCTACAATTTTGTTCGTGATTTAAGACAAATTGAGACCATTACACGTTTTTAGCAAAATGAAACATTATGTGATTACAAATAAAAAAAGTATTTTATTATGTAAGTGTAAATTGCGCTTTAATGTTTAGGAAGAAGGTTATTTCACATATTCGTATTACCGATTAATGTCTATTAAGAACCATTAGCACGAGACATTTTTTTATGATTCATAGTTACATCCTTTGTTTCTAAAATATAGTATTACTTTTAGAATTTATATTTCTCGTTGATAATAGGTGGTTCGTAGATCAAGTTACTGATAGTTGCCAACTACTTTTACTTTACTTTTTAACTGATCATCTGAGGTTTTGACGATTTCTGACTATTAAATTGGTTCTACAAATAGAGCTAATATTTAAAAATATTAAGAACATTTTATTATACTCTATTAAATATACAGATTGACGTAGCAAACGGTTCCCATTCGACTTCAAATACATACACATAGACATGTACCTACATCCGTATTTATGTATGTGAAACAGAGAAGAGGTACTATTATGCATGTCAGAGAAGGTAAGAATTTGAAAGAGAGAAACATATTCCTCGCTCGTTTTTGTAAATTTCATTACATTCATTACGTTAAAAATTTTATAGAGTTTTGTTTCAGTTCAATGCATAGATACATCATTTGGAAAACTAGATAATTAAGCTACAGGTACTAATTCCTAAAAGCAAGCATGTGCATCCTTACACCACACCTGCCGCACTAATACGACTGAAATTCGAAAACCCTTAGGCATGTCTCCCCACTATCGTAACTTTGCTACGCCCACAAATAATACGTACATACATGTAAAATATGCGTGCGTTAGTGTGCTTAATATGCACAGTACATGTAAACCTATAACTCCACCAATCTATATACTTTGTCATAGCTAGTGTACATACTTAAAAATTGGAAATATATGTTATTGTTATTATATTTTAACTTATGGCCACTGATTTCTTTGTCAATGATCCAATTTTTCAAATATCTTAAGACACTTATATATATCTAGTCAATTTTATTTAAACATCTAGATGTTGGATTTTTCTATTGTATTTTTTGTCCAGCACAATAATTATATATAGATTATGGATAACACAATAATTAAAGTTCCAATAACACATATAGGTTGTGATATTGTTAATAATTTGTTCTTGAAGGTAGGTACACTCCAACCATAATACAATAGTGCTCTCAGGAATATTTTGTAGAAAATGTCATCCTCTGTAAAAAGTATAAGATTTTTTTTTGCATGTTATGCGCTGTATATTGTAAGCGTTCTAGATTTCTTGTTTTCTTTCGGAATTAATAGTTGTCGAGAATTTATAATCACTTTTGAAAAATACTACTTGTATAAACGTGCTTCGTCACGTTTAAATACATTGTTAGTAAATGCTAATAATTCCGCAAAAAAATTAATTAAAATTTGAGATTTGAGATTATATCACTCCAATTAGGAAATCTTGTGAAAAGTAATAGTTTTAATCTTAAGGTAGGTAACTGAATATATTGAAACTAATATAAAAAATGGAAACACCAATCAATATTTAAAACCGTGGAATTACTATAAAAGCTATTGCTGTGTATTTTCAAATATTGCCGAAATGACGACATTACAGATAGAAGTGTTTGAGCGCTAACTTCGCCAATAGTTTGACTGATTCTGTCGTTCATGGATCTTCTATTTGTAACGGCAAGTATCATCATATTATTATATGATATCTGATATCATATATTCATCAATAAAAAATCTAAATGATTACCCCTAAAATGCCTATTTCGTATTCTGCTTAGATAACATTGGAACAATATGGACCAATAATAGTGACACTAATAATGTCACTCCAAAGTCGGAAGTTAATAAAGTGAATAGGTAGGTGATATGATGATTACAATAGAAAAACAGAACTTGACAAATTACTGAATTCACTTGAACAATTATTCAAAGTATAAATTGTTAGCTTTAATTTCTTTTTATGTGATTATGTAGTGTTCGTATAAACATTATTGTCAGTTCATGTATCACTAATTTACTACATAGTTGTAAAATGAGGTGTACCTATAGTTACAAAATTTACATTCTCCGTCATAAGCATGTTTTGGGAAATCGAGATAAATCTATAGTTTGAAAGATTGAAGATTAATATTGAAAATATTAATAAAAGCTAACAATTGCGTGATGTACACAAAACCTAGTTTAAGACAAAAACATTTCAGATTGTAACGTTCACGTTACTTTTGAGCGCCTATATATACGCATATGCATATAAGAATTTTTGCCCGCATGTACGATTTATCGGGCTCAGCAACTTCGGAAGTTCGGAAGAGTTCCGGTCTCTTCTCTCTTAGACCTCCAACAGCAAACACGTGTGTGGCAATCAATACGTTCAATCAAGGTTTGTACATTTTTAAAATTTTCTCGTTGCTTTGCTTAAATTTGTGTGCTAATTTCTGGATAAGTGGAAATTAGTCTGAGTGATTTTCATTGCGTAGAGCATATGTTTTCTGGAGTTTGTTTTTTTTGGGTTTTAACGTTTTAATGTGCATATTCCTCCGCTAGATTGGCACGTAGCTGCGATAATTACTTTCGCCTAAAGAATAGCTTAATTAATAGTTTGGATTGTTTCTTTGTAGATCTTTTTGCTGTTTTTTATTGGTTTTAGGTGAATTTTTGCCGTTTGTGAAAAGAGGCCGCACACGTGTTGGTTGTTGGATACTCGAGGAAAATACGAGAGAGAGAGAGCATATCTTTTCCCCATTAATTTTAAAAAAGTACAGGTTAGTTTGAATTTATTAAAGCACATATTTATTCAGAGTTTTTTAACCAAAATGATTAGCTGAAAGTTTTTTTGCGTTACTCGAACTTTATACAGTTTTTTCTTTACTATTTTACTGTCATTCACTTGTTTAAATTAATAAAAACAGACCTAGTGTATTCAGATTGTAGTATTTTATAGTAATTAACCTTATTCATAAATTGATTAATGCTTTGTTGGTGTGGTCCCGCGATTTTTAATTTTTATGAGCAAGTACTGCGTCTTTTTTCTGTGTACAGGTTCCGAGGGAAGAGGTGCCAGGACCGCCGCCATTCGTCGTTTCCGAGGATCAGCCCTGGTACCGACCATTGAACTGTCACCAGAAAAAGACTCGTGTTGTAAGGCCACCACCTTAACCACCTGCAGGTTATGTTTTTTGTTATATCTCCTCTTCAAGGAATGTTATGTTTTCTTAATTAAAATTTGAATTTGTGAGCACTTCAAACCATCCGTTGTTCATTGAATTTTTTATTTAAATAAACATTGTTAAGATTTCATAAATTGTGTTGTCCTTTATTTCTACTTTGACTCAACTGTTTATGTGGGACTGTGCACCCCATTTTAATGTACAGTGGCGCCTAAATAAAATATACTCTCCGAAACCCGCTGGAGATAGGCAATTTTTTCAATTTGGCCTTATTTCAATAATAAGTTGGTTTCAAAATAAAACTCGTTAACCCGTGTGGTTATAAGATATTTTGGATTCTTGTTTGGAGAAACTTTGCAACATATTTTTCGGGAATATGAGCTTCGCATTTAATACATTTTTGAAAATGTGGGCTTTGTCGCGTATTAAAACAAAATCAACACATAAGAAATACATCGTCGTACATTTAGTGTCTACTTGAGGTTCACAAAATATTCATTGTTATTGAGTTCACCGCCATCAGCATCTTCAGCTTTATCAAGAATGTGCTTGAAAAAGTTAGTCTTAAATTGTTGCTACCTTTCCAATCATTTCCACAATACTTGGAGGGAAGAGTGCTGATGTCAGTTTCTTTATGTGGGTGTGAAACATTTGTTTTTTATTTTCTAAAGATTCTATCTGCGTAATAAATTTTTCTTTCTTTTACATATCTTTCGGTACTTCAACCGATGATCCATTGCCTTGATCTTTGCCTGAACAAGAATCTTATTTCCTCTATTCCTTTTACGAACAATTCGTTGACACTGTTTGAGTTTACAACTTCACGATATGGATAATTTAAGCACATTGTATTTGTTTATTTTCCAGTTAAAATACAAGCAATCTCGTCTTAAATGTTTGATTATTGAATGAGGGACAAATATTTCTAAGTATTCTTCAAGGAAAAGTATTTCCTCCTTTTTAATCTCTTTTTCGCTAGACCAAAGAGTCGATCCAATGGGATAAAGCTGTGCCAATTACTGAGGTTAATTGTTTGAAGAATGTCATATACGCAAGATAAAGTTTGACTTCACTCTTTTGGAAATTGATTCTCTGCCCAAGAATACACAAAGTTCCAGTTTAGGCGTCAATTTTCCCTCTGGAATAAACTTTAATCATTGTAAAATTATAAATGTAGACCTTCCGAGAGTACGTAGTATATCGCCCGATCAAAAATTTTTGAAAGAGATTAGTTCTTCTGCAAGAGAAAGATAAAATCAATTGATCTTGTTTGTTTTCTCTAAGAATTTCAAAAAAAGACTTAGCACTTAGTTGATGAACACGTTATTCAAGTATGTATAAGCGCTTGTGTAGCATTTCTTGTTCTTTTACATGTCTTGATGTATTGAAAACTTCAAAAAAAAAACCTTATCTTGACAGGTTTTCCAATAGAGTTTTCTTATGTTTAATTGTGATGACAAGTACATTCTTGATAAAAGTGAGTGATAGTACTGATGTTCTTGATGCACTTGAACTTGTTTAAAAAATTCATTACGCTCTCCTGTTTTTGATCAACACTGGGTACTTATTCGGTTACCATCGATTTTGTTTTCCAATGGCAATTGACCGGTTGCGTAAAATCTTTTTTATAGAAGATTCAACCGAAATATGGAGATACGCAAAATTCGTAAAACGGTCTTCAAGAAAACGGGTATGAAGCGTATCTCTAAATCTGGCACAAGATATTTGCGATGACATGTTCCTCGGAAAATTGGATTCCGGTCGATCTACCATTCGCAATATGCGTCTCATTATAATCGACGAGATAGTACTTTACAATTCCATTGAGCACCATTACAGTTACGCGGTGATCAGACAAGTGGTACAGCTTAAGGTATACTAGGACCCGCCATAGATAAAAAATAATTATTACGAAAGGCAAAACTCATGTTTTGAGTAAATTCATTTTTCTCCATTGAATCTGAATATCACGAAAACTTTTGGGTTTTAGTGCAAACGATCTTCATTCAGCTTACCTTGTTTTACACCAAAGAGTTCAAAAGTGCAATAATGTACATGGATATCAATTAAAAAACATAAAGTAACTGTTAGCAACCACAATGTGCCCTTTTATTGGTTGCTATTCAATTTTTAATTTTTTGTTATAATTATAAGTTTTTTACATATATCAACATAGTTATACGTGACTTGTGCGTTCCTGTTTTTATAATAAAGTATCTTACGTAAAAATACGTCCAATTTTCCTGAATGCAACGAAACGCCAGTGCATTAATATATATTTATTGCTTTGAAAATTGAAGCAGTCCACTGCAGCCGTTTGCTGCATGTTAGTCTTATTCAGCGTTCTGGATGATTCAAAACATTTTGGTCCTTCGCGCCGGATGTTTTCGTTTGTGTAATGGAAGGAAAATTTAGAAGAATGAAGATAATGGACACAGTTACGTCTTATCTATAAATCATTACGTCACAGTAAGTCTTATAGCCTTTCGCTATCGACTTTGTAAGGGTCGTGAATTTTTTATAATTTCTCGCGTGTAGTTTCATACGGTTTTCATATTCAGAAACACAAATACGCATTTCACATTCACAAATATAGTTTATTTTGTTGACATATGCATATTTGTAGAGCCATTCCTTTTTGACGGTTCAAGTCACTTGTATGTCATAATCAAGGCATTCTTTTTTGTAGCTTAAAGCACGTAGGTACCTACTGTAATAGTAGTGTTATTTTTTGCTATCCTCTAGTGCGTCTGTTTTACTATTTTTCTGTATACATAGTTCTTATAAGTCTCGTCTTTTTTTTAATTCTCTGATTGCACATACAATTATTTCAATTTTTGTTGTATTTTGATTTCGAAATGGGTTCTAAAAGAAGCAAGTATAGCGAGGATGCCAAGATCTACATGATAAGAGGTCAATCGGTAATGGATACATTTACATCTTTTAAAGACATTGTGGACGAAATAAAGTCAAATAGTGAAATTATTCCAGATATATATGAAATCAAAATACACATGGACTTAGTTAAGCAAACTTTGGGCGAATATCGTCAAATTTTTGAGCAGTGTTCAGTTAAAAATGTGTATCTCGATGAATTTCCGACATTATCGGAATTCACTCAAGATTACATAAAATTATTGGCTGACGCTGCACGTATTTTACAAAAGGATGAGATAAATTCTAATGAATCGAACATTAAAACGGCAAGTATGCATTCTATCAATAGCGCCGTAGATAATTCGAATTCTCGTGAGAATGTCAAGCTTCCCAAAATTACCTTACCTAACTTTGGTGGCAATTCTACCGAATTTAGGAGTTTTATTGACACTTTTGACGCATTGATTGACAGAAATAGTGAACTGTCAGCGATTGAGAAATTTTATATTTAAAAAATTGTTTAGTTGGTTCTGCAGCTCAAATAGTTAAAGATACGCAATCTACCGAGGCTAGTTATGAGCTTGCAAGGGAATTATTAAAAGAACGTTTTCATAATCGCAGATTATTAATATTCAGTCAATTAGAATCATTATTTGAAGCACCAGCTTTAGTTAAAGAGTCACAATTAAGGGAATTTTATGACAAATTTATTGCTCATTGTAGAGCTATTGAGAATGAGAAGGTCAATGATCAAGAGTATAAAGCTGCAATGTTGGCTATTGTTGCGCAAAATAAAACGGATAGTCGCACTTCACACGCGTTTACAAAGGCTTTTCCTAAGAAAATTCCTTCTTTAAAGGAAACAATTGATTTTCTTTCGACGCATTGTGATATTGTTGGTGATTCGCGTATTAGTCAGAGTAAGAATCAATTTAGTAAAACTTCAGATATAGATAAAAGATCACCTCGAACCGCTCACGCATTATCGCAAGTTATTGGAAAATCTTGTTTAATATGCAAAGAGGAACATTCAATTCCTCATTGTCCTTCTTTCTTGGGCATGTCAGTGAGAGCACGGTACAAAAAGGTTAAATCTTTAAAGATTTGTTTTGTTTGTTTATTACACTCTCGTGCAAAATGCAAATCTTCTGTTAATTGCAAATATTGTAAAGATAGACATCATTATTTACTCTGTTTTCGCCAAGAGCGCAATGGTAGTGCTTCTGGTAATCGTACACGTAATCATTCATCTCGCAGAGAAAACTGTGAACCTGACAATTCATCTGTTGTATGCAACTTTTCCAACAATTCCGAGATTCTTTTACCTACCGTTCAACTAAAAGTTTCTGGACATAATGGTAGCATCACAGTGAGAGCACTTCTCGATTCTGGTTCACAAAGTAATTTTATTTCTGAAGAACTTTGTAACAAATTAGGTTTTTCTTATTCACCAATCTACGTTAAACTTAATGGTATAAACTGTTCCGTTTCTGCTTGCTCTAAATATACATCCTTGAGAATTTCATCAACAACTGGTAGGTATGAAACAAAGTTAAAATGTTTAGTGATACCTAAAATCGCAAATCCTTTACCTCGCATTTCTTTTGACAAGAGAGCGCTAAAGTTGCCTAATGATATTAGGTTAGCGGATTCAGATTTCAACAAATCAAGCAATATCGACATTCTTATAGATTCTCCCACATTCTTTAGTATTATGTTACCTGACAGGATTTCGTTGGGGAAGTCTAAGCCAATATTACAGAATACTTTGCTAGGATGGGTAGCCATAGCCATTTACCTACTTGCTGCTTGCCTAAAGTATCGTTGTTGAGTAATCTAGGCCTCTCTACAAACTGTTGTGTTTTGAAAGGGGACTCATTTCTGAGAGAATTAAATCAAAATTTGATTAAGTTTTGGGAAATAGATAGTATCAAACCTCCTTCAAAGTTATCGTCTCTGTCATCAAAAGAGAGATTTTGCGAAAATTATTTCTTGGATACAGTTAAAATTGATGATACTGGTCATTGTATGGTCTCCATTCCATTTAATAAAGAGTTAGCTTCACTTGGAGAGTCTAAAAGTATTGCACATCGTCGTTTTTTGAATTTAGAAAAACGTCTTCATAAGGATTCTCGTTTGTTGAAGCAGTATTCTGAATTTATCTTCGAATATGAGAATATGGGTCATATGACAAAGGTTTCAAGGGAGCCATCCTCTTCTGATACCTCATTTACAAAATCAAGTGTTATAAATACGTACGACGGTCCAATTGATACAGCTGATATTCTTCTTCAATATATTCCTCATCATGCTGTAATAAGAGAGTCGTCATTAACTACTAAGCTTCGTGTGGTTTTTGATGCTAGTTGTAAATCCTCCTCAGGTGTTTCTGTTAATGATACTCAGTTAGTCGCACCTCAAGTTGAGGATAATCTGTTTGACATTTTACTCGGATTTCGTTCACACGAGGTAGCTCTTTGTGGCGATATAGCCAAAATGTATCGTATGATTAATGTCAGGTCTTCGGAAACGAAGTTTCAGAATATTTTGTGGAGAACTAATCCTACTGAACCACTACATACGTATCATTTGAATACCGTCACATACGGCACGGCTTCAGCCAGCTTTTTAGCCACCAGATGTTTGCGTTATGTTGCCGATCTACATAAAGATACCTTCCCAGAAGCAGCTGATGTTATATGCACAGATTTTTACATGGATGATCTCTTATACAGTACAAATTCTATAGAGCATGCGCTTCAAATTAAGCGCGAAATTTCTTCAATTCTCGCTTCTTATGGCTTAATTATTCGAAAATTCCTATCTAACAAATTGGAAGTTCTTAATCAATCACTCGTCGAAAACATCGACTTCTCGACAGTTCCGATCGGCGAAAGAACAGATTCCAAAATGCTTGGTCTCCATTGGGACTCCGAAAAGGATCTGTTATTTTGCAAGGCTGAATTTCCAGTGCGGTCTTCTAAAGCTACGAAACGCAGTATTCTCTCATCTGTATCAAAAAATTTTGATCCTTTAGGTTTGGTTACACCTATAACGGTAAGAGGTAAACTTTTAGTCCAAGTTTTGTGGCAATCGCGTCTGGATTGGGACGATCCCGTTCCCGCAGACATAGAAGCAGAATGGACAAAGCTTGAAGCTCAATTTCAATGTTTGCATGAACTTAAAGTTTCACGTTGTCTTTTTTCATCTTATGCAGAAATTCAACTGCATGGATTTTCTGACGCTAGTTCTGTGGCATATGGGGTTTGTCTATATGCACGATGCATCACTTCTGATGGCCGTATATTTACCAATTTACTAACTTCCAAATCGCGTGTCGCACCTTTGCGCACCATTACAATTCCTAGGCTAGAACTCTGCGCTGCAATCATGCTTAGTGAATTGAATGCTGTTATTCAACAATTATCTGATGTTAAGATTTTGCGCTATGTCAAAGGTTGTAATAATCCTGCGGATATTGTTTCACGCTGTGCTCAGTTAACCGGTCTTCAAAATTCGTACTCTTTTTGGTACACTGGTCCACCATTCTTAGCTTCCCATGAATCCACTTGGGATCACTTAGATTTTCATATTTTTCCGAATGAATCTTTAGAAAGCAAAGCCAAACGTATCGTATCTAATATATCTACTATTCATTCAGATGCGTTATTTTCTAATCCGCTTTTCTCTAAATATTCCACATTTGGAAAGAATTTTCGCATATGTATTGCGCTTGATTTCAAACTTAAAAGCTAAAGATAAGATATTTGGCAGGTTAATTATTTCCGAATTAGAAAACTCCACATGGCGGTTAGTACTCTTGTGCTAACGGCACTTTTTATCAAGAAATCAAATGTCTCGCTGCTAATAACGCGATTAAGAATTCCAGTATACAAGCTCTTAACCCTTTTCTCGATGCTAACGGTTGCATTCGTGTTGGTGGTAGACTTAAATATTCTGATTTTGCTTTTGAAAAGATATTTCCATTATTACTGCCCAAGAATCATAAATTCACCAATTTAATAATCGATAAATATCACCGTGAGTTATTGCACTGCGGTGCTCAACAATTGTTGTACAATATTCGGGAAAAGTACAACATCCATTTATGAGCGACTTGCCTAGTGCTCGATTGCAACGAGTTTACCCATTCTATAACACTGGCCTGGACTATGCTGGTCCTGTTCTCATTAGCGATAGACGCACTAGGGGCGCTAAGTTATATAAAGCTTATATTTGTGTTTTCGTGTGTTTGACTAGACGGGCTATTCACTTAGAATTGGTTACTTCTGCTACAACGGAAGTTTTTATTAGTACTTTAAAGCGGTTTATTGCACGTCGAGGAAAACCTCACTGCATTTTTAGTGATAATGCTACAACTTTTCGCAGTGCAAAAAATAAGTTAGATTCACTTTATAATTTATTGCATAACAGTGACTCCTCAAATATGTTTATACCATTTTTGATCAATCAATCTATTGATTGGAAATTTATTACTCCACGGTCACCTCATGAAGGTGGCATGTGGGAAAGTGGTGTGAAATGTGTAAAATATCATTTGAAAAGAATTTTAGCTAACGCAAACTTAGTTTTTGAAGATTTTTATACGACATTAGTTATGATTGAAGCTGTATTGAATTTACGACCCCTCTCCTATCTCAGCTCTGACCCCAAGGACCCTATTCCTTTAACTCCCGGTCATTTCCTCATTGGGCGTTCTTTAAGAGCTTTACCTGAAAGCGATGTATCGAATATAAGGCAGAACCGCCTTACAACTTATCAGCGAGTTCAGCAGTTAATGGAGCATTTTTGGCGTCGATGGAGTAAGGAAGTAGTAGCAGATTTGCAAAGGCGGAACAAGTGGTTTCAACATTTGCCTGATGTGGTTAAAGTCGATTCTGTAGTGTTAATTCAAGACGAGAATGCACCGCCTCTACAATGGACATTAGGCAGAATTACCGAGCTTCACCGCAGTAAAGATGGAGTCCTTAGATCTGCTTCTATTCAATTACCTAAAGGAAATAGAGTGCGTCGATCTGTACATCGTTTATGCGCATTACCAAGTGACGTTACTGATTAGTTTTTGCTTATATACATGTATACTCATTTTATTTTTATTATTTTTCTTTTGTATTGTTGAAACCTTTGGTTGAGTCTCTGGTTTCAAGGCGAGGTGCTTGTTAGCAACCACAATGTGCCCTTTTATTGGTTGCTATTCAATTTTTAATTTTTTGTTATAATTATAAGTTTTTTACATATGTCAACATAGTTATACGTGACTTGTGCGTTCCTGTTTTTATAATAAAGTATCTTACGTAAAAATACGTCCAATTTTCCTGAATGCAACGAAACGCCAGTGCATTAATATATATTTATTGCTTTGAAAATTGAAGCAGTCCACTGCAGCCGTTTGCTGCATGTTAGTCTTATTCAGCATTCTGGATGATTCAAAACAGTAATCTATAGTACAAACTAAACTGAACGCTCTGTGCATAACAAGATATTTTTATTCATTCTAAATGGCTTTAACTAAGAACATCTTGTGATAAAATTAATAGCAAAGCCACAATCGGCCGATCCCAGGAATATGTATATTTTAGTAATTAAATAATTACTTTTGCACATTTATATTAGAATAAAACAACAAAGTATTTGAGCCTATTTTGTTAATTCAATCTTGATTTAGAGGCTTTTTTAACAACAACTGATCCACCATATATTCAACGTACTTTCTTCAAGAATATATCTAAAAATTAATTCAAAATATCAATAAACAAGTATGTAATATAAAAATGCATCATAGATGCCTTATCAATTTCTATGTTATATACATCACGTGTGCATTGCCCACGTCGTGGGTGTAGCATGAAAAACGTACAATATTCTTTTTGCAAGTTTCTAACGTAAGTACATACATGATATCTAATGCATAAACCCTTAAAACAAATGGTAATTTGATATATACAAAGCATTACATCCTTCTGGTTTTCAGTACTTAGCAAATAAATTAGCCCACGTCCCAGTTATGATGAATTATGTACTTGGTACAAATTTATTTTAATTTAGTTTTATTATCGCCTTGATAATGACAGCTTTGCTGTTGAAACGCGTCGGTGTTTTAGTTAAAACTTGGGTTAAAGTGTTTAGTGTTCTTTTTAGCACAAATTATTGTATTTTTTGAAAAATACATGTGTATATATTTTTTAAATACACAGAGTGTTAGCCTACAATATACATCGTTTTTATCTATTTCACACGTCGGTAAACTTGGCACTTCATTTTCGAAAAAACAATTTTCTATTGGAGTTCTAATTGCACCCCATAGACTTCTAGAGTTCTTGGTAAAATTAAAGTTCCGTAAAAAGAAATATAGAAAATAATAACCAAAGAAATGCCTATACTACGCGCTCATGGTATATTGTTGGAATTCACCCTACGGGAGAATGCAATGAAAATAGATCAAGTATTAGAAGCGGACCACGTGGTTTCGACCTTCCCGGTCTCACTAAGATCTAATTTCACCGCCTTTCGCATTTCTACTTATGCGTATGATACTCCGAGCAATGGACTAACTCGAACCTCGCGCCCTCTTGTGAGCAAGGTAGGAAGTAGCACACCGCAAGAACTCTACACACAAGTCGGTACACAGCAGATACCGATCTAGCTCATAGCATTCGCCCGCAGGGTGAATTCCAACAATATACCATGAGCGCCTAGTATAGGCATTTCTTTGATTTTTATATTAGCATTTTTCGACGTTTTCACATAGAAAATAGTAGTTGAAAATACGAGGTGCCAAGTCCACAACACTTAGTATGAAAAACCACGATAAAATGTAAACTACTTATCTGGACTCTTTGAACATTATAAGTTATCGTTAGAACGCTTCAGGTACTACTCGGAACTTCAACAAAAAAATAAAAATTTCGAAATTTATCGTTTTGTTTTAACTTTGCAGAGGTACGAAAAATTGCGAGAACTTTTAAAGCATTAATCTGAGCCTTTCGCGCGTGGACTAGTATCGCTAGAATTTTTAAGGTGTTACTCAGACCTCCAAAAAAAAGAAGAAACTTCTGACACTTATGTTTTTGTTTTAATTATTTTGAGGTACGTAAAATCGCGAGCACTTTTGCGCTTTGAATTTACAATAATATTGTATAGGTATTTGCTTTTCTCGGTTACATCGGAAATGCCTATCTACGTCCTTATTTAAAATGGAATTACCTTTTTTTATTCGTTGATTGTATTGCTGACACAAATCTAAGACTACTTTGTGTGTCCAAGCTTGCCTTTAAAAGAAGTTCTTTTGAAATTTTCTGTAAGCAAATTGACAATTACGGCTGCTACAAACAGTCACTTACATCGTTATAGCTAAATATAATAGCTTGAGAATTATTTTGCAAAATGTATAAAATGTGACTCTGTCCTTTCAACCGACACTTCCTTTTATACAAAAAGGCACATTGAAATGTTTTCAACTGCATTCGAATATAGTGTCTTTTTTTTTTGGTTTTTTTTTTTCAACAAATGACTTGAAAGTTTTACTTTACATTGAGTGCATATCCCCGCAAAACACGTGTAGTATTTTGAATCTATATTTCCGTAAACTTTTGCATAGTTGAAAAAAAATGCACATGGAATTGTTTTCTGCTTTCATATTTTGGAGTGTATTTTCCGGGTTGCAATAATAAATATTTTCGATTACCGTAGTCCTTTTTTATAGACTTTATTGTTTTCCGGAGATAGTTGAACAGTTTTAAATGACCAAACTGACCTAACGTATCTACCCCATTTTCTATATTTCTAATGTTAATTGTCATAAAAAATAATTTTACTTTGAAAACCTAAAATGGTTGAAACTGCAGTTAACTATATTAAATACAGTGGCTTGTTAATTTTTCAGCCACAGGTTATATTCAGTAACGAGTGACGCCTACAGTAGTTCTGAACAAACTGACAGTATGAGCAGCGAAACGTCAAGTTTATTACAACAACCACGGCAACACCCAAACGATACATCATTATGGCCGTGAAAGCCTACATTCGATTATAAGATTTCCCTTAATTGTTGCAACTTTGACAATTGTTCGCTTGATTTTCTATTGAGAAAACAACTCATGAACGTATTTACAGTTATCAGTACTTAGTACTACAGTACAACAATATTCAAAATGGCCGCTGCTATTTCAATTTTGATCACATAATTAACTTCGGAAGGGTCAGTCCTCTATATACTGATTTTGAAAACCATCGCAGCAAAGATTAAAAAAATGCGGGTCACCTTTTTCAAAAATTTGACAAATCTTATAGTCTACGACAGTGAAAGCGCAGAGAGAAAGTTAGTAGTGAGCGGGCGCGATGCGGCACTAAATGCTGCTAATAAGGAAATTCATATTAAAAACAAAATATTGTTTACAAATAATGATAATAACTTTAAAATAACCATTAAAGCAAATAGAGGTGGATCTTTAGTTGCTTCTCAGTAATTGCGCGTGTGTACATGGCATGGTATGTGGCATCGTTGAAATATGTATGTGCTCTTTAGTTGCCGCCACGCCGTGCAATTTGTCGTATTTATATTTTATCTAGCATTACAATTAAAATGTTATTAAAATTTTTTCCGTTCTTATATACGGTGCTGTAATTGTTATATTTAATTATTTGATCTTCTTCTATGCTTTTGTGAGTCAATAATATTTTGCAATTCGTCTTCACAGAGAAACTTTATTGGACATTTTATATTCTTGAAATATCAAAAAAGAATTTTTGTACTCGCTTATCAAAATCTGTCATTTCACGATTCGATTTGCGTACGTAAAAAGTCACTTTAAACACGAGTGCGTAAAAGTAAAGTTGGTACTTCCTGGAACTTGATTAATTTAGTGACATTTTAAAATCATAAATCCCTAACCTTAATAATATGGTCATAAACGATAACGTATTTAGCAATATGTATTATTATTATAGTTCTCGTACAAAAAATATTGTACAAACTTCGTGCGTGAAACATTTCGCGAATTCGTGTCCATAAAGCGCTCGCCTCCGGCTCGGCTGTTGTGACAGACTGTCTACAAATTAGTTTTAATTTACTCATTTCCATGGCAATCAATGGTGTACAAATGTCACATCTCATAACAAAAATTTTACATGATTAATTCGTATTTCTATTTTTAGTATTTTGAAACCAATAAAACATGATTTTAAAATTCACCAATAAAAATAAATAGTATAAAGTATTCGTGGATAACTGGTCAATAAAACACTTGCTATATTATATGTAAAAATCGCGCGTATTGTAATGACCCTATTATCCATTCATACTTTAATATACTATTATGATTCATAACCACTACTCCAAAATAACATAGAACTAGAAACAATTAAAAATGCTAAATAAATAACTAATATTACTAATCGGGCGCGCTGCGATACAGAGCGCCGCAAATAGTATCTTCTCACTTTGGTGTCGCAATGTATAGTCATGTAAAACTGATATCGATGCGCATGTGTTGCTTCCTAGTGCTAAATAGATGAGTGAATAAAGAATATCTCTAACAGAAAAAAAGGCAAGAAGATAACTTTGTTAAAGAAAATTTAACAAATTTACAAATGCGGCACAGAGTACCGCTCCGCGTCCGCCGTACGGTTGAGTCATGCTGAGCTAATAACAATATACAACTTGACAAAAATTGTATGCACTAAAAAGCATGAAAATGCTGTAACTAAGCCGATGATATGCATGTAATCCAATTAGATGGGCAACTCATATATTTTTTTAAACGATATATGAAGCACCACAACTTTCGGTATGTAAAGAATAAAACTTAACACGTACTATTACGTATCTTACTTTCTAAATAGCAGCAATGACGGCACAATAGGGACTGGAGAACCAATACAAACTTTATGAACTTCAAAAGCTGAAACATCTGACAATCAAAGTAATTGAAATAAATGAAATTATACAAGTTAGTCACTATTCTACTTTTAAACAAATGCGACCTAATCAAGAAACAGTTTTAATAGTAATTTACACAGCTCCTTACGTAAGTAGGTATACATATATAAACACTAATGTAATGAGTTCTTTTTTGTACCAATTATAAATCAACTACAGGATAATACAATAATTAAGCTTTCTTGCCGGGAAATACCGTTAAGACGGTAAGCGTTAAAAATTCAATATGTTCGAACTTATCACTTCATAATTCGGTCTAAAATGCAAATAATACGTAAACAATTTGTTACAATAAAAATTAACAAAACATATTTGTAGTATACTACAGAAACATTAGTTTCTGTAGTATACTATGCATCTGTGCATCTAAATCTAGAAAATATTTTGATAAACATTTTTTTGTAATGATATAATACATCGTTTATTTAGCAACCTGCTTTATCACATCACGTACATACATATTACATAATTACGATTTCTCAATTAATAATATATTTTATCTACGACTAAACAATAAAGTAGGTATTGTATTAATCACTATTAGTTAATAATAGTACTCAGAATACCCGGAGGAAATAATGAAATGCGACCAGGGAATAATGAGCCATAACGTTATCATTATTCCCTGCATTCCGCCAATAAAAACATAATGATACCAACGTTATCATAGTAACGATTAACAAGTCCGAGTATTTCGTATTTAATTAATAGTCAAACGTCAAAACCCTATCGGCGTTTTTTAAATTTGGCGTGTTAGTGTTAGTTTTATCATGGATAGTGACGCCGATGAATCTAAGTTATGTAACACCCTCAGAAATTAAACTTAACGCTGATGCAATTACGCTTGGTTTATTGCCCGAAAAATCCAAACATTTTTATATTAAGGCGTACGATAATTTTATGGACTGTCAAACCTTCAAACGCCATATCGATATAGTAATCTATTAATTGATATTTTCGTTTAATTGAATTGTTTTTTTTTAGTAATCTTCAGTTAGTCGTAGATAAAGTAGAGTATACTAAGTCACAATAATGACTATTAGTCCCTCGAGCCGAGTTCCTCCCTCGCCGCTTACACGGCTCGGTTCGTAAATTCAGCTCTCGGGAATAATAACTGTCATTATTGACTCGTTGTATAAACTACTATTAATGTGTACTCGTTTTTTTTTTGATAGTAACACCTATTTTTTATTACAGTTCCATATTGGCATAATTTTTAGCTTTCAAGTGATATAAAATCTGCTGTGGTTTAGTGATAGACAGGTAGTACAAAATATAAAATGTTTTAAAAGTAGTCTAATTCCAAAGCAACAGAACAAAAACATTTCAAATGAAAAAAACACAGTTTCCTTCGCCAATGCGTGTAGATGTGAAAAATACGTTTCTTAATTGTTTTCAAAGCTAACTTTGATGATTGTTACATTTCGACAATTGCTGTGAAGCAGTTTCACTTTAATGGATAAATTTAACAGATACCGCCAACTTTGATAGAAATGTCAAAAGTTGACCTGCACTAAATGGCAAATTTTTAGAAGAAACAGAATATGAACAGAAATAATACATGTTGTATTTAAAAATTCAAAATTAACGTCACTTCCGGTTCGACCGGAAGTGCTATAGAAAAACTGAGTACACCTGAATATACGCTCCGAATTTCACAGTTTTATTTTAGCTAATAAATAAATGGCGGGCTGATACATGACCTCGTTGACACTCGGTACAGGTATAGCTAGGTATGCTAGGTATAGGGAATGCTATAGCAAAGTTGTAGAATATTTAACTCTGCGTTTTACTAATCAATACTATACAGGGTGTTCCATTTGAATTAACGGAGATTTTTCATATTTTGCTTCGTCAAATTTGACAACATTTTCTGGGCACCCCGTATACTGTAGGTCAGTTTCTGACATGGTGTTTTGAAGAACCATTATTATTATTACATTATTATTATTATTAATTAACGTAACCACAAAATTTGCAATATTGTAATCGAGAAAAATTTACTAGAAAAACATAGTAAGCCAAATATCTCAAAGACCGTCAGTTTTTTCATATGAATACCATACAGTCCCTTTTATTTTTCACGTAGATTCAAAATAAATGATAAAAAAATATAGGTTTGTATTTAAAAAAAGAAAGTTGCTGTCTGTGCAGAAGAAATGGAACACCCTGTATAATCGGCATTATATTAGGTTTGTAGATCTTGAGAAAGCTAGACATGTGAAATAAAGAAAGTTTCAAGTATCTCTCTTATCAACCAAGATATTCGACTTTCGCGTACTAGGTGGGCACCCTGTATATTCGAAGTACTCGAAGCTTGATGTATCGTATTTTTCTTATTTACTCAAACCTTTATAAATAAATATTTATATTGCATTTGCTGCGGTTACGTGTTATGTCAGGATGTTTGATTTAGGACAAATTAAATTCAGTCTGTTTTTAATTCATGTTTGATTATTATTATTTCACCAGTAATTTTCGTAAATATGTATATAACCAACACAAAGCTAGGTCAATGTGTTGGTAAATATTGGTAGTGTTCAATAAGCGAATTGGTAAGTGACCGGTAGGTACCGATTAGTGAATATCTATACCACAGATAAATACAGATAGCTCGTCCCATATAAATACGTAAAATCACACCGATTGCATACATGGCAGGCGTTTGCTACATCTTCTATATGAGCCGCTTCCAAACGGGGATCCATTCAAGGTGAAATGCCGTGATGGATATCTTATTCTCTGGAGCTATCTGTATATACTTATCTGTGCCTATACCGTAAGCATTGTACTACGGACGGACTACGCCTTCAGTGCGGTACTTCACTATACTACCCTATACTACATACATACCGCGCCTTCAAAATCTTTCCTCATCAGAGTAGGCTTTTTTTGTCAGTTTAGTTATCATAGGTTGGGCCTATATTTTTTAAGCAAACCGTAACTGCTGAAAGATATCGAAACTAATTATTACAACCGTTTATCAACGAACATCATGATGATGAACTTACGGTAGGATATTTCCAGCAAGACAATGCACCAGCGCACAAATCTCGAGAAACAATGGCTTTTTTACAGCAATTTTTCGATACAAGAATTTTTAGTTTTCCTGCAAGATCTCCACACTTGACAATGTTAGATTATTTTATTTTTCCATATTTAAGAGACGATACCGGACATCACACTGGCCTCGGAGGACATTGTGCGGGATATCGTGGACTGGCGAGTCATGGAAGACTACACCGGAAGTGACCACCAGTACATAAGCTACAACCTGACGAGACAGCAGCCGATCAGGCGAAATCCTGCTCCGCCCGGTCCTCGATGGAACGTAGCGAAGCTGGATGAAGACGCCCTGGCTCATGCAATCGCTCGGGGAAAGGATGCCGTCATGGAATGTGCCGGTTCAGCGGAGACTATTGCGGACGCGACCATGGCCCTCATACGTCGCGCCTGCGACGCCTCTATGCCGCGCAGAAAGATACACAACAGAAGATCTGCGTATTGGTGGAACGACGAGATCGCGGCCCTCCGGAAACAATGCTTACAGCTTAGGCGGAGAATAACCAGAGTGAGACGACGAGATCCGAACGCGGCAGAACTAGAGTCCGAGGACTTTAGGAACGCCAAGAGAGATCTCAAGAACGCCATCTACAAGAGCAAGAAACGTAAGTGGGAGGAGCTGCGGCAGGACGTTGACAACGACCCATGGGGTCTTGGGTACAAGATCGTCATGCAGAAGCTTACGTCGAAGACGGCGAATCCAGTCCTCGAACGAGATCGGATGCGGAACATTGTTGACACATTGTTCCCTACCCATCCGGAGAGAACTGCGGAAATGGAGGAAGAGCGATTGAACGACATCCCGCTTTTTAGCGGAGATGAACTGTCAAGAGCGGCGAACTTCCTACAAAACCGGAAGGCAGCTGGACCCGACGGAATTCCGACTGAAGCTCTCAAGATTGTGGCACGCGTCTGCCTAGATCTGCTTCTGAACATGTACAACCGCTGTTTAACAGAAGGAGCATTCTGCAAGAGATGGAAGGTACACCGTCGGCGCCGTAGCGCAGGTAGTGGAAACCTTCGAAGCCGCTCAACGGGAAAATCATTACTCGAGACCCTTGGTGATGCTCGTCACATTGGACGTAAGAAACGCCTTCAACTCGGCGAGATGGGACGTCATTCTTGACTCCTTGCAGAACACGTTCGACACGCCATCCTATTTACTTAGGATGATACGCAGCTACCTTAGCGACAGGAAGCTGGTCTACGACACCGCAGGCGGGCCGTGCACGAAGAAGATAACAGCGGGAGCGGCGCAGGGTTCCATACTGGGCCCCGACTTATGGAATGTGTCCTACGACGGGATCCTCCGAATGGAGCTGCCGCAAGATGCGTATCTGATAGGATACGCAGACGACGTAGCGGCAGTCATCCTAGCGCGTGACGAGGTGGATGCCCAGAGAACGTTCAACCAGGTAATGAGAAGAGTCACCACATGGATGGACGAACACGGCCTGACCCTGGCAACGGAGAAGACCCAGGTCGTTCTACTGACCGGGAGAAGAATCCCTAGGGAGATCGAGATGACGGTGGATACGGAAGTCATAACCACTAGAACTTCCGTGAAGTACCTCGGACTGCGGCTCGACAGCAAGATGACCTTCTGGCAACAGATTCAGTCGTCGAGCGATAAGGCCGCTAAAGTAATGACGATGTTGAGCCGACTAATGGCCAACGTAGGAGGACCGACGGCGAGTAAACGCCGGCTGCTAATGACCGTCACCCATTCCATACTGTTGTATGGAAGCGAGATCTGGGCTGACGCTTTACAGCAGGACAAGTACAGAAAGCGGATGGCTTCAGTACAGCGACGGGGAGCACTCAGGATCGCCAGCGCATACCGTACGGTTTCCGAACCGGCGGTGCTCGTGATCGCAGGAGTAACTCCCATAGACCTACTAGCTCTAGAAAAGAAGAGAGTCTACGAGACACGACGAGATGTCGGCTCACGACAAGCAAGAGCGGACACTAAAGCGCTCACACGACAACGTTGGCAAGAGCGCTGGCAGAACGACACGAGAGGACGGTGGACGGCCAGACACATCCGCAACATCACGGAGCGGATGAACCGAGACCACGGCGAGGTAAACTACTACCTCACCCAGTTTTTCAGCGGACACGGGTATTTCAACGCATACCTGACTCGAATGGGTGAAGCAGAGAACGCGACATGTCAGTATCACGACTCTGCGGAAGATGATGCTCACCACACCTTCTTCGAATGCGAGAGGTGGAGTGACTACAGAGCCGCGCTACAACACGAAGTAGGACCTCTAACGCCGGATAACGTCGTGCAAACGATGCTGTCCGGACACGACCACTGGCAGAAGATCGCCACGTTCGTCGAGAAGGTGCTGAAAGAGAAGAAGAGAGAGACCCAAGCAATGGAGGCAGCCGACCGAGGCTAACTACGAGGTGCCATCCTGAAGTAATGCGACCAGCAGTTCCGGGATGGATTCTACACCTGACAAAGTGAGGTTTTTTAGTGGGTGCGAGCCCCACACACCGTGGACGGGTCTCGTCCCTGATGGTGCGTTAAGGCATTTTTCCTCACTTGAAAAAAATAAAAAAATAAAAAAAAATAATAATACGTATATACATATACAAGATAATATAATGTTAATTTGTTAATATAAATAAAGTGATTTTCACTAAACAGAATTAAATGACCTCAACACCATTAGCTTTGTTAAGACCTTGCAATTTACTTTCTATTATGACCTATTATGAGTTTGCAATATAAATAATCAGTTACATCAAAGTCTAGGTAAAGAAATTTGATAATTTATTTTTTTCGTGAAGGCTTCATTACTTGCATCTTATAACAAAAGGCACCTGATAGCTTTTCACCTGGTCAAGGTATATAATGTGATCATACACATATTACGTACTATTTTGTATCGGAGGACAACAATCCTTTTTTTTTTGGGTGTGTATATTTGCAAAGGTGCTATTTCTCTTAATAGTAGGTTGAATGATTACAATTCAATAAAGGAGTCATATATTTATTAATTTTTAGTAAAACGGACAACTCGGAAATATCCGTGATAGGTATAGAACAATCATTTTACTCACTTGATTGAATTCCTAAATCCTAACATTTTAATTTATATGTATAATATGTCTACATAGTTATATGCGTTTATATAATACTCCTACTAGTACAATATTATTGTACGAGTGACAAACTACGGTCCCACCCAGCAGGTAGTAAACTGTCCTGCGGCTCTTTGGAATAAAGTATTGAGCGCAGGGTATTTCTCTATCTATATAGACGTGTCCGGATATCTTTGCAGGTCACTGTACATACCTATTGGTGCAATGTTCATTCGTATAAGAGCAATACATAGCTGCATGCCCCTAATATATACAGTGTGGTCATAAAGTTTGGAACCAAGCTTATAACCGCATTATTTTACATTTTTAGGAAAAACGCTCGGACAGGTAAATTTTCTTTTTTAAAACGCCATCTTTTGACATACAACTTTTTTCTATGACGTCATTGGTTTTTAGAGTGATGACGTCATCAACCTTTTTTTAAATGGCAACTATATTATTTTTTTATCGTTTTTGGTAGATCTTTATGTCCTCGAAACAGTGATATAAAACAATTGGTATGTTGCATCACAATTTTTTTTAATAATATAAATTTAGAAAAAAAATAAGAAAATTTTATTTTTGTACAAAATTAAAATTATATTAAAAAAAATACATCTGAAGTTAAATTTATTGTAACAGTTACCGTAGATTTTCAAAATGGACCCCACCAACCAACTGACACTATCCCAGCCGAGTGTAAATGCTTTGCATTCAATAGTAATCTGCATTATTCGCTCCAGATCAAAACAACCAACAAACAAAGCGGATCGTAAAAAGCACACAAAAAATTTACAAAAACAAAAACACGCACTTTTTTGCAAGATATTTCTTTATGACATTCTTTCTTCCTTTTATACAAATTATGTAGAACACTAATATTTTGAAATTGTTGAATTAGTTACTTCTATTTTTGACGTTAAATTTGTTAAACATTGAGTAAAAATTGTTCATTTTCGCTAATATAAAAAATTGCACATTTATCTGAGCGAGAAAGAATCGAAATTTTAATTATGGTTGGGTATGGGGACAGACAAAGAACGCATGCAGAAGCATGCGAATTGTTTAACCATAAACATCCTGATAGACCTCCAATTGCCAGGTCTACGGTGATAAAACTAGTTGAAAAGTTTACCGAAACTGAATCCGTAAAAGATCGACCACGGCAAGGTAGACCTCAAACACTATCATCCTTACAAAGTTCAACTTGTACAGGAATTACATGAGGATGACGAAGATCGTCGACTGCAGTTCTGTGAAGACGTACGTTGTGACCAAAATGCAAATTTCGTGGAAAACATAGTCTTCTCTGATGAAGCTACGTTCTGCCTAAATGGATCTGTTCACCGCCATAATTGCAGATATTGGTCGTATTGTAAAAAATTGATGTTAAACAAGGAATTAATTCCAGGTGTTGTCGCACGAACAATCGTAAGCGCAAAGAACCTCTTAGTAGGAACAATAAACACGACCTTCGAATGTGTCATTAAGGAATATCAATTTCACTACTTGTGACCTTGCTGTGTACCCCATTTACAACATCGTAGCCAATTCCAATGACAGGCATTCTAATCTAATGCGTTAATTAAACAAAAATATGCCTGACTTTGTGAAAAAAGATATGTATAAACTTGGTAATGGTTTCACTGATATTTTTAATTTAAAAACTGACATTATAACAACTAACAATTTTTACGAGCAAAAGTTAAGATTATCAGATCAGAAACCTGTTTAGGTTAAAAACTATCGTATCCCACATATGCAAAAACCAGAAATGGATAGACAAGTAACAAAAATGCTGACAACATAATAGAACATTCAAATTCTGAAGTCAATTGTGCCGTTTTGTTAGTCCCTAAGAAATCCACCAATGGTGAGAAAAAATGTATTTGGTAATAGATTTCCGCAGGATAAATTCCAAATTGATAGGTGATAAGTTTCCACTATCCAGAATCGACGATATTTTAGATCAATTGGGAAGTTCCGTGGTTTTTCGTGATTGATTTGATTGCAGAGTTTCATCAAATACCTCTCGAAGAAGAGTCTCAAAACATTACGTCTTTCAGTACTCTGGCTCCTATAGGTTCACACGTCTTCCGTTTGGTCTATCTGCTTTTTAAGGTATTACACCACACAGAGCATTTCTCTATAAGGATGACCTAATTGTAACAGGTTGTTCAGTAAACCATCACTTAGACAATTTGATTGAAGTTTTAGAAACATGCAGAAAATTCATTCTCAAACTTACCCTAGAAAAATGTATATTCTTGAGAAAGGAAGTTACATATTGGGGCATAAAATTACTAATAACGGAATCTTACCAGATGAATCGAAATATGATGATATCAATAAACGCCCAGTTCCAGAACATCCGGAAGCTCTTCGGTTGCATTCTGCAATTATTACCGCAGATTTATTCCCAATTTGGCGGATTTATCTTATCCACTAAATAAACTCACTCGAACAGCAGCAATTTTTTCTTTGAACGAATGAATGTCAAATCTCTTTTGAAAAATTAAAACAAGCCTTAATAAGTCCTCAAATTCTTCAATATCCAGATTTGGCAAAAACGTTTATTGTCACAACCACGCTTCAAACGTTGCGTGTGGTGCTGTCCTCAGTCAAAATTTCGACGGTCAAGATTTATCCATCATATGCTTCACGTTTGTTCACAAAAGACGAAGCTAACAAATCAACAATAGAGAAAGAATTAAACGTATCCATTTAGCAGTTAATCACTTTAGGCCATATCTCTAGAATCAATCCTTTCTAAGCGACCACAGGCCACTAGTCTATTTATTTTCTATGAAAAATCCGTCTTCTAAATTAACGCGAATGCGATTGGATTTAAAAGAATTCAATTTTGCAGTTGAATATATAAAAGGCAGCAAAAATACAGGAGCTGACATTGTCACGCATCGATATAACATAAATTAAGACAAATTCAACATGTATCTCAAATTCTTGTAAGTACAAGATCTATGACTAAAAAGCAGGGGATAAAGAGCGAAAAGAATTAATCGATCCTCTACCTAGTTTACGCGTGTACGAATCCTTAAGAGATGAACTAATCAAACTTCCCATTTTAACATGCGATATAGGCTACATTACATAGAATAATGTTAAGATAGAATAAAAAACGAGTAGCTCGTATTCAGAAACCGATTACAGTTATTAACGGCAACATTGCTATAGCGCAAGTGTTCGCGAAGAAGTTCTAGAGCCGTTATATGGTTACCCAAATACATTACAGTGCTTTCCTGTACGAAAAATATGCCGTTTTAATGCATTTAAAATCTTAGTAATCCTTGAATGTCAAAATAATTGATATTGTATTTAAAATATCCGTCATATTGATACTTAATTTATTTTTTTGTACTCGCTTATCAAAACCTGTCATTTCACAATTCGATTTGCGTGCGTAAAAAGTCACTTTAAGCACGAGTGCGTAAAAGTAAAGTTGATACTTCCTGGAACTTGATTAATTGAGTGACATTTTAAAATCATAAATCCCTAACCTAAATAATATGGTCATAAACGATAACGTATTTAACAATATGTATTAT
Organism: Holotrichia oblita; assembly: GCA_023690525.1. Classification (NCBI taxonomy): domain Eukaryota; kingdom Metazoa; phylum Arthropoda; class Insecta; order Coleoptera; family Scarabaeidae; genus Holotrichia; species Holotrichia oblita. Next base: position 1,153,301 of record CM043022.1, read on the forward strand.
TATTATAGTTCTCGTACAAAAAATATTGTACAAACTTCGTGCGTGAAACATTTCGCGAATTCGTGTCCATAAAGCGCTCGCCTCCGGCTCGCGCTTTAAACTGGTCACTCATTCGCGAAATATGATTTCACGCACTTGGTTCGCAAATAACTATTATAAAGCCATGTGGATAATCTGTCTAGTGCTACATTCATTGCTTTTGCCATATTTTCGATGTTTTTGCCACACATATTATACTGTTTTATATACGAAAGCATGTCGTTCACATAAAATGGTAGCAAAAAGTTTGGCAACAAGTTATTTTTTTAGACGAATGAACTAATAGTTATGAAAATGTAGGGTGATAGATGGGACTATTTTCATGTGGCGTTAATGTTTAACGCACCGTCGCAAAAATGCTTATATTTTTCTCTCTTTTAAAATAGTAATAACATACCATATTATTAGGAACTTCTTCAGTAATTGCAGTAGTATTAGCCTATTTTTATTTTGCACTATTGTTAAAACTATATCTGACACCTTATACAGAAACAATGCTTTTTGTGATATTTTTTCATCGTCTACTACTGTTTTTGTTTTAAATTAATGATCTCTAGGGTGAACAAATATGACTGTAAAATGAAAGAGATAATATTACTTCAGTTTTATGAAGTATTTTCATAGTAATATGGTACATTATTAGTATTTTTGAAAAAGAAAGAAATAACCTTTTGTATAACATATGACTCGATCTATGTTGCTTTTAAAAATGTTGAAAATGACCGCGGTACGCTAAACACTAACGCCACAAAATTTGATATATCCTCTAAAAATTCAAAATTTAGTCTCATTCATTACCCTACAATTTCATAATTATAAGTTCATTCATTTAAAGAAATACGTCGTTGCCAGATTTTTTGGCTAGGTACTTTGCATATTGAACAAAAAAGGGATCAGAATGGTTCTTCCTAATACACCATACACAGTTTCTATTACACTCGACATATTACCTTTCACTAGCTGCGTTCCGTTTTCAAATAACTTGAAAAGCAGCCTCTGACTACTTCAGCAATACTTGGTGCTTTTAGTTTCTCTCTTAGTGTATTTTTATCTATAGTTTCGAAAGCCCTTCGGAAATCTAAAAAAACTGCCAAAATAAATATACCTTCGTCCACTTTTACTAACTACCTATCGCATAGATCTATCTGCTATTACTGTCTTGCATGAATGTCAATTTTTAATGGCTGACTGTTGTTTGTATTACAATAATCAGTTAGCTGATGATTTTTCATATATTAGCAGCGTATTTGCGGGCTGAAATTCATCGCATTTCTGTCTCTCGGTTACCTGTGGAACTGATATTACTTATGAGATTTACCATATGTGGTAATACCATCTCCTATGTTTTAGGGGTTTCAATATGGTTTTCAACTTATTTACTGCAATCTCAAAGAATTAAATTTATTGTTGCAATTTGTGATACTAGCTATATGCATCGAAATTAATTGTTCTGAAATTTCTAAGTTGTCACTAATTTCGTCTCAATTAAAAATTATTGCTTTTTTCATATGATCGAGTGCAGTAGCAGTGTTTTAGGATTTTTTTCGCAGTTCTTTTTGATTAAATTTATTTTCGTCTAATACTGTTAGTAAATACGTTTCTTCTCCTGATCTGAATAAATTTACAACTTTATTTCTACTATTTTTGACTTCATTTGAATGTTGTTTATCTTATATTAATATTGCAAGTTTGTATTTATCGTCCCCTATTTTCATTTCGTCAATGATGTTTAAATGAATCCATTTTTGTTTCAACATAGTTAACCTTGATCTTAATCTCAATAATTAGGCACATTTCTTGCCCTACCAGTGTTTTTACTATAGTTTTTTATCTGTATCAATTCTTTTTCAACTCCAGTTATAATGATTGTTGGATTTCTGAGCTTTATATCTAACACTAGATATTTATTACTGATTTCTTTTTCCATATTTCTTCAAGTTTCTCTTTAGAAGTGCTCTCACTACATTTTATTAATATACCTTCTTTACTTATGTTTTTATATTCTTACTGCAAATGTACCCGGATCTATTTTAGTTTTAATTTCTTGTTTAGTTTGCTGAAATTTTTGTGTTTCTTGTTTAGATTTTACCACAATAATATCATTGTTTGTTTTCTGTACTTCACTGCATGTCGTTTTATCTTCATTATTATTACGACACAGTTTGTTAATTCTTTTTTTCATTTCCTTAATAATTTTATTTCGTTTACGAATATTATTATATTCACAATACTTGATTTTGTTACTTTTATATTTTCTATGTGTTGTTGAAAGTATTTTTGTCATAAACTGAATAGCTTTAATAGATATTTCATGCAATATTATTCATCTTGAAAAAACATACCTTCTTAAGCTGGGCATCCAGCAAATCTAGTTTCGATTTACGAATGCCGACTTCAGATTTTCGACAAGTCGCTGATTCACTTCATTAAATCGACTTTTGATATGAATATGCAAAATATTGTCGATTTACAACCATTTAAATTATCATTTAGTCGACAGTCAGAAGTCAGTAATCGAAAATCAAAAATTTGTTTGGTATTATTTTAATGATATTTAAAAATGTTAGCAGCTGCTGTCGCACAATTTGCATTGGAATATTGATGAGATAGCGCAACGTGCAATAATGATCTGCACTGTGCAGTCTTACTAAATATAATCTACAGTGATATCTAATTAATTTTATTTTAATTTGTGATGATTTGTAAAGAAGCACGACGAATACCTTTCAATGATCTGTACAACAAATTTATTGTCGAGGCATATTTTCGTTCGACAATACGCAGTCATGAAGGAACATCAGATATTCCTATCAAAACTACCATCAGCAATTTCGAGAAAAATTTGCTTAGGTAGAATTTACGCACGATTCTATTGTATAGTACATTCGTCACGTGAGAGATAGATTTCGCAGAACAAGAAGTGTTGTGAAAGGACAATCTACAAAATCTGATATTAACCAAAGAATGGATGAAAGTCCATAAAACTCTTGACTACTATTTCTTGATTAGGCTGCATCTATTTAAAAATAGAACAGTATTCTAACTTGAATAATTATATTCATTTAAATTACTTTTATTGTCAGATATTTCAAATTTCGGAGTTCATGAAGTTTGTACCTGAATATTAAGGGTATGTACGTAGCAAATTGTGGCAACTTGTAAATTACCCCTCCAGTCTCTGTCGTGCTGTTATGTGCTGCTATGTAAAGAGTAAAATACGTAACATTAAATGTCAAGTTGTATCCTTCATCTACTGAAAGCTCTAGTTCTCCGGATTTCGTTTAATGATGTATGCAAGTTGCAAGTGTATGTATATGGTAAGTGTGTAAGTGGTTATGGCCAAAACCAGTCTGTTAGAGGGAGGTTAATAATCAGGTGATATGATATCAGGTGAAAAAACATTGAAACTACTGGTGCAGGATCACTGGACAGATAATTGCAGGGGAAGATCATTCCGGGAGGGTCATTCAACAGCACGATTTGGAATCTACTTATAGTATGAAACGCCTAAGGCAAGTTACCACGGTAATAACTCAACACTGCCACCTGAAAAAGCACTGCCGCAACTTAAACTTGGCATCTAATCCCACATATCGAGACTGTTAAAAGCATGATGAAGCACTTCTTCATGTACTCGTACTATGTCATTGTGAGACAGGTTTAAAAAGCCAACCCTCGGCCCTCGAGCCTACCACCTAGAACCACAATATGAATATAAAAGTAACAATACTCTAAAGCAAAGAAAATTACTGAAAATTATTATAATCTTTCCTAAAACGTGATACGATTTTTAAATTTTTAGGTTAATCGGTTATTTCCAACGTTACACCAGACAGCTCTACAAAATATAAAAATACATTAAAGTAATTGTAAATTTGCTAAAATGATTTAAGAAAATATATAAAGTAGAAATTCATCATAGCAATCGTTTTACGTTAAAAGAGAAACGTAATAATATAAAAAATAGTAATAAATAATAATAATAATAAAATAATAAAAATAAATACATATGTGTACGTAAATACTAAAACTGAGGAAATAACTAAACAGAAGAAACTTTCCAAACATTGAATCACTTCGAATCATATTCACTTTGAATCATATAATTTCAAACTATTATGATAAAAGATAAATAGCTACTTACGTAAGGCGCCCATACTTTTGCACATTCCTTTAATAATCTCTGAAGGTTTCAAGGTAGGTTCCTCCACAACTTCCACAATTTCTGCTCCACGGGGCTCATCTAATTCTTCTTGATTGGGTGCAGGTAAAGGTGGAGGCGGAGGCGGTGTAGTTTCGATCGGTACAGATGAAACTCTTTTCACTAGCTTATTCGATGCATTCGGTAGAGTGCTATTATTAGAATGTACGCCAAATTTAATTGGTACTGAATGCCTAACATCCAATCTAGTTTTTTCCATATCTTCCTCAGAACTCAATGTCGACGGCGAAGATGATAAACCACCTTCTTGGAATTCTTTAGTTTTAGCAGAGCCTCTTTTGTTTTCGACTTTTTCATATTTCTGTGGCTTAGGAAGAAATTCATTTGTTTTTTTCACGTCTTTCTGTGCGGAGGTACTAGGTGTAAGTTTGACTATAACGTTACAACCAGAATTAGACGAACTTGCTGATGCGGAACGACTGTGAGAACCAGAATCACGAGACCTTGAACGAACGCTGTTTGCCCGTTCTCTAGTTCTAGACTCTTCTCGTACTAGGTAGATATCTTCATAATCGTGTTCGTGATCCCCTGAACGTTCAGATAAATCGGAAGAGGATAAATTCTCATCAGACCCTGCTCCACTACTACTGGAGTGTACTTCCACTTTTACTACAACAAGGAGGACATAAATGTTAAGTATTGATATACTTTTAGCAGTGAATATCTTACAGTCATATGACAGACTCATTTTTACATTTGCATATCGTCTTGAAGGTCGTTTGAAGGTCAACTTTTAATCGAAACCTATATTATTGAATGTAGTGTTATATTAACCAAAAAGATACAAATAGCTTTTGTCTGAATAGTTTTTTTAATTAGATTTGCAGTTTTTTTAATAAATACGGAGAAACTTGTGTGAGTACTACTGAGAAACGTTTTTTGAACGAAAGGTATTTTACTATTTGACAATAAATCATATAACATTCTTTTCTCAATAATGGTAAACGTAAAAGGAAAATTCTTCAGACAAAAGCTATTTGTATCTTTCAGGTTAATATAACGCTGCATTCAAAAATATAGATTGCCATTAAAAAAACAAAAGTTGATCTTCAAACAACCTTCAAGACGATAAGCAAATAGGCCTTTTCCTTTGCTTTTTAGTGTAGTGCAATTTACACTACACTACACGCTTTACTCAACAATCAACCCATCATAATCTGACTTAACAAGAAACGAATAGCAGTTTTTGAATTCAGCCATTGTGTAGTTATGGTAGTTACTAATCCTTTACAAAAGTGACTTACTTACTTAGTGTTACAAACTTAACTAAAATGTGACAGTAGCTGTCAGCTTCAGGCATTTACGGACACCCGATAGCAGAGAGATAAAGCCTGTTTGTTTGAATTACTAACTTTGGTAAGTTTTGCCAAAAATAGCAAGTGTAGCGAAATAGCAAATAGATTTTTGAGCGGATAAATCTGATTTCATCATCTATTATTGCTGAACACTTGAGGCGTGAGCAAATGTAGCTTGCTACTTCTGACATACAGCAATTTGTTGAATGCAAACGAACGAGTGTTTAAAACACCTGTCAGCAGCTAAATTTCTAACGAACACACGGAAATTGACAACAGTGATATTGAGCCTATAGATTGACAACTATCTAGCAACAAAATGCGACAAATCATAGATGACAGATTACATCCAACTGACATAGGTATAATAAAGCGTACGCAATTTTATTGCAAGCGAGTGTACCTCCATTAATCACTTTGACACATGCTTGACATTTAAAATAGTGTAATTTACACCAACTATTGGCCTGGTGCATATAAACAATCCTGGTGCAGCACTGGTTTTGTTTACACCGTGCAAAGGAACGAGAATCCGGTGTAATGTGTAGTTCAGTGCTGCACCGTGCTACACTTTTTTAGCAAAGGAAAAGGGCTAATGTAAAACTGACTCTGTCATTTCGTAGACTTTAAGAGTTAAAGCAACTTTCATTTGAAACATTTAAATCCTAATATACCGGGTGTGGAGTTACAGTCTGTAAAATAAAATCCGGGGCAACCCTGTATGTATTAAGCTACTGTAACTAATTTTTCATCATTTAAAATCGGTGGTTAAACATCAAGAAGGTTTTAATCAGAATGTTTTCAAGGCAATTGTTCATAATGTCGTGTCACTTTGACAGTTCATATTACCGTTTAAGCGAATAAAGTTGTTACTATTATTTCTAAAATGGGGGATTTTACTTCGGCTGAATATGCAGACATCTTTTATGTGTCCGGGTATTGTGACGGTAACTGTCTACGTGCGTGTACAGAATTTCGGCGCAACCATCTGTTACAGTACTTGCTAGGACCAAATATAGACACATCAAAAAAAATCATAATTAGAGTAGGCTATGTGAATGGATTGTTACTTTAGCCACTTTCACATAATGACATTTATTCCTTAACATTTAATTTGAGGTTATAAATTTGGTTACAATAAAATGTCAAATAATAAATGTCATTATGTGGTAGTGGCTAAAGCAACGATCAAAAGCATTTTCATAGCCTACACCAATTATGTGTTTTTTCGATGGCACGTTATAACTAGGACGTTCTAGACATTACGAGAAACTGGTACAACAACTGGTAAACATTATTAATATAATAGATGCAGTTTTGGATTATCCAAGAATGAATACACGACGTGTTGCTCACAATTAAATCTGTCTCAAAGTTTTGTTTTCCGAACTCTACTCAGGGAACAACTCCATCCATAACTTTTTCAACGTGTGCAATCGCTTCTGCCAAAAGACTATGGGCATCGCGTGGAATTTAATCGGTGGCTGTTGCATCAACATAATGAAAATCCAGATTTTATATCAAATATTTTATGGTCCAATGAGGCTCATTTTACACGAGATGGAATTAATACAATTCACAATTGCTATATGTGGTCTATCGATAATCCACAGGCAAACAGTAAAACACGATATCAGCACCGTTTCAGTGTTAATATTTGGGTTGGAATTTTTCGAGGAGGTTTGCTAGAAATTCATGTTTTAAGTAAACGTTTAAATGCGCAATTGTATGAATTTTTTTAAATGATCGGTTATACGAAATTATCGGAGATCTTCCATTGATGGTGCGCCATGTCATTATGGAAGGAATGTCATCAAGTGGTTAAACACTCGTTACCCTGGAAGGTGGATCGGTCGTGAAGGGTCTGTTAAGCAGATTAACCAGACCAACGCGTTGGTCTGGTTCATCATATTACTTACACATAGATTACACAATAACATATCATTTGAATCATTTGATAGATAATAATCACAGTTTTAATATAGATTTTGATATTCTTCATGTAGAAAATAAAAGTATGAAACTAGATTTACTAGAGACATTAGAAATTAATAAATATAAAAATTCAGATAATTTATTAAACGATAAAGTGGACCTAAACGCATCACCATTGTTAAATATATTTAGTCAGTAAGACAGTTTCCCTAATTTCACACATAACATCTGTTAGCAGTATATTTAGTTACATGTACTTTCGGTATAGACCTGTCAGTTTTAGACAAGAAATTGTTCCTTCGATTTTAGTTCTTAGAATTCCTAATAACCACACACTCTATATAAGAGTCAAGGATATGTAGATACTTATTATTGTATATTTCAACCTGAAGAAGCTACAGTGTAGCGAAACACCTGTCGTTATTATTAAATACAGTGTAAATCTGAAACATTTCTTTGTTTTATTTCACATTGAAAATGGATTTACATCAAGTAAAGACCGACTCAATCCAAGATTACATAACATATATTGAGTATCCATTTGTGCTTTCAGTTTTTGTTTATAAGTATCCTTAATAAATTAAAGATGTAGATACCTGTAAGGGCTGAGAGATTGTTTGGATTATTCTGCTGTGGTTGTATCGACCGTTGGTCTTGATTCTGTTGTATTTCATGTTTAGTTGAGTTAGTTTCAAATAGATGCTTCACTCGATTATAAATGACTTCATCTGGTTTGTGGAGATAGAAAGATTCACTTTGTATACTCCCACTTCCACTGCTGCTATCACAGCTGCTTATACTGAAAAGCAAAGGCATTTTAGTACAATCGGGCCACGGATATACAAACAACCATTACCTATTACGATGATTATTCATTGGATTAATATACAAACCATCATGTGGTGCGTGCGGTGCTTCTAAGCTCCTAGGTGATAAAGGTGGATGGAGATAAAATGGTTCTTGATTTGAATTAGTTATGGAGTTAAGAGAGCTGTGTTTACAACTAGAACAATCACTACTGATGCTACCCTGCAACACAGTAAAAACAAACATTTATTAATGTGAACGTAGAATAACAGACAGTATTAGACAATGCTAATAATAGACAATAATAGACAATGCTAATAATATAGCGATTGATTTTAGACATAGGATAAATAACGGCGCGAAGGGGCAAGGAGTACGAAAGTTCGCTAAGAAGTGGGGTCGCGTGAGTCTATCACAGCGCTGTAGACTATACGACACTAGACTGTGATAGAGAGACTCGTACGCGTCCCCACTTCTTAGCAAACTTTCGTACCCCTTGCCCCTTCACGCTGTTATTTATCCTATATCTGAAATCAACCGGTATAATATAATAATATATAATATAATAATATAATAATATAATAATATAATAATATAATAATATAATAATATAATAATATAATAATATAATAATATAATAATATAATATATAATATATACATATGTATGTCTAATATATATAATAATATATAGGCAACGATTTCGTTGATGTTTGTAACTAGAAAGCCACACTAAAGTCGATATCTGAGAGTTGTTTTATTACATTTGGTGTCATATTTAGTTGATTATACCGGGTGTTCCACAAAAATTTCCAAAGGCTGTAATGTCTTTATTTATCATCTGATTTTAATGATCTATATATAAACCTGTAAGGTTTCGTAAATACTACAAACAGCAATGCAAATTATCTGTTTATCAGATATAATTCGCGAGAAACGTAATACAACTTTTTGTTTTCAAATGGCACTATATATTTTTTGTAGATTTTTATAAAAGAACATTTTCTAACGATTCGAATAATGTCCTGAAAACATACACTTAAATAAGGAATAATGCAAGAAAAAGACAAGTTTTTGCAAATTTTTACATGGCAAAACTAACAGTAGGCCATGAATTGGAGTATGCAATTAAGCAATCACAGCGTCTTTTTTATTCATAATTATGAAAAACACAGACAATAAAATAAACACTTTTGTTGTTGATCAGAAACAATAATCAAATGAAAAATCCAAAACACTATGCTATAAATACTGCTCGAATTGGGCACCATTTTGACCAATGCATAATCTGCACCTTCTTCCTACAGAAACAGCTGCATTTAATATGTTGTTGAGCAGTATTTGTCGAAACGCATTAACTATTCTATTTCGTAAATCATCTACGTTTTCGTAATTTATTTAAATAAAAATTACAAAATTGCATTCTGCGTGGATAATCGTCTTGGATCAAATGATGAATCCGTTGAGGTTTGTACGGTTTTAATTTATGTTTTTTCAAAATAGAATGTACTGTTGTACTGGAAGATCCAATGTTGTTAGCAATCTCCCTAACGGACGTCTTGGGATTTTCCGCAACCATCAATAAAACGTTTAAATCTAAATTTTCATCTGTGGTTCGTACTTCTTTTTTTGGCTTTTTAAAAGATCCGTACATCCTCAAATTGGCTTCCAATCGTGCAAATTTCTTGTGATGTGGTGATTTCCTATCAGGGAAACGTCCTGATAAATTCTAATAGTGTCACACGGTCTTTTCCCACATTCAAAATAAACTTTTAAATGTTAAATATTCAAAATTATAGTTTAGTTTTAAAAGATTTGAATTTGGCGCTAGTCAGTAACGTATACGGTCGTGAAGGGAGTCGCGATGCGGAAGAGTGAGAGTTAAGAGACAGATGAAGATTTACGTATTTATGGTTATGTTATGATAAATTATGTTTTGTACACTATACTTTTATATTTTTAAATAAAGGCGGCCATTACTACAGTTATCAGAAGTGGGATTCGGTCTAGATATTCTTCGGAGTCGAGAAAAGAAGAGGTGACCCGAGTTGGATGCAGATTAAAAAACGAGACAAAATTCTACAAAAGCATTATCCCGCCATTTTTTTTACGATGTTAACTAAGAACGGAGACGAAGCGGTAAATCCGGCAGACACGATAACCATAACAGACGAAAGGCAAGAATTTACACCAACCACTGTTAGTATAAGAGAACTAATATCCGCAACAGTTGGGGCGGTAACAAGTCAGAAAACGCGGTATCCTACCGAGGTAGCTGCGATTATACCAGAGTTTCATGGAGGCGGTACGAAAGATATTAGCATGTGGCTAGAACGCATTGATACAGTGAAACGTATTTATAATATTACCAACGAAATAATGGTATTAATGATGGTAAACAGACTTCAAGGTAGAGCGAAGACGTGGTTTGATTCACGACCAGAATATGCGGCTTATACTTTTGAAAAATTAAAAGAAGAATTAATTAAGATGTTTCAAAGCAGAGATGACAAGATTAACAATATGCGGAAGTTTGAAGCTAGAAGATGGCAGCGAAATGAAAAATTCTCCATTTATTTCCACGACAAGGTGTGTCTAGGAAATAAGTTAGCGATTAAGGAGGAAGATCTGATAATCTACCTCATCGAAGGTATTAGTGACCATGCTTTGCGAACTCAAGCAAAAATCAAAGAATTTGACACATTATCACATATGTTGTCGGTAATGGGGGACTTGACACAGGAGCATCAACTGCAAAAAGTTTCGGCAACACCTCCAGTCGTGAGGACACCAAGGTCACAAAGGACGCCACGTTGTTACAACTGCAACGAAGAAGGACATTTTGCATCAGCATGCACCAGAGTTAAGCGAGAACGAGGCTCTTGTTACAGCTGCGGATCCTTGTCGCATATGAAGAGGGACTGTCCGAAAAGGACATCAGATCCAGCACGCGTCAACCCAGATAGCACGACGATGGTTATCGAAGATATTTCCTCTATATACGAAGTCCCAGTGAAGTTGGAATTTAGTATTGATAATGTATCAGGTATGTTTAGTTTGAGGGCAATGCTTGACACTGGTAGTCCGATTAGTTTGATAAATAGTAAATATTTGCCTATTACTTTATATGACCAATGTAGTTTGCCAAAAAATGAATATTTCGGTATAAATAGTTCGAAATTAGAAATTTTAGGAATGTACGCACAAAGAGTATATATTAATGATATGTTAGTGCCAATAAAATTTTATGTTGTGTCAGATAAAACGATGAGTTTAGCAGCTATTTTAGGGCGCGACTTTACATCTCTAAAATTATTTAACATCCAGTTGGGACATGAACTTAAATGTTGGGACTTGAACAAAGAATTGTCAGGCAATGATGACTCAAATGAATTGTTATTAATAAATATTGACGACCAGCCAGAACCTGAATGTATACGAATTAATGAGGATTTAAAATATCATGATAAGCAAAAAGTAGAGAAATTATTTGAAGATGAGTACCTTAATGCTTGCAAACCGGAAAATCCAGATATAGACTTTGAAATTTCTATTGTATTAACTCACGATCAACCGTTCTCTTTTAGACCCAGAAAATTATCATATGTAGACAAGAACAAATTGCAACTACTTTTGGATGACTTAATACAGAAAAAAATTATTAGAGAAAGTTCTTCACCTTACTGTAGCCCTGTTGTACTTGTTCCAAAAAAAGGTTCTGAAGATCTTAGACTTTGTATCGATTTCCGGGAATTAAATAAAATCACTGTTAGGGATCATTACCCTATACCATTAATTGATGATCAGTTAGAATTGCTTAAAGACAAAAAGTATTTTACTTCTTTAGATCTAAAGAATGGTTTCTACCATGTTAGGGTTGCTGAGAATTCGATAAAATATACATCGTTTATAACACCATTAGGACAGTACGAGTACCTAAAGATGCCGTTTGGACTTGCAAACGCACCTTCTGTATTTCAACGTTTCATAAATACAATCTTTAAAGACCTTATCAAACAAAATAAGTTATTACTCTATTTAGACGACATTTTAATAGCAACGGAGACAGTTGCTGAACATTTAACTATATTAAAAGAAGTATTTCACTTAATGACGCAAAACTTATTAGAGCTTAGGAAAGATAAGTGTTCATTTATAAAAAACGAAAATAATTTATTTGGGATATTTGATTGATGCAGATGGCATTAGGCCTAATCCTTCAAATGTTCAGGCTGTTAATAATTTTCCAGTACCAGATTCTACAAAAAAGGTTCATAGCTTTATTGGCTTAGCTAGTTATTTCCGGCGGTTTATAGCATTGTTCTCAGTGGTCGCAAAACCTTTGTACGATTTGCTAAGAAAAGACGCAACTTTTAAATTTACTGACATTGAGCTGAAAGCATTTAACGTTATAAAAGAAAAACTGGTGAGTGCGCCTGTTTTAGCAGTCTACTCTCCTTACTAGAAACCGAGCTTCACTGTGACGCATGTACTAAAGGCTATGGTGCAATACTATTGCAAAAGCAAAGTAATAAACTTTTTCAACCGGTATTCTATTTTAGTAAAAGAACTACTTCTGCAGAAAGCAATTACCACAGTTACGAACTAGAACTTTTAGCCATTGTATATGCACTTGACCGATTCCGAATTTATTTGCAAGGACTTAAATTTAAAATTGTAACTGATTGTAATTCAATTAAGTTAGCTATCCACAAAAAGGAAATTAATCCTAAAATAAATCGTTGGGTATTAACATTGCAAAATTACAATTATGAACTAGAACACAGAAATTGTGACAGAATGAGACATGTCGATGCATTAAGCAGAATGCATAATATTATGGTAGTCGAAGAGAACACGTTTGAGCAAAACTTAACGGTAGCACAAAATTTAGATCCTAATATTATTGCAATTAGAGATGATTTGTTAAAAAGGGAAAATAAATTTTATGAATTACGAAACGGGCTAGTTTACAGGAAAACAAAAGATAGCGTGTTATTTTACGTTCCTCAATCTATGGAACACCACGTTATTTCTGCATGTCATGATAATATTGGGCATGTGGGTGTAGAAAAAACTTTAGAGTACCTTTCACGAGTTTATTGGTTTCCTAATGCTCGTGATAAAATAAAAGACTACATACAGAATTGTTTAAAGTGTATAACGTATAGCAGTAAGACCGGCAAAGTTGAGGGAAGTCTTCACAGTATCCCTAAGGGTGATCGTCCATTTATTACGCTCCATATCGACCATTATGGGCCCTTAGAGAAGACCCAAGTAACAAGAAATATATCTTTGAGATCATTGATAGTTTTAGTAAATTTGTAAAATTTTATGCTGTTAAATCTACAAAAACTAATGACATTATTAAAAAATTAGAGGAATATTTTAATAATTATAGTAGGCCTAGACGAATAGTATCAGATAGAGGAACTTCTTTTACGTCACAAGCATTTGAAGATTTTGTGAAAGCCAAGAGTATAATGCACGTTAAAATAGCAACAGCATCTCCAGCATCGAACGGGCAGATTGAGAGAATTAATAGGGACTTAACCCCCATGTTAGCCAAATTAGCGGAATTTAAAGACAAATGGGATGAGTGTCTGTATAAGGTAGAGTTTGCTATAAATAATACCATTTGTCGGTCAACGGGAAAAACACCTTCTATGTTGTTGTTCGGTATTAATCACAGAGATTTATGTGACGATTTACGTAGTGAGTTGGAAGCCTCTCATGAGTATGACGCCGATCTGGAAGTTATACGAGCCGAGGCCCAAAGGAAGAATTTGCAACTTCAAACATATAATAAGCAGTACTACGACAAAACTCACAAGACACCGCGCATTTATAACGAGGGAGATTTTGTCATGGTAAAAAATATCGATACAACACCGGGTATTAATAAGAAGCTTCTACCTAAGTACCGAGGCCCTTATACAATAAAGAAAGTTTTAGATAATGATAGGTACTTGATAGTAGACATAGATGGCTTTCAGGTTACACAAAAGCCTTTCGAAGGCATTTATGCCCCAGAGAACATTAAGTTGTGGTTGTGTTAAGGTTGAATGAAGTAATTATGCCAGTTGCCCTTAAGCTAGACATTACCTTATGTGTTATTTATGTTACATGCACTTATGTTAAGAAAAATACCTTATGGAAACCTTATGATGTATTTATGTTATGTTATATGTTTATGTTTAGCGTTTACGTGTAAGTAGGTATGATTAGTTTTGTTCGGGACGAACAATTTGTCAGGATGACCGAGCTATAGTTTAGTTTTAAAAGATTTGAATTTGGCACTAGTCAGTAACGTATACGGTCGTGAAGGGAGTCGCGATGCGGAAGAGTGAGAGTTAAGAGACAGATGAAGATTTACGTATTTATGGTTATGTTATGATAAATTATGTTTTGTACACTATACTTTTATATTTTTAAATAAAGGCGGCCATTACTACAAAATTTATATTTTCTATTAATATTAAAATAAATCGAAATTAAACTTATACAAATTTGTTTATTATAATGAACGGTGTTTTTGACAATGCGTTGATTACTCAAACTGACAGTGACAGTAGTTAATTAAAAAAGACGCTATGATTGTTTAATTGCGTACTCCAATTCATGACCTACTGTTAGTTTTGCCATATAAAAATTTGCAAAAACTTGTCTTTTTCTTGCATTATTTCTTATTTAAGTGTATGTTTTCATGACATTATTCGAATCGTTAAAAAATGTTCTTTTATAAAAATCAAAAAAATATATATAGTGCCATTTGAAAAAAAAAGTTGAATTACGTTTCTCGGAAATTATATCTGATAAACAGATAATTTGCATTGCTGTTTGTAGTATTTACGAAACCCTACAGTTTCATATACAGATCATTAAAATCAGATGATAAATAAAGACATTACAGCCTTTGGAAATTTTTGTGGAACACCCGGTATATTGGCTTACAGTGTATCTCGGATTTAAATACACAGAATCAGATGTCAATGTTTTATATATGTTCGCTAATTACTAAACTGAAGTCCGTTTGTTTTTATCACGAAAAGATTTTTCACAATTTAAAAAGTAATTGTGTGCATATCTACAGTGTGTCCCCCGATTACTGCCCGGAGAGGAAAATTTTTTTTTTTTTTATTTTACGTAGAAAAGTTATTCTTAATAAAAAGTTTTGCTTGTCGAAATAGCCACTTTGCAGCAAATAAATTTGAGCTATGATCTACAGGATGTTCATAAATTAAGAATATAAGAAAACGGTTCAAGAGTGAAGTACATTCATGCTTGATATAACAGAAAAACATTATAACAAAAAGTTGTTTATACTTAAAAAATAACACAAAATACAAAATTTGAAATCAAAATTAGATGAAAACATTTAGGCAATAGGTAGCACAGTATCTACATGATATTAAAAATGCGACAATGCGGCCATGAGAGAAACAATGGAAAGCAATCTACGACTGTATTATTTAATTGACAGCTCCTATTTTTTGTGGTTGTGTGTCATTTAAAAATTGCGTTACGAATAATTAAAAAATGTTAACTGTTGAACAGAAGATTTTTATTGTGCGCTGTTATGGTTTGGGAGAACAATACTCATATTCTGGTGTAGCCCAAGTGTGTCGCCAAAGGTGGCCAGATATTAATATTGAGCATTCTGCGGTAAAACGAGTGGTTTTGAGATTTCAAGAAACAGGGACGGTGGAAAAAAGGAAAAAAGAAAAAAAAAGTATGACGAAGATGATGCTGCTACTGTAGTCACTTTAAATGACGTTGAAAATTTCCCAAAGTTATCTCTCAGGAATCGTGCGCAAAAATTAGAACTGAGTAAAAGCCATTTTCAAAGGATTTTCAAGTCGAACAATTTTAAACCTTACAAACCGAAATTTACCCATAACCTGGAAAACGGGTGATGATTCCAAACGCTTGGACTTTTGTTTATGGATTGGACAGCATTTGTTGGAAGATAGAAATTTCGCAAAGCACATTATTTTTTCCGATGAGTCCACTTTTACTACGAATGGGGTAGTTAGCTCTCAAAATTGCAGATATTGGTCTACAAACAATCCAAATTTCCATATACATAACAGAAGCCAGTATTCGAAAAAGGCAAACGTCTGGTGTGCAGTTTCATATCATGGTATAATTGGTCCTTATTTCTTCCCCGGAAATTTAAACCAAAATGCATATTTGGAAATGCTCGACAATTATTTCTACGAAGCATTATCAGATATGCCTTTAGATGAAAGGAGAAGAACTTATTTTCAGCAGGATGGCTGTCCCTCACACTCCACACTCCGTGTACGTAATTGGTTAAATGATAAATTTGGCGTTAAATGGATAGGCAGGTATGGTCCTAATCCATACCCACCTAGAAGTCCTGATTTAACGATCATGGACTTCTACCTTTGGGGACGTTTAAAGCAAAAAGTGTATGAAAGTAACAATTTCGGGAATAATATTGAGTCACTAAAAACCAAAGTTAGACAATGTGTCGCGGACATTCCGTTACAAGAAATAAGAAATTGCTACAAGGAGTTCGAAAGACGGGTGGAATTATGCGTAAACGTGGGTGGAATGACATTTGAATAGCATTTTAGTATTTAATATCATGTAGATACTGTGCTACCTATTGCCTAAATGTTTTCAACTAATTTTGATTTCAAATTTTGTATTTTGTGTTATTTTTTAAGTATAAACAACTTTTTGTTATAATGTTTTTCTGTTACATCAAGCATGAATGTACTTCACTCTTGAACCGTTTTCTTATATTCTTAATTTATGAACACCCTGTAGATCATAGCTCAAATTTATTTGCTGCAAAGTGGCTATTTCGACAAGCAAAACTTTTTATTAAGAATAACTTTTCTACGTAAAATAAAAAATAAAAAAAAATTTTCCTCTCCGGGCAATAATCGGGGGACACACTGTATATGTAATTATAGTTTTATCCATGGTTTACAGGCTTCGTAATTGTTTTAAATATTTGCTCCAACTGCAACAGCTTCAAATAACTGGGGTCATAAATGCAGTACGATCTATAATTCATTAATTTTAAATTTACCCGACGAAATATTCCTAGCTCAGGCTGTCTCCATTTCGAAAATATGAATTTCTACATACATATGTTCAATAGTAAATTTAATATGTCACAAAAATATAGCAAAAGCAGACCATAGTAATGCGTACATTGCGCTCTAAAATGTTAAAAAAACAAGCAATATCTAATGGCGGCAAGTCACGCTTGTAATAGTGATTTACTGTTGGTGTGATTTGAGTTTTGAGAGTAAAGTTTGTGACACGTGCAACAATAAATGAAGCAAATTACGAGCAAAATAAGCGTTTTAACACTTGTATCTTAGAATATTTCTTTTACAAACAAAATTCCTTTTCAAAATTTTTAAAAATATTTTAATGAAAATGGGCTGACAAAGATCCGACAGTTCATAACAGCTCATAGAATAGGCAATAGGCTTCTTAAACATTTCAAACTGCTTTCACCAATGGATAATGCAGAAGCCACAAATAGAGTTAAGTTGAATATGCTGTCATCGAAGTGTAAACAGCAATGCAAAATAGCTATTACCGTCTGTACGAGAAAACCGGTTCAAGTAAGAACTTTAGCCGTCCATACCTCATAAACGGTATACGCTACGTAAAAACTCCCCGTGAGGAAATGTATTCGCCACAATATTTTCAGAGAAATTTGCATCATCGCTTATAAAAAATCAAAATGACGGCCATCCGCGCTATATTTCTGATGCAATACTCTTCGTTCGTCTCCAATTTTATATCAAACTATCGATCAAATCTTTTTTGAAATTGCAAATTTTAATTTTTTCTCTTAAAAAAAAATAAAAAAGAAGTTGGCACTGACACACACATTGATTAATATACGCTTACTGTATTGTATAATGATCACAGATTTCTTTCTAACTCTCGGAAGTTTTGTGAATTTTTCTTTAAACTAGTTAGAACACTGCAGTGAAGTGAATTTCACGCGCGCGCAGTTTGAATATATGGTATAATTGAAAACGTATTATTTCTCTTAAAATCCAATGTTTACTATTTACTATTATGAAGTATACAGGGTCATTCACGGAACTGGTTCGTTAGAACTTTTAGATGTTCTTGAAATTCAACATTTCTGAAAAATTGTAATTATAACTGATATCATCTGAACTAATCAGCAAAATTATTTGCGCCAATGTAACACTTCCGGTTTACCGAAAGTTGACGTCAACTTTCTTAATTTAAATAGCATGGTATATTTTTAATGAGTTTTTTGTATCGGACATACAATTCTGCATCAAAATTTACTAGGACACCCTATATAAAAAATCAGCCGTTTTTGAGTTACATATTAATTTTTTTTCAAATATAGGGCCCATTGCAACGTTATGTTCAAAATTCTGTAATAATCAATGATATAGAATTATTAAGTATATTCAAAAATGCAATAATATACAGCGTGTTCCATTAAAAAAAAAACTGACTTCTATCGACGTAAAGTTTATTGAAAAGAACGAAATTTTGAACGACCCTGTATAAATTTTGATAAATTTTAGGACGTAAATTTGATGTATGCTATTTTGCCTAACAACATGCCAAATATGAGATCTTTAGCTGCAATGCCTTCAGAAATACAGAATTTTGAACATAACGTTGCAATGAGCCGTATATTTGAAAAAAATTTAAATTTAAAAGCGGCTGATTTTTGACATAGGGTGTCCTAGTAAATTTTGATGCAGAATTGTCCGATACAAAAAACTCATTAAAAATATACCATGTTATTTAAATTAAGAAAGTTGACGTCAACTTCTGGTACCCCAGAAGTGATACAATGATGTAAATAATTTTGCTGATGAGCTTAAATGATATCTATAATTACAAGTTTTCAGAAATGTGGAATTTCAAGAACATCAAAAAGTTCTAACGAACCAGTTCCGTGAATGACCCTGTAAACATATGTAAATTTTAGAAGGAACATTTATTAAATAGTCATAATAAATGAAATAAACCGTCTACTGAGCTAATAAGAATGTCTCCAAATCAATAAAACAGATTGTAAGTAATAACTGGAAAATATTCAAACTTTAACTATACAGTTTTAAAGTGCCCAAGAGGGCATAGCTCGACTAGTGTTTAACACACATAAAGATAGTCAAGGCGGTTTATATCAGCAGAAATGCTGGTCGGTGGGCTAGCTCTCGTCGATGGATTAGCTCGTTGGTGGGCTAGCTGATCGGTGGGTTAGCTGCTTGGTAGGCTAGATGGTCGATGGACTGGCAAATACGGCCTAGCTAGCTGGGTTAATGGGTCGGAGTGCTAGCTGGTCGATGAGTTAGTTGGTTGGCGGGCTAGTTAGTTGGTTGGCGGGCTAGTTAGTCGGTGGGCTAGTGAGTCGTTGGGCTAGTTACTCAGGCAGTACAAAGCATCTAATAGATGTCTCATATAGGTCTATATTATGTCTAAGCACCTAACCACATAAAATAGACATATAAATAAAAATAAAATATATATAGATATGAACGCAGTTTCAAAGACATCGGTAGAGTGTATAACTCTATAAGACGTCCTTCAAATATTTAAAAGCACATTTGAGATAGTAGTTTCATATAACGAAAAACATTTTCTAACGATTCGAATAATGTCATGAAAACATACACTTCAGGTGGCATACTTGGCCCTCTATTTCAATAACTTGAACTTGATGAACAAATGTTTTTATCAAATATATTCAAAATTAGATGGCGCAAGGCTTACGAATCTCTAGAAAAGTAAAAAGTAATGACATATTTAAACATGCGTAACATTTTGGCTGAAATAACATAGGAAAAGTGAGGATTAGAATATTGGTTGTAATACAAAATATATTATAACATAAATATAAACTTTTCGGAAAAATAAAATATAACATTATATAGAAGAAAGGTATCCAGGGATTCTTGGAACGAGTTTTATTGGTTGCATATGTAGTTTAGAACTGAATGTATTGAGCAGGTATATTTCAATATAATCTTTTCGGTATAAATGCGAACCAAATATCTATTAAACTTCATGCATCTAATTTGCATTAGCAGTTATAACGTGTTTTTCGGCCCAGGCGTTGACAGAACAGACTGTACATAGTTCTAGTGGTAAACCGTCCTTGAAGAGGAACCATAATTATTATTTTCAGGTAAATTCTCATTTGGAAGATCGCGATATCACGTCTCAACAGTCGCAAATTGCATGTAATAATAATCACTTATTGAAAAATATTATAGATTCAAGATATCACGTCTCAACAGTCGCAAATTGCATGTAATAATAATCACTTATTGAAAAATATTATAGATTCAAGGCTAACTAAATATCAGGAAAAGGAAGCTGTACTACTTTGCGGTTTTCATTGATGAAACCCAACCACTTTTTATAGAAGAAATATATAGGGATGAACAACCTAATGGTTCCAAAATTAAGGCAATTTTTCCTTGGGTGTTTTTTGCCTGAGAGGATTCAGCAGCTTATGTAGTGAAAGCTGCACACACGCAGTTGTAGTGGATTACTAGGATTAGACAGGAAACCTTTCTCCACACAAGTTATGCTTATGAAGTATATTCTATAATGGATATGACTACATGTTTATATAGATAATTATTATTAAAATTTTCGTTATAACCATCACAGTGTATGTATGTGAAATACTAAATGTAAATATAATAAAGGACAGTAAATTTTATTGTGGAATGAATTGTTATCTGTGTTATTTATCAATAAAAAGCAAGAGAGATCTTTAGGTTTTATTTGTCTTTCTTTCTGTACACCCACACCAAGTAATTATTCATCAATATGTATTTACTTATGCATGTGTTGTTGTAAGAATATGTCTCGAAAGTGTTGAAATCAATTTATTACTTGAATAAAAATAATTTAGTAAGACCTTTCTATAAAAAAGTATATTTGTGCATACAATCAAGTTTTGCAATTCTTGTGATACTAAACTGACTAAACCCAATAATCGTGATGCGCACTATTTTGAAAGCAATATATGTATATCAATAATCCTGTATACTGTTTCAAGTTATGTTATAAGGAAGTATGATGTTCTATGACTATCTTTCACAGTTACGGAAAAAGAAACGAGTCGTATGTACGACTAAAATTTTTCTTCTTCATTTACATTTTTTAATAAAACATTTAATTTAATGTTTTTCTGAATATCAAACCAGTCAATTTTGGTGTTAAACTGAGTGCCGATACATAGTTATATAATAGTTATCTAATGCTAGTGACATCTAATATAAAACTGGCAAACTGTTTGGACAGATATGGGGCTGTTGTTGATACTCAGCCCCTAAACTTACTTCGTGAAAAAAATATTGCATATTTTGAAATTACTTCAACACAGATCGTATCAGTATATTTTTCTACATATTCTAAAGGTAATACTATCAAAATTTTATATTTTTCCCATTTTTCTCACAATCAAAGAATATTTAATTTAAAAAAAGATATTTAGATTTACAACAAAGATAATATCTTCAACACGTAACACGTTCACATGTAACAACGCGAAAATACATTTTTAATGTCTAGTTTTTCCGAATACTACGTTTCTAATAATTACTGTCGAACAGCGCCCCCTACTTTACCGAAACGCTACCTTAAATAAAGAATATTGCAAGAAAAAGACAAGTTTTTGCAAATTTTTATATGGCAAAATTAACAGTAGGTAATGAATTGGAGAACGCAATTAAACAATCACAGCGTCTTTTTTAATCAACTACTGTCACTGTCAGTTAGAGTGATCAACGCATTGTCAGAAACAGCGTTCATTACAATAAACAAGTTTGTATAAGTATAATTTCGATTTATTTAGCGTTCATTATAATAAACAAGTTTGTATAAGTATAATTTCGATTTATTTAGCGTTCATTATAATAAACAAGTTTGTATAAGTATAATTTCGATTTATTTTAATATTAATAGAAAATATGACTTTTGAATATCTAACGGATGTGCTTATATAGACGAATCCGTAGCTAAACATTTAAAAATATATAATTCGATAACCAAACAATATTTAAAGGAACGAATTTATAATCATCAATACACTGTTACACATAACGTCACCGCTGAAACTGCTTTATCTAAGCACTACAAAGATAGACGACATAATTTTGATTTTCAAAACACTAAAATTTTAAAAAAGGAAAATAATTATAAAAAAAGATTAATTTACGAAATGATATACATTAAAAAAGATGAAAACGCGGTAAATTTTAGAACGGATATTGATAATTTAAGCGTTATTTATAATAATTTAATTCACGCCTGAATTTTATTAATTTTAAGCTCTTAACTAGGTTTTTTGCCATGTTTTTCACTAGTCATTGAACAGAATTGTTAGAGCTTGACAAAAAATAGATTGATATACGAATAATTCAAATCATTTCAATTTCTATAGTTGTATTAAATCATTATTCCTTCATTATTACTTGTGAATATAATTAAAATTCGATATATCAATGAATTTTTTGTTTTTTAGATAATTTTGTTGATAGGCATGGCAATTTATATTTATATTATTAGTAATTTGACACCTATTAAATGTCAATTTCTTCCACTGAAGAAGTTATTTAACAAAAACATATTATTATATGGTATGGAATAAATTGGTATTTAATTATTGTTTTATTGACCTTTAAGTGGAAATAAATCAGGAATTAAAAGATTTATTTTGAATGTGGGAAAAGACCATGTGACTCTATTAGAACTTATCAGGAACGTTTCCCTGATAGGGTATCACCACATCACAAGAAATTTGCACAGACTGGAAGGCAATTTGACGATGTACGAATCTTTTAAAAAGCCAAAAAAAAAACAAGTACGAACTACAGATAAAAATTTAGATTTAAACGTTTTATTGATGGTTGCGGAAAATCCTAGAGAGTCCGTTAGAGAGATTGCTAACAACTTTGGATCTTCCAGTACAACAGTACATTCTATTTTGAAAAAAACATAAATTAAAACCGTACAAACCTCAACCGATCCATCATTTGCTGGAAGACGATTATCCACGAAGAATGCAATTTTGTGATTTTTATTTAAATAAATTACGAGAAGATCCACTATTTTATTCTAAAATTCTCTTGTCGGATGAGTGTACCTTCACGAATAATGCCATATTTAACAGAAACAATCACAGGTGTTGGAGCACTGACAATCCTAGATTTCTTATTGAAAATAATATCCAGAGAAGGTTCTCTTTAAATGTTTGGTGTGGAATTTTAGATTCTAGATTAGTTGGACCATATTTTATTGACGGTAACCTAAATCAAGAAAGATATCATACAGTACACGAAGAAGTAGTGGACAATCTAGAAGAATTGCCTATTGCTCAATACGCACAAATTTACTTCTAACAAGATGTTGCAGCTCCACATAATGCTCTAATAAATACACAATTTCTAAATAAACAGTTTGATCGAAGGTGGATAGGCACTTACGGACCAATTAAATGCCCCCTCCCCATCCCCTCTCCCCGATCACCAGACCTTTCTCCTTTAGACTTCTTTTTATGGAATGAAATAAGAGAAATTGTTTATGTAACACAACCCGAAAACGCCCAACAACATATTAAATGCAGCTGTTTCTGAGAGAAGGAGGTGCAGATTATGTATTGGTTAAAATGGTGCCCAATTCGAGCAGTATTTATAGGATAGTGTTTTGGATTTTTTTATTAGATTATTTTGTCTGATCTAAACAACAAAAGCGTTTATTTTATTGTCTCTATTTTTCATAATTATGATTAAAAAAGACGCTGTGATTGTTTAATTGCGTACTCCAATTCATGACCTACTGTTAGTTTTGCCATATAAAAATTTGCAAAAACTTGTCTTTTTCTTGCATTATTCCTTATTTAAATGTATGTTTTCATGACATTATTCGAATCGTTAGAAAATGTTCTTTTATAAAAATCAAAAAAATATATATACTTAGTGCAATTTGAAAAAAAAAGTTGAATTACGTTTCTCGCGAATTATATCTGATAAACAGATAATTTGCATTGCTGTTTGTAGTCTTTACGAAACCCTACAATTTCATATATAGATCACTATCAGATGATAAATAAAGACATTACAACCTTTGGAAAGTTGGACGCCATAAACTTCTAATGAACGGTCTCGCTGAGACACCCTGTATATGTATATTAAGTAAGTAAGGAATGAAATTTAGCCATTATTTTTAGTTGCATTCGTTTATTCGTTTTATCGGTTCTTTTAGTTATGTCTTGTACCATATCGTTTTATTATTCCGCTGTAAAATTGACAATCGTTAAAAAATGTGTTAAAAGATGTTTTAATGGTATTATCACAGTTATCCGCGAAGTTTATAGAACGTTTTCATTTTATCTGTATTTACTTCGGTTCCACCAATAAAACAAAATAAACGACTGCACCTTGTATAATAATATATACAATTTGTTATTACATCATAAATAATTTGTCCGTATTGCTGTGTGTGTCGCAAATCCACCACAAAGCCGAAGTTTGTACTTGGAGGTATATTCGACAAGTAGTTAGTCTATACACAATCATCATATAGAAACAAGCGTATAAGCCTCACTTCACTGGACATCAAAAAATAAGAAAATAATGATATCTGTGCTCTTGTGTAGCATCTACGTATGTAAATGTTTTTTATTTTGTGAATTATTACAAATATAAAACCTAATTGTTTGTTTAACAATTACAACATCAAAGACACCTTCTCATATGTGGATGCGGTTGAGGGAATGGCATTACCGGCTGATTACGTTATAATATCTTTAGATGTAACTTCACTTTTTACCAACATACCACAACATCTAATTATGTCTATTTTGGACTCTACCTGGGATCTAATAGAACCTCATAGCCGCACGCAATATTATCTTGAGTTAAAACAGACTGTTTCAGTTCAAAACAATCCCGTATGTGTATATCCGCAAAACTATAGAGTGCTATCACAAGAATACCTATTATTTTCTAAGGAAATTGTTGTGACGCAAAGCAACATTGTTTTAATGTAAGAATATAATGGGTTTACTTCAAGTACGTTTGGTTGAAATTTTTTCTCGAATTCCCATGAAGCTAAAATACACTTCACATAATCCATTATTAAATATGTAGGTACTGTTATTACTGCAAATTTCCACCCCTTAACTATAATATATATATATATATGTACCCAATTCTTGCAAAATGGTGCACGCAAATAAAAAGATTGAAGTCGAATGCAGGTATAACGCTTCATATACTCATATAATCTCGAACGTAGCTGGTCAAAATTGGCAATTCAGCTATTTCACAAATAGGGAAATTATTCAGATCAAATACGTATTTTACAACAAATATAGTCTGGATTGTATTAAACGCTTTTACTTATTCCAAGAAAATGTGTTTGAATCAAAACAAAAATATTCTAGCATTAAAAATATTTGGGTAAAACAGTATATATTAATTCAAGAACATTTTTCTGTTTGCGGTTAGATAAATCCAACTTTTTGGATTTGATAGACTTCACTTTTGATAACTGTTATTTCCCTTTTAATTACACATTACCAACAAATTTTTGTTGTACCGATGGATTCTCCTGTCAGCCCCATATTAGCATTAATAGTTCTCGATTTTTTACTAGATGACACTTTACCTAAATTACCATTTCAACCACCTTTTATTTATATATGTTGATGATTTAATCACAGCTGTCCCTAGCAATATGATCCAGCAGACACTTGACATTTTCAACGCTTTCAATACACATATACAATTCACAATTGAAACAGAATCATCACGAAGTGTTTCCTTCTTGGACACCAGAGTTATCCGAACACAAGTAAACAAAATCATTCTTGATAGGTACCAGAAACCCACAGCTTCTGGTAGATTTATGAATTTTCACTCCAACCATCCCACTAACCAAAAATACAACACAGTCATTGCTCTTAAAAATAGAATTTTACATATCAGCCACTATTCTTTTGTTCAGGATAACTTAAAAAAGCTATTTGGCACAATAACGGGTCCAAAAAAAATTAAATCAATTAATTTATAATTCCAATGTTTTCGATGGTCCAACAGAGGATCCGAATGCTAACAAAGTCCTCATCTACAGGAAGATACCTTATATTCATTATCTAACTGAAAACATAATTGCTACCTTTAAACCATTTAACAATATCAAAATCGCCAAATACAACACCAACACTATACATCATATATTAACGAAACCTAAGGATAAAACCCCAACCTTAGAAATGTTTAACACAGTTTATAGCATACCGTGTAATAATTGCAATAGCTTCTACATAGGTCAAACATCGCAACTGTTAAAACACCGAATAACCCAACATAAAAGCGATTGTAGATCACGATAATATTTTTGATTACAATAGAATTAAAATTTTAGAAACTGAAAATAATCACAAAAAACGTAACATTTTTAGAAATGGTTCACATCAACAACAATCACAATAGTATAAATTTCAAAACTGATACCAGTCAATTAAATATAGGTAATCTATTCGAACGTTTTACAACTACAACGACAACGACAACTTTTCAGTTAAATTATTATTAGTATTATTTTTGCAATTTAAAATACGTCATAATTTCTTACTCCCCTTTAAAAAATCAACAAGAAATTCGTCCGTTTTCACATTGGCATATCCTTGCACATTCGAAATTTTAATCTATTGACATAAATTTCAATCTTAATGAAATTATAATTTTAAAAAGATTCTTAATAATCAAAGACAACAATTTTAATGTGTTTGTTTATTTATTAATTCGTTTCATATATTCTTTAAATATTAGACCTACTATTGAGAATTCGTATGAAGCAATACAGGGTGTAACATTGGGAACACGGTGGTCTCTGGTAGTCAAATGGTAACAATTTTGAAAAAGTTACATATTGGAACATATGTAAGAGGATTAGATCAACAATTTAAAAATAATAGCCAATATACAGGGTGTTTCAAAATTTAGAAATGTATCAAAGTTATGTTTTTCTTAACGGAACACCCTGTATTTTATGGCATTTTTGAGTTGTACACTGAAATCTAGATCAAGTTTATTTAAGGTTTCCTATGTCTCATTTTTGTAGTTTAGGAGGTATTCCAAGTTTTTTGAAAATGCAATGTTGCACAAAAACTTTAATATCTAGAAAATGACTTAATTCAGAGAAATGGAACGAAAAGTGTAAATAGTAGATCCTTTGGCTGATTGAATGCCATATACAAAGTTGTCGAGTATTCTACAGGTCGTTCATGTACCGAAGGCAAACTTTGTGAACTTCTTTCGTGCATAGCTTTATTATTTTAAATGGAACACCCTGTATGTATTTATGTTATCAAATAGAACATTTTATTGTCTAAAAACCAATATCAGGAATCGCTATGACTATCTGTACTAGTCTTTAAGTTATTTTCGTTTTTTTAGATAACTTACGAAAATTGTTATCATTTAACCTAGGAGGTTGGATCCTCATAGAGAAAGTGTCAATTTGACGTGTACTCTGTTAGCATCATGAAGACATACTCGTTGCAAGAAAGAACTGATATGATTTTAGTTATTGGTGAGTGTCAGGAAAATTGCTTCTTTCCGTTTCGGGTGTATTCACAGAAGTACCCAAATCGAAAATATCCAGATAAAAGGGTATGAAAATGAATGAAACCGTCACAATTTTCATTATTATGATACCGAAAATCGCCATCTTTTTCGTACCTGGGAGCTGCAGCATCGCTGGAGTTTGGAGGCATTATAGGCGATTATGTAATTGGACCATAGTTCTTCAATGGGCACCTAAACGGAGACGAATTTCTAAGATTCTTAAAAAGGGACTTTTGGGCCCTTTTAGAAAATATTCCCTTGAATATTAGAAACTGGATGTGGCTTCAATTAGACGGCGCTCCTGCCCATTCTAAACGGTCCGTTAAAAACTACCTTCACAGGAAATTTCCTAATAGGTGGATCGGAAGAGATGGTCCGTGCAATTGACCACCAAGGTCACCGGACTTAACATGTATGGACCGTTTCGTATGGGGGTATGTAGAAGGGATCGTTTACAATATCTTGCCCACTGCAGAGGATTTGAAAACGAGAAGGCGTCTCTGGCCTTCAGTTCAGTAACACCGGATATGCTGAGGAACGTTAGAACAGCATTTGAACAGAGGGCTATTTTCTGTATTGAAGAAAATGGCAATTATGTTAAACGCTAGCACTTTTTCGTTTATTTCGTTGTTATGTTTTTTCGTTTATTTTATACGAAATCCTTTTTTCAATCCAACTACAAAAATATTTACTGCTGTTCTGTTTTGATTATTTTTATAACTTGGAATTTATATTTTCAAATAAATTGTGACAATATAAAATCAACTTCTTCGAATATAATATTTCTATCCATCGATGTAAAGATATACTGGGTGTTCACTTAAAACGAACAAATTTAATTCACTTAAATTATCTAAAAACCGCAAATAACTTAAAAACTAGTACAGATAGTCATAGGGACTCCTCACACTGGTTTTTAGACAATAAAATGTTCTATCTGATAACGTCAATACATACAGGGTGTTCCATTTAAAATAATAAAGTTATGCACGAAAGAAGTTTGGCCTCGGTACTTGAACGAACTGTAGAAGACTCGACAACTTTGAATATGGCATTCAATCAGCCAAAGGATCTACTATTTACGCTTTTCGTTCCATTTCTCTGAATTAAGTCATTTTCGAGATGCTAAACTTTTCGTGCAACATTGCATTTTCAAAAAACTTGAAATATCTCGTAAACTACAAAAATCAGACATAGGAAACCTTGAATAAAGTTGATCTAGATTTCAGTGTGCAACTCAAAAATGCCATAAAATACAGGGCGTTCCATTAAGAAAAACATAACTTTGGTAGATTGCTAAGTTTTGAAACGCCCTATATATTGCCTATTATTTTTAGATTGTAGATCTAATCCGCTTACATATAGCTTACACTATATAACTTTCCAAAAATTGTTACCGTTTGACTACCAGAGACCACGGCGTTCCCACTGTTACACCCTGTATACATATATTTCTTGGAAGAGGAAAGTAAGACTGAACAAACGGAGCATACACATACAGAAGATCTATTAAAAAACATTTAGTGATATGCCAATGAAATAAACTGAAAAACTTGATCACAGACGATTTTCACCTTTTTAGTACATAATAGAAATCGGAGATATCAGCGGTAGCTTTTTTTTCAAAAGCGCTCTGTGCCTATAAAAATAAAACAGATATAAAAATGCTCTTTAAATCATTGTCTATTTTACGAAGAATTAGTACTGAACTAGCCTGTAAACCGCAAGCTTCTATATTTTATGCCTGCCGGAATACTCTGCAAATTTATTAAAAGTTGGACACCTATACACCTATACATACATAAAACAAGTTTACATAATGATTTCTTACATAGCACCAATATTTCCGTTATTGTCAACGTGTGTACTATTCTCTGAATATGTAATAGTTACTACATCGCATCTTATCTACCGTATTGAGTTCAACCAAATAACTATACCATTAAACAACAACAATAGATTATTGGAATTTTTTATTTGTATGTCATTATAATTTATCAATTGATTACGTTCCGTTAGTAATTCCTTTCACCTATCGGCGGATGTGTTGTAAGAATACAAGCGCAATAAGCAACACTCTGCATACACGA
Source organism: Holotrichia oblita (assembly GCA_023690525.1). NCBI lineage: Eukaryota > Metazoa > Arthropoda > Insecta > Coleoptera > Scarabaeidae > Holotrichia > Holotrichia oblita. Next base: position 1,183,334 of record CM043022.1, read on the forward strand.
TACGATTGTTGCTTTCCATGAAGTCCATTGAAAACTCCTTCAAAATGAAAAATAAATACCCAGATATCCTTGTCATAGCAATAGTCTAATAATAGAACAACACTACTCAACTGTTAATGTGAACGTTCATGCGTATTACACAATCTTCAAGAGATCTATTGGTCATCAATGTATGTGTATAAGTAGCTTGCTACAATATAAGTTAAACGTCATTAATTTATTGTTAAGAACAAAATATATTGGTATATGACTATCGCATTAATATAAGTATGCACATTACAATTTCTCTTCACTGACATGAGTTGAAAACAATTAAATGCGATTTTTTATGGGGGAATGTTGATTTTGTAAATAAATGCTTTGCTTTAAAGTGAATTTAATTACTCTAAAGAAGTTCATCAAAGCAGTACTCTCTTTTAGAGAAATTAAATTTGCTTCAAAGTATAGCCTTTATTTAGTAAATGGAAATTCCTCGCTGAAAAATTCGTATTTAATTTACCAAAGAAGGTACAGCAGCGGTAAAAAGTACCCAACCGATGCGAGTAAGAGCGAAGATATCGATGGACACCCCCTTACTTCACCTTACCGTCGAGACCAATAGATATTTTCTTATTTAGCAGCCCACGCTCGACGGGTGCACATCGTCGTTTACAACAATATGTGTTTTTCGTATACTAGCGAAAGAAATGCAAAACTTGCAAGTGTATTGTTTATTTGTGAGATTCATTCATTCATTTGCCCTCGTGCGTTCGAATGATTGTATTACCTATATTATATACACATTGTATTCGATGTATACATTTTAACTTTGAGTTTTCTAATGAATCAACATATTATCTTGACAACGTTAGGGATTTTGTTTACTAGCTTTTATATGACTTTACTTAAAAGTGAACTAGTTATTTAGCGTTTAGAATTACCAGGGCTCGATTTGAGGAGGAACGCGCCGGAACGGCGTTCCGGAACCTCTCTCACTAAAAAAATGGTTGCTTTATTTTTAATGTAGGTAGATAATCAATAGAGGTACGGACGTGAGAGTTTAAAATTACGTATTGTATTGTAGGTGTTTAAACAACGTTTTGAGAAGCTAAAAATCGGACCCTGTAGGTTGTAGTTCCGGCACCTCAATTTTTAGAAATCGAACACTGAGAATTACTATTAATAATGTTAATTAGTATCTTTAGTGATTTCTATTAATATATAGTCTTAAAAGAGATGCTTAAATTTGATCTTACTTTTTCTTTAAAAATATAATATGGATATTATTCCGATTGCAATTATTTGAATCGCAATGCAGAATATTAAAAACAAGTATGTATGTGACAGCGATTATTTAAAAGACAAAATATGTGTATTTCGAGATACTGTTTATGAATATATAACATTTGGATGTATTATTGTAAAACGAGATAATACGATTTTCACAGTAATGCAAATAGCAGGGGACAATAGGAAAAATCAATCCGTATTTGATGATATACCAAATAAGATTGAAACAGCATCAATTTTCTAAGATTGAAATGTTAATATAGCTGGCATATTATAATATATGTATATTATATATATGTCTTAAAACACACATAAGAAATGAGTTATAAAAATAAATAAAATGATATGTTTGAAAATGTAAAAAATATTTACAAAATCAATAATGATTCTGAAAAATATGCTATAAATTAATAGAAACTCCAGTATCCATTGTGATAAATGACCTCTTGTAATCTGCGGGGCATTGATGTAACAAGATTTGAGTAAGTTTCAGTGCCTCTCAAGCTTTCTCCCAAATACTTGTCACATCAATGCCTCGCATATTACTTACTGGATAGCTTTTTTAACTTCTTTTAAGTAAGCATAAAACAATTTAACGTTTAACTTTTTAACATGATCAAAACAGCTTTTAATCTCCTACTATGTTGTAAATCTTAATGTCAGAGTATCTATGGAAGACCTATAGTTTTCCACGGACCCTCTTAACAAACAATAACAATACTTGAACCTGCTACTAATATTTACGTAAGAAAATACATGTGTGTATATAAATAATTGAAAGGTGTTTGAATTGCCCGCGCTTTTTTAATGTATGAAAGTTGTTGCTTCTACAAGCTATGCCGCAAATAATCAGTAGCGTCTCTTTGTTTATTTTGGTTTTCTGCATTTTCGTTTTCGCCTATTTAGTTTATTATTTCACTCCTTTATTACCAGAAAAGCTTTTATTATTGCTACTTTTCTGCTGTTGCATATTTGTTATTGGTAAGCGATAAAGTAATCACATCCATCCATTAGAAGAATTGCAAGTTACAATAACGGAAGCTGTAAATGACATTAGGCCAGAAATATTACAGAATGTGTTCAATAGTATGAAGCGAAGGGTGAATTTGTGCTTAAATTTACATGGACGGCAGTTGGAACAAATGTTATAATTTTAGTTTGAATAAGTGTTATAGTTTTGTAATAATTTTGATAGAGTATTCAAGTCTAAAATTAAAGTATGTATAGTGCAATCTATGATACCAGCATTAGAAAACATTTATAATTTCATTGTAATTATCTTCTTGATAAAATATTTGTTAGAAATAAATCTGGAAATTTGAATTTCGCGCCATTAGGTGGTGTGTGGCGAACGGCGAGAAAACGAACAAGGGTGTGTGAACAGGTTCGTAAGCGAGCACGTCGAACGTGTGGTTTTTTTTATGTAAACCGTTGATGTACCTATTTTTTTAATCAATAAAGTTAGTGTAACTGTTCGCGGGCGTTTAATTTAAAATTTTAAGAGAACTATAACATCAGAAGTGGGATCAGAACAGTTTAAAACAGTTTAGAATTATTACGTGATTGTTACGAACCGTAAAATCGCATTGAACACATACGTAAACGTACATATACCAAAAAAAAAAAAAGTAACGGTTATTAGATTGATTTGTAGACAAAAAAGAGACGATGAGTGACGACGAGAAAATTATTACAGTTAGTGACAGTGTAGACGATAATATGAGTGGGAACAATGGGCAGAATGTAAATCCGATGTCTACAAAAGCTAATACATTCGAAAACTTTTACCAGAAGGAAATGGCGCAAATTGGTTGTCAGGCACGTAGAATAGGGAATAATGATGGGCATCAGAGAGGCGACGAAGTACGAACAGATTATATTGATGCCATATTACGACAAAATCAGGTATTGTTAGATGTTATTCAGCAACAATTACAACAAAGGCCAATGACCGGCACAGATTCTAACACGAGAAATTATAATATTATGCCTGATCTTTCTAAGTCTATAGATGATTTTAACGGTGAAAAAGGAACGAGAACTGCACAGATATGGTTAAAACAGCTGAAAGCTGCTATGAGATTACATAATTGGCCTGCAGAATTTGCGCTGGAAACGGCAAAAATTCACCTAAAAGGGGCAGCTAAATATTGGTATATAGGGCGAACTGATGACATTATAGATTGGAATTCCTTTGAGATAACGTTTACTAAAACTTTTATTCAGTCTACTAGTAAAACAGAGTTGTGGAAAAGAATGCAAGAAAGAGTGCAAAATTCAAAAGAAAATGTTAATATGTATTTTCATGAGAAAGTGGCTTTGTGTAGAGAATTAGAGTTAAGTTTTGATGAGATAAAAGAACAAATAATAATTGGATTATGGTCGAAAGATTTGAGTAATATGATTGCAGCAAAATCACACGAAGATGAAGATGCATTATTAAAAGATATAAATCAATATGAAAGGATCGAAAATACTAGGAAGGAAAGAATTAATGAAGTAAAGAAGAACAGGAATGAAGTAAGGCACGATGATTCAAATACAAAAGTAATAGAAAGTCATTCACGTGTTAAACTACCCCCAAAAGAAATGAAAGAAGAAATAAGGTGCTTTAATTGTCAAGGAAAGGGACATACAGTTAAGCAGTGTAAGCAACCGAAGAGAGAACGGGGTTCCTGTTTTACGTGTGGATCCATGGCACATAAGTACAGGGATTGTCCTCAACGTAAGCAAGATACAACTCTAAATATTGTTCAAGCACCAGTTGTAAACCCTTATACTGTAAGTTTGAAATTTAATACAATTTGTAATGATTATGATACTGTTGTAAATTTAGTTGCACTTATGGATACAGGATCACCTGTTTCTTTAATAAAAGAAAATTATGTTAGAAACTTTACACCATGTGCCAGTGACAAACATTTCGTGGGTATTAATAATTCTGAATTGAAAATATTAGGTTTGTTTCCACAAAATATTATTGTGAATGATGAGATTGAGGGTTTTGTTGAATTTTATGTAGTAACAAATGAAACAATGTCATTTCCAGTAATTTTAGGTAGGGATTTCATAAACTTAAATAATTTAGACGTCTTATTCAGTAATACTGTTGAAATTAAGAAAAACATTAATGTTTCTAACGAAATAAATGAAATTATGGCAATTGACTGTACAAATCAATCAGATACAATATCAGACTCATTGAATGTAGGCACAGTCAGTTACAAAGAACAACAAGACTTAATACAGTTATTTTTATGTAAGTACGTTAATGCCAACAGGCCTAGTAAACCTGAAGTAAACTATCAATTTAAGATATCTTTAGTTCCAAACCATACAGCCTTTTCCTACAGACCGCGAAGATTATCACAACATGAAAAAATAGAAGTTACAAAAATCATAGATGATCTTCTAAAACAAGGTGTTATTGAAAGAAGTGACTCAGAGTACAGTAGTCCAATTGTGTTGGTTCCTAAAAAAGACAAGCAGTTAAGAATGTGTATAGATTACAGGGATTTAAACAAATTTACTCTACGAGACAATTTTCCATTACCCATCATTGAAGATCACCTAGATCATTTAAAGGATAAAGAGGTATTTACGTTACTAGATCTAAAAAGCGCCTTTTACCATCTGGATGTTGAGCCATCGTCAATAAAATATACGTCTTTTGTAACTCCAATGGGACAGTACCAGTTCCTAAAAATGCCTTTTGGTCTAAAGAATAGTCCTGCCGCATTCATGCGCTACGTTAATTTAATATTTAAAAAGTTGATTGAGGAGAATAAGATTTTAATTTATATCGATGATATATTAATTCCCACAGAGAGTGTGCAAGAAAATTTAGCTATTCTAGAAGAGGTGTTTACGCTGCTCAGTAAAAATCATTTAGAGCTTAGATTAGACAAATGTTATTTCCTACAAAGCAAAATTACTTACCTTGGCTACTTGGTCGACAGCAATGGCGTTAGACCCAGTGATGAGCACATCGCTTCCATACAAACTTACCTATTCCAAGGAACGTCCACGAGGTTCATAGATTTTTAGGACTTACCTCATACTTCAGGAAGTTTGTCCAAAACTTTTCAGTAATTGCAACGCCTTTGTATAACCTACTAAAGAAGACATCAGAGTGGAAATTCCAGGAGGAAGAATTGAGATCGTTTGAAACTTTGAAATCTAAATTAATACAGAAACCTGTATTGGCTATTTATTCTCCTATGGCTGAAACAGAACTGCACTGTGACGCCAGTTCGCGAGGTTATGGTTCAATCCTGTTACAACGTCAAGCTGATAATAAGATGCATCCCGTATTTTTCTTTAGCAAGAGGACGACTGATGCTGAATCAAGATATAGTTCTTATGAACTAGAGTGCCTTTGTATAATAAACTCTTTGAAGAGATTTTACATCTATCTACATGGGATAAAATTTAAGATATTAACCGACTGCGACAGCTTTAGATTAACTCTAAGCAAAAAGGATATTGTGCCTAAAATAATGAGATGGGCGCTTTATTTAGAGAATTTTGACTATTCTATAATACACCGCCCTGGCAATAAAATGGTCCATGTGGATGCCCTAAGTCTATCAAAGAACAATTATTAGTAAACGAGTTACCATATTACGAACTAAGAAATGGGTTGGTATATAGGAAAGAGAAAGGGAAGATCCTCTTTTACGTTCCTAAAGCGATGGTGGATAACGTGATTCGTGTATCACATGAAGAGTTGGGACATTTAGGAGCAGAAAAGGTGACAGAGTATATTAAACAAATTTATTGGTTTCCTAATGTAAAAGCTAGAGTCAAAGCCTACATTGGAAATTGTCTGAAATGCATTGTCTACTCTCCAAAATGCGGTGTAAAGCAGGGATTGTTGCATAACATCGATAAAGGTAATGAACCGTTTAACACTATACATATTGACCATTTAGGGCCTTTGGAGAAAACTAAACAATTTCATAGATATGTATTAGTGGTGATTGATGCTTTTACGAAGTTTGTAAAGCTATTTCCGTGCAAGTCCACTACCAGTCAAGAGAGCATTAAGCATATGCGTGATTACTTTGCTATGTATAGTAGACCCAGAAGAGTAATATCTGATAGGGGTACATGCTTTACATCTTTAGAATTCAAGAGATTTATGGACGAAAACGCCATCAAACATATTCTTATAGCAACCAATGTACCGAGGGCAAATGGACAGGTGGAGGTTGTTAATAGAACGCTTGCGCCAATGTTAGCCAAACTGTCATCGCCGAACTCTTGGGATAAAGTACTGCACGAAGCGGAGTTTGCAATGAACAATAGTATAAATTCAACGACTAAGGAAGTGCCTAGTAAAATATTGTTTGGAGTAATGCAACAAGGAAAAATTAGCGACAAAATAAGGGAAGTATTGTTAGAGAATTGCGCAGAAGACAGAAACCTGGAAGAAATGAGAACTAAAGTAGCAGACAACATAGGAAAGACACAGGAATATAGCAAATCATATTACGACAAGAAACACAAGGAAGCGCCAGCTTACAGAGAAGGAGATTATGTGGTTATTAGAAATGTTGACAACACTATAGGAGTAAATAAGAAACTGATTCCGAAATATAAAGGACCTTACGTGGTAAAATCTGTTCTACCAAATGATAGATACGCTTTAGTAGATCCTCCTGATTTTCAAGTTACACAAATACCTTTCAATGGTATAATCGATGCTGATAGCATGAAGCCTTGGTCTAGATCCTAGATACTTACCTAAACTAGACTTATCTCTCCGTCCTCCGACCTTTCTACTTATGACCTGTTGTTACTAGATGTAACTTACCTGACTGTGTCTTATGCCACTTTTGTTTCATGTTTTATGCAACTTATGTATTTGATGACATCTTATGCAACTTATGTTTTATGCTACTTATGTTTTATGCAACTTATGTATTTGACGACATTTCATGTCACTTATGTTTTATGTCTTATGTATGTATGATCCTTATGCATGTATATTGAAACTTTATGTATTTAAGAAGCAAAAAAAATGCTGTATTTATGAAAATTATTAATATGATGAAGTATGACCATATGTATTTGTGTGTTCACCTATTATGTGATTTGTATTTACATAGATCGAGGTCGATCTATATGTCAGGATTAGCCGAACTGTTAGAAATAAATCTGGAAATTTGAATTTCGCGCCATTAGGTGGTGTGTGGCGAACGGCGAGAAAACGAACAAGGGTGTGTGAACAGGTTCGTAAGCGAGCACGTCGAACGTGTGGTTTTTTTTATGTAAACCGTTGATGTACCTATTTTTTTAATCAATAAAGTTAGTGTAACTGTTCGCGGGCGTTTAATTTAAAATTTTAAGAGAACTATAACATATTATTTATTACTATGTTCCTATTCTAATTTTATTTATTTATGTTACGCCAATGATATACGACATTTACTCCCTCAGAGATGCTGGCATGCACTTAGCATAGGATTGCCATAAATCCCCAAGGCCCCGTCGGGACATTTACAATTTTTCCAGTCATTATTATTATCATTTAAAATTTTTTTAATCAAACAATCATCGTATTATAAGCACAAAATATGATTTTTCAACATTTGAGGTAATGTCGCTAATTTTTAGAGAAGGATATCGAAAAACGGGCAAAGAGCGATTGTTGTAAAGTATCTCTCGAGTATGTGAAAAGAAATTGGAAATCGGTGAAGAAATGTAGGGTGTAGTCGGTTTTGAACATTTTTTTTTCAATGTGGAACCACTGTGCGGTGCCGCTCTCCATTCCTCCCTCACTCAACTCAAGTTTCCGATCGCTACCAGTCGATCAGTAAAACAAATCTCTAAAGTTGGTTGCCATCAATTTTTAAAAACTTGTAGCTCTGCGCTCGAATATGTTTGTCCGGACATTTTATGGCTTGTCAGGACATCGGGACACCACTGTTAATAACCGTGACATGTCCCCACGTATCAGAACGAATGACAACCCTAACATAGCACCAACTTAAACACAAACAATTGAAAGCGGAAAATTCAAACACCTTTCAATCATTTATTTTGTATTCATTTACACTGTATTATAATATGCTAGCTATATTAACATTTCAATCTTAGAAAATTGATGCTGTTTCAATCTTATTTGGTATATCATCAAATACGCATTGATTTTCCCTTTTGTCTCCTGCTATTTGCATTACTGTGAAAATCGTATTATCTCGTTTTACAATAATAAATCCAAATGTTATATATTCATAAACAGTATCTCGAAATACACATATTTTTGTCTTTTAAATAATCGCTGTCACATACATACTTGTATTTAATATTCTGCATTGCGATTATATTCAAATAATTGCAATCGGAATAATATCCATATTATATTTTTAAAGAAAAAGTAAGATCAAATTTAAGCATCTCTTTTAAAACTATATTAATAGAAATCACTAAAGACACTAATTAACATTATTAATAGTAATTCTAAACGCTAAATAACTAGTTCACTTTTAAGTAAAGTCATACGAAAGCTGTAAACAAAATCCCAACGTTGTCAAGATAATATGTTTATTCATTAGAAAACTCAAAGTTAAAATGTATACATCGAATACAATGTGTATATAATATAGGTAATACAATCATTCGAACGCACGAGGGCAAATGAATGAATGAATCTCACAAATAAACAATACACTTGCAAGTTTTGCATTTCTTTCGCTAGTATACGAAAAACACATATTGCTGTAAACGACGATGTGCACCCGTCGAGCGTCGGCTGCTAAATAAGAAAATATGTATTGGTCTCGATGGTAAGGTGAAGTAAAGGGGGTGTCCATCGATATCTTCGCTCTTACTCGCATCGGTTGGGTACTTTTTACCGCTGCTGTACATACATACCTACATATACTCAAAGAAAAAGAACTGCGACAGTTACGATACCCCCTCATCGCAAGAGTAAGATAGCCGACACGAACAAGTCTATGCGTCGCACCAGCATATAATATGAAATACCACCTTGCAATTTTATTTACCTACTCCTCTTGTTAAAAACATCTTGCATAAATTAAAATGTAGAAATTTACGAATTTAACTTGATAAAGGGCCAGGTAAGTAAACTCGTGTCTTTGTTGCATGCGTTATATGCGTTTGCAGTTTGTATATTTCACAAACGAACAATTTTAACTTCGCGTTAGATGTATCATATGTCTTCCAAATATATAAAATTAATAAAAAGATTTAGTTTGGCACTCAACATCTATTCAATTGTTCATTAATAGGAAATTATACACTTAACATAAATTATATTTTATAAATAGCATTCTAAAAGAGTTTTGTTTATTACAAATATTTCTTATATTAACAATATAACGTTTGTAGAAAAATGCATTATAAATATGATGGATTTCTTTAAAAATACGACAAAATAAATTAAAAGTATCACTTAAAAGAAAATTTAATATCAGTAAAAGTAAACAAAAGAGATTGTTAAAAGTCATTTGTATAACAGTAGTTACTTAAGTAATAATATGAAATAGTATTCTGATAAGCAAGCTAGAAAAATATATAAAATAGATAATAGGAAGAAAGCATTGCAATAAAACTAACGGGAAGAATAAGAATACAAGTAAAAAGTATTGTAATGTATGTAATGTAATTAACTTGTTGCTATCTTCGGGAAATTAAGTCAATGAAAGTGATATTTGAATTTTAAAGGAAGAAATACATGTATGTTTTCAGTAATACGATAAACAGAAATATTGAAAGCAATATTATGAACAGTGTAATAAGATAATGTAATTACAACTATAGAATTTAAGTGTCAGATATCGGCGAAATGAAAAACATATAAAGACGTAATAGATTACGACAAATTATAACAAAATATTATGTCTATAAGATATTTTTAAGTAATAAAAGGTGTTCAAATATGTGCGGTATAAGCGGGGATTTAGATAGCCAGTAGAAACTCCAATAATTTTCAACATTTACGAAATCAATCTATTCGGTCTTTCGTTCTTTAAATGATTGTTACTCCAGGTAAAATATTAAATGTGTGACCATTACAACACTATTCGCAATAGCATGAAATAGAATTATTACACTTGGGAACAGGATCGTTTTTATAGGCAGATTGTTGATCATCTTAATTTATTGGTAAAATAATCTTTATCCTTTAGTTATACTGATAAAAATTATTTAGAGTAGAATCATCGTTTGAATCTTTTACTTATCTTCATATATTATAATATTACTTGCACTTCTTTGATCACGTCAAGTATAAAATAAATTAAAGCAGTCCTTTCATTCCTTCATTTCTGGTGATGACCGCCCGCAATTTATCCTTACAATATTGCCCTACCGTTGTCTAAATTACATTTGCGATTTGATTGGTTAATCAGCCAAAGCTAATTTCAATTCACGTTTTTCCTCAAATTTTGAGTGTTAGAGAAATGCTAGAGTGTATCTGTTTTAGTATTGTCAACAGTTTATATGACAAGAATGTCAGTGGTTATGTCAAATACTATGGCAAATTATAAAACCGCTTTATAATTTGCACTTTTTCATTAATTGTGTATTCCATTAGGATAGTTTGATGGTTCGGTAAAGTATTTGACATAACCTCTGACATTCCTGTCATATAATAAGTTGACAATAGTAAAATGGAAACATTTAATTTTAACCCCCACCACCTTCTCCTATCAATTTCTTTCGTAGTTCAAGTTGTTAGCCTGTTTATGTACTCAATTAATATGCTTTAAGAATGTTGACAAGATACAGAAATGTACGCTTTGTAATTCTATATGATAATATATGTGTAATATATATGTGTATTTTTTGCATGAGTAATTATGTAAGAAATTGTATCCTTATACTTAAATTTTACTGTGTTTTAACCGTAATGAAATATTTAAGTCATATGTATAAATACGTTGAATGCTGCGTGTTGTATTTTTGGCTCGTCTACTTTTGCCAGATAAAAAAATTGCCACCTATATCAAAGATGCCTCTCAAAAATATTCATTCAATGTACCTAAAGCACAGTTAGTGCACTTTATGGTCCTTATTTATATATACGTATACAAACCAATAATATATCTAAGAAATTGAACATATTTAAAATGTTACAGCTGTATGTTTATTTTTCACAGCTTTGATATTTAATTTGTTTTTTGTCCTATATTTTCTGTAAATACATTTGGTTGAATCAATCAATCAACTATATTTTTGGAAAGAATATAGACACATATATCAATGGTATTAATGAAACTTTGTTCAAAACCGGGTATGCGATGTGTATTGTTGATAAAAATTCTTTGTATCAATTTTCAAGCTTTCGCCCTTTTATTTAGAACTTCTTCAGGAGAAAAAAGGAAAGTCTGCTTAACAAGTTTGGTCGATATGTACTTCCCGTAAACCAATAGTATTAATAAAAACAATGACTGTATTCATTGTTAATTAAGAACTAAATAAAACAAAAATTAAAAAACTATTTTTTTTACATATTTAATCCACAACTAATCGCAGTTACTTCATTTATATTAGATATATGTAACCGAATTCATTTCTGGTACTTACGCAATACATGACCAGTGAATGTTTTATACATATATCACACTAATATAATTTGATTTTCTGTACAATTCCGAATACCAACACCAAATTTAAAGCTATTATATTTGCAATATTTTATAAACTTGCTAGTCGAAATAATAATACATTTATTTACAGCCTAGATTTTAGATGCATACATATAACAACTACAACTTACTCTCTTTATGTGATCTCCTTTTCGCAGACACGAACAACTTGGTTTTTTGTCGTTATCTTTATAATCCGGGGTAGTACCATGTTGCACGAGGACATTTAAACACTAAAATGACAAGGAATACCATCAGTTAAACACAAATCGTGCTACAATGTAAAAAATACGTAGTACATATAGACAGCTTTATTGATACAAAATACACCACAAAAGACAGGAGATACAATGTTGATTCGACAATCAAAGCATGCAAAAACATCGGATATGCTACATTAGAAACTGGTAATGTGAGAATTACAGATATCCAAATAATCCGTACAAAAATTAATGTAAACAAGAATGTACGAAGCAGCAGTGTTAGTAGTATATATTGACATACTACATAATTTCACCAAAACGAAAATATTGTGAAAAGAGCAGCCAAAGATAGCAGCCAATTTTTCCGAAGATACCCAAACGTACGTAGGCGTACTGAAATATATTATCTAAGACCATTTTAATAAAAAAATTAAAAAACCATATTCTTTGTCAAGCTAACACATACAGACACGGCACACCTGCCACATGTTACCAGCCAGATGTTTGCTGAAAATATAATCGATTTGCAAAGGATGCCAGGGGAACATTACCTAAGACCACTTTACTAAAAAATTAAAAAATTAAATTCACTTTCAAGCTAGCACATACAGACGCGGCACACCTGCCACACGTTACCAGGTCGATGTTTGCTGCAAATATAATCGATTTGCCAAGGGTGCTAGGGGGACATTACCTAAGACCACTTTACTAAAAAATAAAAAAATTATATTCCTTTTCAAGCTGACACATACAGACGCGGCACACCTGCCACACGTTACCAGATCGATGTTTGCTGCAAATATAATCGATTTGCAAAGGGTTCCAGGGGGACATTACCTAAGACCACTTTACAAAAAAATTATATTCTTTTTAAAGCTAACACATACAGACGCGACACACCGGCCACACGTTACCAGGTCGATGTTTGCTGCAAATATAATCGATTTGCAAAGGGTCTCAGGGGGACATTACCTAACACCACTTTACTAAAAAATAAAAAAATTATATTCTTTTTCAAGCTAACACATACAGACGCGACACACCGGCCACATGTTACAAGATAGATGTTTGCTGCATATATAATCGATTTGCAAAGGGTCCCAGGGGGACATTACCTAAGACCACCTTACTAAAAAATTAAAAAATTATATTCTTTTTCAAGCTAACACATACAGACGCGGCACACCTGCCACACGTTACCAGGTCAATGTTTGCTGCAAATATAATCGATTTGCAGAAGGTTCCAGGGGGACATTACCTACAACCACTTTACTAAAAAATAAAAAATTATATTCTTTTTCAAGCTAACACATACAGACGCGGCACACCTGCCACAGGGTTAGCATTCGATGTTTGCAAAATATAATCCATTTGCAAAGTGGTCCCAGGTAATGTACCCCTAAGACCACTTTACTAAAATATTAAAAAGTCATATTCACTTTAAAGCAAACATCAGACGCGCCACATCTTCGACGTGCTACCAGATAGATGTTTGCTGCAAATGTAATCGATTTTCAAAGGATCCAAGGGGAGCATTGAAAGTGTCCCAGGGGAGCATTGCCTTTGCAAATCGATTGGTAAAGTGGTCTTAGGTAATGTCCCCCTGGGACCCTTTGCAAATCGATTATATTTGCAGCAAACATCTGTCTGGTAACATCTGGCAGGTGTGCCGCGTCTGTATGTGTTAGCTTGAAAAAGAATATAATTTCTTAATTTTTTAGTAAAGTGGTCTTAGGTAATGTCCCCCTGGAACCCATTGCAAATCGGGTATATTTGCAGCAAACATCTATCTGGTAAGATGTGACAGGTGTGCCGCGTCTGTATGTGTTAGCTTGAAAAGAATATAGTCTTTTAATTTTCTATTAAAATGGTCTTAGATAATATATATCAGTACGCCTATGTACGTTCGGGTATATTCGGAAAAATTGGCTGCTATCTGTGGCTGCTCTTTTCACACCGGTCTACTCCAACCTAGTTAACAGGCTTTATTGTAGTAAATATTATATGTAATGTTCAATATGTAATCCTAAATTTCCATGCAATGTAGTACATACACCGTTATTGAAACCAATTATAGTTTTGTAATTAATTAAGAGCTAGCTCACATGCTGCTTATTTCGCTGCTTCCTTGATTTCCCTGTTACATACAAAGAAAGTATATTCAAAGAAAACATACCAATCTGTTTGAAAACAATTTCAATTTGAACTATGATTCAACATGAAACATGTAACAATATTTCCCTTAAAAATATTATATATTTAGGTGTGATTAAAATGAAATTATTTATTACTTAAATTGAATATCTACATGCTCCGGTGAAAGATAGATATTATATGTATTTACGATGCGCTGTTAAATAGTGCGACAATTGCTGATAAATGCCTAACGAAATTCATTAGCATTTCATTACATTATAGGCGTATGAATAGACCGGAAAAGGTCGACATGAACTGATCCGACATGTGTGGCAACCGAGTCAAAAATTTATTGAATTGGATGGGTGCGTGCTTTTATATAGCCGCTCGAAAACTTCGATCGATTCGACAATATCCTATATTAAAAATAAATAAAAATTCGCAAGAAATTTTGGAGATCATTTTTCGGGCCAAGTGTCAGGAGACTCATAATATCGGGGTAGACTAAATATAGAACCGGGCCGTACTGAGCCAAGTCAGATTTCAAAAATTCATAAATGTCTATCCCTAATATTATACTCAAATAGTTGCAGCATGTTGATTTCAAAAATTTGTCACTCTGGTTAAATACTTTATACAGTCAGTGTTAAGATATGATCTAAAATAATTAGTATTAGGTGTGAAATAGTAAGAATTATAGCACTTTATATACACCAAAATAAGGTAAGTACAATTATAACTTCTACATTTGTGATCCTACAAGGTGCTGGCAACGAGACTGGGTTTACATATGATTTAGTTGTAATCAAAATGACTCGAAAAATACACGGTTATAGCGAAAGTGTTCGTTGCAGACAATATTTTAACATACGTTAGTTGTTGAAAAGTTAAAAAAAGCAGGCGTGAACAGTTTAGGTTTTTAAATTAAGCAGAATCTTGCATTGCCTATCTGTGATTATGCAAACACTTAACAACAATAAACAAATCAACAAACGATGTCATTTTCTGTTACTGAAATAAACGTGTTACCATCATACCACTTTGCGACTTAGACACTTAGCGACGAAATGAACGTCGGATAAGACATAAAGTAAACCAATCCCTTATTTCAAATAAAAATTAACATTGTGAGCATGTCTACTTCGGATAAAAATATTAGAGTTTATCTTATTTCTCTAAATACATCTGCAAAATTGCCTATACTTACTTCAACTTGTTGGTTTTCTGCGGCATCATTGATTGGACTTTTGCCATATTTATCCAAAGACAGTCTGGCACCATGTTTCAACAACCAGCGCACAGTATCTAAGTGCCCTCTCGATGCGGCGAAATGTAGTGGTGTAGCACCATCGCCATCTCTTAGGTTAGGATCGACTCCTTGTTCTTGAATCTATAACAATATCATTCTTAATTTGCTGAAATTAGTATTAATGCATTTAGTACCAACTATATATCATTTATTAGGTTACCAACTCAATCTGTTTACAGTTTTATAAATGTTTGTTTTAATGTTTGAGTACCGATTGCCTCTAATTAATAATAACACTAATAAGCAGAGGTTATTGTGAACTTGAAGGGGTATCTGACATACCTATTCCATAGATCCCGTGATGACTACGTCTAGTGATGATGTAGTTAAAACCAGTATGAGTGACATGGCTTAACCGCCCAAGCCGAGAGAAGACAGACTCACAAAAAGACCTAAATCCTAAGGTATAGTCGAGCCGACAGGATGCGTGACTAAATAGAATACCAGTTTCTATCAACCAATTCTTACAGTACCAGGCACAGTACAAATGCCTTACCCGTATACCGGAAGAATGCGTTGATTCCACCTTCCTCACTTTCCTTGCTTTTAGGATTCAGATGATAAAACCACACAGTAACAATTCTAATTCAAAACCCAATAATTCTGAAAAGAAACACAACTTACACACACTAAACTACACCGCAAGAGTTGCAGTGATAGCCAGACAAGTAATACAGCTTACGGAGTCACTGCAACTAAGCACCCACCACACATTAAAAAAAAAAAAAAAAAAAAAAAAAAACACCCACGTCAACCTGGAAAGACACCATCTACAGATGAAAAGGAACGAGGCTCCAAAGACGACAATTCACTGCTTAGATATAAAACAGCTGGTGCGGAAAGGCACAATCTAAAGGCTGCAAGGAAAGCCCCTTCAGCTCAACCTGGCAGCACTCCTCAGAAAACAGAAAAAGCTGCTATGGACGGCTATGCACTAATGAAATTCTTCAAGGGGTCACTGACCGATATTCGAATGGACATTATGTTTACTGATTATCTTGAGAGTTCCATTTTCCAAGCAAGCGGAACTTAGATCTAAAATTATCTAGCGTAGGAACTAGCCAAGCTGGAAATTGGAG
Organism: Holotrichia oblita; assembly: GCA_023690525.1. Taxonomy (NCBI): domain Eukaryota; kingdom Metazoa; phylum Arthropoda; class Insecta; order Coleoptera; family Scarabaeidae; genus Holotrichia; species Holotrichia oblita. The sequence continues at coordinate 1,199,952 of CM043022.1, forward strand.
TACTACAGTCAAAATTTAGTGAGGTCCAACACCGTTGTGTGCACTGAAAACTGCCTATATAGTGAGGACGTCCTTTTTCTGGTTTACGGGCATCTGTACTCCCCAAGACGGCGCTAATCTGAAACTTGTCAAAAGAGCTAATCTGTCAAAACCAATCAGGACTCTTGTATGGATCCAAGGACGGTCTGTGAACCCAGATACGATAGTGCACAGATTTAAGGTGCAGAACCAAAAACGCCAAATGAGTTCTTGGAGGATTATGAATAACAAGACTGACTCAAAAGGGCAGCAGATAACCATGGATGAAAGCTCATGGAAAACACTACCTTCAACGGTATATGGAATCTTCTCAATTCTGTGAGTGAAGAAACTGAGTCGGCGGTGGACTTCCCAGAGCCGATCCGGAGCACGAGCACCATAGCAGATCTTCTGGTGTCGAGATGGATTTCTCGTGTATTCCACTAAACGAGTAAAACAATAGAACAAGGCAGGAATGTTAACATTCTTGAGACTACTGCGAGTCAATCTTTATCTTTCCAAAGTGAAGTCCGCGTTGAGATTATTTTCATACAAGAATCCTGGATTATCAGAGGTAGAGCAGGCATGTTAGAAATATTGATTGGATGGATTGAACACTGACACACGCTAATAGCCCCAGTTCCGGAGCTTACATGCTTATAAGAAATAACTTGCACTATTTGGGGACCTGTCCACTGTGGAAAGAAAATGGATGAACGTAAACTGGGCAAGAAATCTCTTATTGGGTTGAGCAGGGCAACACGTCCTATACAAAAAGCTAATATGCCTATTAAATCGAAAAACCTTCTGGGCAAGCCAATCATGAGCTTGCTCGACGAGCATAAATTATCTTTGGCAACAATACATTTGTATCAGCTACCTTCCTCGACATTGAAGACGCCTTTGACAGGGTGTCCGTCCTGTCGCTGGAAATGGAGTTCCTGGAACATGGAATCGAGGCTGTAGTAGGGAGAAGGTTCGGTGTCATAGTAAGAAACAAAACAGCTCACGTATTGCAAAAGCACTGCATTGTAGAGGTAACCGATGGGCTTTTATGGACAGGAGTGCGCAATTACATCACCATGAAGCTCTACGGAAAATTTAAGAGCATAAAAACCGCAAGGATGCAACTAAAACTTTTAGAGAGATAGTACCAAAAAAGAGAATGAAATGTAAACTCTAGAAAGAAGGCTATGATTCCGTTAATTTGTAGTAATATATGTATTTTCTGACCTTTATGTACTTATCTTTGAATTCCTGATTTATTTCCACTTAGAGGTCAATAAAACAATAAATAATTAAATACCAATTTATTCCATAACATATAATAATATGTTTTCGTTAAATAACTTCTTCAGTGGAAGAAATTGACATTTAAATTGGTATTTAATTATTTATTGTTTTATTGACCTCTAAGTGCAAATAAATCAGGGATTAAAAGGTTAATTTGGAGGAGAGCGCTCCCCATATAAAAGTGTCACATCATTTTCGGCTCCAAGATACTTATATTAACCGAGGTTAAACACTTGGATGTTATTTTGTAAGATAAACCGATATACAAATATAACACGTAACGAATAAAACCGCAAAAACCTGTAAAGAAATGTTTTGCAAAACATAAAAGCTAAAGTTTTCAACGGTTGTACAAGGCCCTGTCTAAACATTACGGAAGACATGTACTCAACGTCGACGGCTGCCATTGAGACCATTCTAAGGTGTTCTCCGTTTCAGTTGGTGTTTTAGTCAGAAACAACTCTACGGTCCACTAAACCAAAATGTAGTGAGTCCAAAAGATTCTCTGAAAAAGCCGGAGATCGTACCGATATCTTCAACTATATTGCACAGACGGTTCCACTGAACACAAGATTTCACCCGTCTTTAGTTTTACCGGGATATACAATGGAAACATTGTAAACTCGAACAATTGGCAGAACATCACAACGTTACTTTGAGATGGATGCGAAGGCTCTCTTGGAATAAGAGGCAAGGAAATAGCTGACATATTAGCAACAGATGCTAACGCGCGACCGTTCATAAGTACTGAACCGACGCCGACAGGTGAGAGTTCCCACAGCAGCATCAAAACTTTTATTAAATCTAAACTCACCACTACGCATCCCTCTTAATAGAATGCCCGGGTTCAGGATTCCTTGAAATAAAGAAATATTTAGTATGATAGCTTTTGTGAGCAGGGACAGACTGAAATTACTGTCAGCAACATTAATTGGTCACTGCACATTGAATAAATACATGCACCAGTTTAGTAGATTCACCACTATGCAGAAACTGTAAGAGTTCGGACGAAACTGCCTTTCGAGATGAAACCGACCACACAGGAAAAAGCACTAACAGAATAATACTAAAGCTTTAAAATAAATAAATTTGTCAATTTACACGAATCAAATAATAGAATATTATAAAATGCATTTAGTACTATACTTGTTAATGGAATATTATTTGTTCTTCTAATACTATATTCTCAAGAAAACGCATGTAACACCAACATATTTAGGGCACAAGACAAAGTAAAGTATTATTTATTTTATATTACAAAATGTACCACAAAGTAACGGCTAAAACCATCGATTATTTTGTTATTAAAGAACTTAAATAGATTCCGAACTAATAATAAACTTTATTAAAAGAATGTAACGTCAATAATAACAGCAAAGAAAAAGAATACGCCATGCCACACCCGTAAAAAAACCTTCTTCTCTCCTCTAGAAAATCCCCTATGTTTTTCAGCCGACGACCTTCCCCCACGCTTCCCGAGATGTCGCCTCCGCCGTCAGTTTCAATTTTCGCCCTTTACATTCGGCCACCCTGAAATAATTAATGTCCTCATTAATTAATTTGTATTATCCTTCCAACAAGTCGATCAGATCTTGATGATCCATCGGCTCGTCGGATGCTTCGCCATTGTCAACGCCGTTATCCCCAGCAGTTGTACTGCTATACCGCCTTAGTGAGTCTGCAGACGCTATCGCCGTGAAATTTTTGTAGCCCCTAACGCCTTTCACCGTGCTTATTTTGTAACGATCATTTCCCATTACTTTAACTACTCTATATGGGCCATTATATTTGTTAGTTAATTTGCGATTGATGCCCTTTTCGATCGCTACAGTGCTTGCCTGTCGCCAAAGCACCAAATCACCCACCTTATATATGGTTGCAACCTTCCGCCTTTTATCGTAGCGCGCTTTCATCGCCTCGCCCGCCATAGTCAGGTTTGTTTCTGCCCTTCGTCTACGTCTTAATACTTGCTCCTTAATCGCCTCATAAGAGTTGCCACTCTGATTCGCCTCTTGCACGCCTTCAGCTAAGTTCGCCAAAGGACCTCCACCACCGCCATGAGCAAAGAGAAGCTGTGAGGAGAGCTTCCTGTACTAGCGCTTACACTGTTATTCATACCCCATATTACTTCTGGAAGTTTCTCATCCCAATATCTCTCCTCTTGCACCGTAGTCGCTAACGCGTCAACTATGGTGCGATTCTGTCGCTCTACCTGACCATTCGCCCTTGGTGTTGCTACAGCATTCAACACGTGCTTCACACCATGTTCCGCCATGAAACTAGCGAACGCCTTGCTAGTGAACGCCAGACCGCGATCTGAGATAACTCGCCTTGGGTACCCGTACTCAGAAAATAATTCTTTCAACTTTGTGATCGCCTCAGCCGAACCGAGTGTTCTAGTAGGCCTCGCCAATGTAAATTTCGTAAATCCGTCCACCAACGCCAATATGTAGGAGTTTCCCCGCCTACTCCTACAAAAAGGACCCACATGGTCAATGTGCACCGTATCAAAGGGTATCGCCACCTTTTCAATAGGATGCAAATAGCCTTCCGCTCGCCCATATTTGCCTTTACTGAAAGCACAACTCAGACAGGAGGTAACGTATTTTTTGACAAAACGCCCCATTTTTGGAAACCAGTATTCCCTCTTTAACATCTCTAGACACCTCTGCACGCCCAAGTGTCCAGCATCATCGTGATACCTACGGAGAAGGTTGAATTTCGCCATTGAAGGTACATACAATCGATCGCCCAAAAGAGTGCGCCGGTATAATCGCCCACCGTGCACCTTATAGTCAGCCTTCAACCCCTTGTCTGCAATCCCAGATGCTAACTTTGTCAGGATACTCTGTGCTTTCTCATCCTGCAACTGTACAGTCAAAAACCAATCCTCCTCAGTCATATTAACTATGTTAACAGCAACAGGATTCCTACTCAGAGCATCGACATGTAGCATTTTTGAGCCAGGTCGATATTCCATTTCCATATCGTATTCCTGCATCGCCATCCACCATCTCGCAACCCGAGGTACTAAGTCCTTTTTTAGCATGGTCGCCCTTACCGCCGAACAGTCTGTAATCACCTTAAAATGTACGCCTATCAAGTAAACTCGGAAACGCTTGACCGCCTCTACCACGGCTAAGGTCTCCAACTCATAGCTGTGATACATCTGTTCATTCGCCGTTGTAGCCTTGCTAAAATAAAAGACAGGCCGCCAATCGCCGTTGTTTTGCTGTTGCATTAGTATTGCACCCAATCCAATCTTACTGGCATCCGTGTGGAGCTCTATAGCTGCTCCGCCAACGTATAACGCCAAGACAGGTCTATTGACGAGACTCTGCTTCAGCAGGTTAAACGCCTCCTCCTGCTCATCGCCCCATATCCATGGTGCATGCTTCTTTGTGAGTTCCGTCAGAGGCCTCGCCATTTTTGCAAAATCTCTAACGTACTTACGGAAATAACTTGCCAGCCCTAGGAATTGTCTGACACCATGAACATCGGTTGGAGTTTTAAATCTCTCAACCGCTGAAATTTTTCCTGGTCCTGGTCGAACTCCACCTTCAGAGATCTCGTGGCCTAGATAATTAATAGTGGGTTTTAAAAAACTACATTTTGATAAATTAAGTTTAAGCCCCGCTCGAGCAACCAACACCAGCACACGCCTAAGCAAGTCAAGACCGCCTTCTACCGTAGGGCTTGGTATTAGCAAATCATCCATATATGCAAGAACTTCGCCATGTTGCATACCACCTAACATCCTGTTAATTACTCTTTGAAAAACCGCCGGAGCATTTGCTAAGCCAAAGGCACTCTCAGATACTCATAATGACCATCTGGAGTGATAAATGCCGTCTTGTGTACTGAGTCAGGGTGCATCGGTACCTGATGGTATCCCTGGGCCAGGTCTAACGCCGTATAGTAACGCCCACCCGCCAATCTATCGATTTGATCGTCGATCAAGGGTAGTGGATAGCGGTCCTTTACAGTGACTCGATTCAACGCCCTATAATCCACACACATTCGCACCTCACCATTCTTTTTAGGTACCAAAATAATTGGACTAGCATAGTCAGAGTTGGATTCACGCACCACGCCCATTGCCATCATCATCTGCACCTTATCGCGTACTACTGCTCGCTCTGTTGCTGCCAACCTATAAGGCCTGTAATAGATAGGTTTATCAGTCACCAAACTAATCTTCATTTCACCGAGATTCGTGAGGCCAAGGTCGCTATCACCACCTGAAAAGCAAACAGCCATCTCTTCCAAAAGTATCCGCAGACGTTGTTTTTCTGCCTGAGTGCAATCCCCTACCTGTATCTTAGAAAAATCTAATGGCAACACCTCACTAGTTATTGTACTCACCATCGCCTCATCAGTTTCCCCTGACGCCTTAGGGCCTGCATAATGCCTTGCTATAACTCGTCCCGCCTTAAGTCTATTGACTGCCCGATTTGGGTTTCCTAACATCACCTCGGCATCCTCGCCTGCCACAATGACGCCTTCCATGATGATAAGAGTGCCGCCCTGCTCTCTAATGACCTGCTGGTCGATCACTATCGCTTCGCCAGCATGTGCCCCTTCAACTGTCACCGGAGCCGACAGACACGTGACAGGTTGGAGAATCACCTCCTCCTTTAATCTCACCACGCTCTTATTCGGCTCTTCTGCTACTTCCATCCGCCTGAAAGCAGCTGCCAGATCTTCACCTTGGGAGATCATTACCTTGCCATCCTTTACCATAAGGGTTACGCCACCAGACACCAAAGTTGGTTGACCCAAGAAGAGATCTGCCCCAGCTAAGTCACACGCCGTTGCCAATGCAGTTACTTGCAACCTCACGCCGTCAACAGTGATGCTTAATGTCGCCTCGCCGAGCGCCTGTGTGGTTGCTCCGCCGAACCCCCGTAAAACCGTATGGTTTTCGTGCAACGTCAGCGCCAAACGTTCCACGCACACCTTCGATATGAGGTCACGTTCACTGCCCGTGTCCAGATATACTTTCACCTTCTCGCCTTTATCAGTGGTCGCCATCTTTTTAAATGCCCTGTTAAGATTGATAGCTACTAGCCTTACCTGTTTCTCTGGTGGCTTCTCAGGACAGTCCGCAGCTTTATGGCCGCCTCGCCTACAATACCGGCACCGCTCCATTTTCGCCTTGGGGCAGTCCCGGCTCATATGAGTCCCATATTCCTGGCAATTGTAGCATTGAATTTTCCAAGGTCTTCGGATGCTACCATTGCCTCTCGCCCCACCACCTCTGGATATCGTCGCCGTTGTCGCCTGAGGCCTAACCACCTTGGAGCGAACGACATCCGCCGCCGTTCTCTTCGAGGTGCTTGCCACGCCATAATTTTCCAACCCCGCCAGGAAGTTGGAATACAAAGCCTCTGGGGCCTTGCACTGCACCGCATACGCGTTCGCCTGCAACTCGCCTGGCAGACCCTTTATAATGCAGGACACCGCCTTCTCGCCAACGACATCGCACCGTTCGCATAATGCCAACTTGTCATGATAATAGTGCGACATAGTTTCTCCGTCCGTCTTGCGCCGGGCCACAAGCTCCTCCAACATGGTCGCGAAGTCATGTTGGCGTGGGAACGCTCGCCGCAGGTTCGCCTTCCATTGTTCCCATGTAAGATCGTAGTCGATGAGGCGGTTATACCACTGCCTCGCCGAGCCCCGCAGTTTCGCCTGCATATAGCACGCCCGCTCATATTCCGACCACCCGTGCACCATCCCCAGCTGGTCAATCTTGTTGAGCCACTTATCCACATTGCAGTCCCTATCATCGGGATCAAATGGCTCAATTATTTCACCGCCCACCCGCGCATCGCCGCGCGGGCCACGCCCACTGGACGTTTCACTACCACTCGCCATGTGGTGAAACGTCCGATTCGCCTGATCCCGCACTATTTTCTCGATGGCCCGGATCAACCCACCTTTCAAAATATTCTCTTCGTGAGGATCCATTTCACCTTCGCCCTCCCCATTCCATTCATAATCGAGCTCCGACCCTTCTGCCGAATCCCGTCTTTCTTTTCGATCCGCCATATTCCTTAATTTATATCGCCCGTATGTATATAAAAGAGTACTCACCCGTTTTATCCGCCCACTTCAACTTTTCACCACGCCTGTATAATATATATATTTATATATATGTATCGTCTTTATATTACCGGCCTAAGCAATTGACCCGTGACTGTATAATGCACCGCCTGTACGATATACGCCACTCGCCTTACCTATCAATTGCCTGTATAATATCACACTGTATATGTGATTTATTCGCCCTGAACACACACTTGTTTTTCGCCAAACAATGCTATTCTTTTGTCCTAATCACTCGTTAATTTTCTTTGTGTTTAATCACCACAAACACACACTTTTTCACCACACCACAGTCGCACAGGTTATATACCACTTCTGATTTTGTTATTAAAGAACTTAAATAGATTCCGAACTAATAATAAACTTTATTAAAAGAATGTAACGTCAATAATAACAGCAAAGAAAAAGAATACGCCATGCCACACCCGTAAAAAAACCTTCTTCTCTCCTCTAGAAAATCCCCTATGTTTTTCAGCCGACGACCTTCCCCCACGCTTCCCGAGATGTCGCCTCCGCCGTCAGTTTCAATTTTCGCCCTTTACAATTTAATAAATATAAATGGATCAAACATTAGAAGCGGACCACCTGGTTTCAACCTCCCAGGTCTTATCAGCGCTACTCCGAATGCAAGATCTAATTCTACCGTCTTTCGCATCTCTACTTATGTTTATGATACTCCGAACAATGGACTAATTTCTACCTCGCGCCCTCTAGTGAGCAAGATAGGAAGTAGCACACCGCAAGGACTCTACACACAAGTCAGTACAGAGCAGACACCGATCTAGCTCGCACAACTCGTGGGTTGTGAGTCACGCTAGATGTCTCGATCTGTTAGCAGTTAATTGTGAATTTCATATACGGGTTACCATGGCGTAAGATGTGAAAACGTCGAAAAATGCCAATATAAAAAACCACAACATGTTTTTTCTATTGAGAAAATATAACTATATATAACTAATATAACTTTCTGAGCATTATGCAAGACACTTTCTCGTGGCGTCAAAGGGTGTGCTACTTGAAATATCGTAAATAATATACATATTTAACACATTACTATGTTAATTTCTATCAATATATCAAACTACAACCACACGAAAAAAACCTTCCGATACACCATCTGAAATAACCACCTTATAATTGCGATAATGTACATACATAGCTATATTACTTCCGTCCGCCATGCCATAATGTATAGGATATTCTATTTAAAAAAGTGAGTTTCATCAATGTGAACTTAGTTAAAATGAACGTTAATTTTTAACGGACCTGTATACATAGACATAATTTTGAAGCCGTAGATTTCTTGCGCTATATTTTAGATAGTACTATGTCAAATATCAAAAATTTACCTGCAATGGTTCCAGAAATTCAGAATTTTGAACATAACGTTGCAGTTGGTCCTATTAAAAAAAAAATGAATAACTCATAAACAACCAATTTTGGCTATAAGGTACCTTAATAAAACTTAAAAACTTAATAAAAAACTTCTGGAAAATATACCATGCTATTTAAATTAAGAAAGTTGACGTGCACACACAGATAACATTATCCGTAATTACAAGATTTCAGAATTCTGAGATTCTAAGAACGTTGAGAAGTTCTAACTAACCAGTTCCGTGAATTATCTGTATGTATCACCGCTTTTTACATATCAACCGAGCCAAATGTGGTGCCCAACCCTGTATACGTTTTCCGTTTTGTAAATAAGAAAAATAGAAATTATTTAGAAATGAAAGAAATCAGGTACCCCGTCCTCCATCATTAACTTTTTGCGAAGGTAGGTTGCGTCATCGTTGAAATATTTCGAAGGTATTCATAAAATTTGAAAAATCGCAACTTTTTAGGGAACTGTAGCCCGAAATCAAACAATTTCATCGCTCTCTTATATCAACGTACACAAATTATATTGTTAAATATTGGATGTACTTACATTATTAATTCTCCATATATAATATACAAATACAATATTATAATGCAAATTTTTTCCCCAAACGCCAATTATTTAAACATATTTTTATATAAAAATATGCCGTCCCGAAGTGGAGTCGAACCACCTTGTAGGGCTATCGCGGCTCTACCGCATACCGATGCGACCACCGGGGGCTTCGACTACACAAGTAAACTTCACATATATATGCGAACGAGATGTTATAATGACCTAGGATAGGCAACATTTTTGACACCGAAGTGTATTATTTTCTTGGCGTATGTAAATACAATAATGCAAATTTTTTCCCAAACGCCAATTATTTAAACATATTTTTATATAAAAATATGCCGTCCCGAAGTGGAGTCGAACCACCTTGTAGGGCTATCGCGGCTCTACCGCATACCGATGCGACCACCGGGGGCTTCGACTACACAAGTAAACTTCACATATATATGCGAACGAGATGTTATAATGACCTAGGATAGGCAACATTTTTGACACCGAAGTGTATTATTTTCTTGGCGTATGTAAATACAATAATGCAAATTTTTTCCCCAAACGCCAATTATTTAAACATATTTTTATATAAAAAAACTTCGGGAAGAAGAGAAGAACAAGAAAATAATACACTTCGGTGTCAAAAATGTTGCCTATCCTAGGTCATTATAACATCTCGTTCGCATATATATGTGAAGTTTACTTGTGTAGTCGAAGCCCCCGGTGGTCGCATCGGTATGCGGTAGAGCCGCGATAGCCCTACAAGGTGGTTCGACTCCACTTCGGGACGGCATATTTTTATATAAAAATATGTTTAAATAATTGGCGTTTGGGGAAAAAATTTGCATTATTGTATTTACATACGCCAAGAAAATAATACACTTCGGTGTCAAAAATGTTGCCTATCCTAGGTCATTATAACATCTCGTTCGCATATATATGTGAAGTTTACTTGTGTAGTCGAAGCCCCGGTGGTCGCATCGGTATGCGGTAGAGCCGCGATAGCCCTACAAGGTGGTTCGACTCCACTTCGGGACGGCATATTTTTATATAAAAATATGTTTAAATAATTGGCGTTTGGGGAAAAATTTGCATTATTGTATTTACATACGCCAAGAAAATAATACACTTCGGTGTCAAAAATGTTGCCTATCCTAGGTCATTATAACATCTCGTTCGCATATATATGTGAAGTTTACTTGTGTAGTCGAAGCCCCCGGTGGTCGCATCGGTATGCGGTAGAGCCGCGATAGCCCTACAAGGTGGTTCGACTCCACTTCGGGACGGCATATTTTTATATAAAAATATGTTTAAATAATTGGCGTTTGGGGAAAAATTTGCATTATTGTATTTACATACGCCAAGAAAATAATACACTTCGGTGTCAAAAATGTTGCCTATCCTAGGTCATTATAACATCTCGTTCGCATATATATGTGAAGTTTACTTGTGTAGTCGAAGCCCCGGTGGTCGCATCGGTATGCGGTAGAGCCGCGATAGCCCTACAAGGTGGTTCGACTCCACTTCGGGACGGCATATTTTTATATAAAAATATGTTTAAATAATTGGCGTTTGGGGAAAAATTTGCATTATTGTATTTACATACGCCAAGAAAATAATACACTTCGGTGTCAAAAATGTTGCCTATCCTAGGTCATTATAACATCTCGTTCGCATATATATGTGAAGTTTACTTGTGTAGTCGAAGCCCCCGGTGGTCGCATCGGTATGCGGTAGAGCCGCGATAGCCCTACAAGGTGGTTCGACTCCACTTCGGGACGGCATATTTTTATATAAAAATATGTTTAAATAATTGGCGTTTGGGGAAAAAATTTGCATTATTGTATTTACATACGCCAAGAAAATAATACACTTCGGTGTCAAAAATGTTGCCTATCCTAGGTCATTATAACATCTCGTTCGCATATATATGTGAAGTTTACTTGTGTAGTCGAAGCCCCCGGTGGTCGCATCGGTATGCGGTAGAGCCGCGATAGCCCTACAAGGTGGTTCGACTCCACTTCGGGACGGCATATTTTTATATAAAAATATGTTTAAATAATTGGCGTTTGGGGAAAAAATTTGCATTATTGTATTTACATACGCCAAGAAAATAATACACTTCGGTGTCAAAAATACAATATTGTACAACTATAAAGCAGACAACATTTCAGGATAAAACTAAGAAATATGGAGTTTGATAAATAGTAAACGCAAATACAATGTTCTACATAGGTGTGATGGTTTAATGGTAAATAACCCTGATTTAGGGTCGCCACGATTGCTAAGAGGTCGCCGCAATATCTTGGATTCCCTATATTTTTCAATGTAAGGTATTAGATTTAATAAATCTTCATTTTTTTTATTGATTTCACAAAATTTCCTAATAAATTCTAGCTAAATGCAATAGAATGACGAAACAACACAAGCGAAATAAAATACGAAACCTGCCTACTAACACGATAAAGACACTTCAGAGCCTTTTGTTTTTAACAGTATTGAAGCAACATGTGAAATATAAGAAAAGAGAATTTAGAGAAGTGTGGGATAGATTAAAATGGTTGATTTTTTGTAATTTTAATTGTAGTTGAGATTAGAAATAACCAGTGATTAGTATTTACAGTTACAAGAATTTTTCAAAATTAAAATTGACTATTGTTGCAACTAGTGAATTCTCAACATATACCGAGAAGAATCAGATTTCCAGATTTTAACAAAAGAAAGTGTATTAAAATTGCAACAACATGCAAAAAAAAATCTACAAAACATACTGAGGATGAGTGAAACAAATGGTTGGAACAACCTAATAAAGTTAAATACTTAGAACAAGACTGAAGGATAGATGGACTAAAAGAAATGATCATATTTCGCAACAAAAAAACTAAAATCCGACGCCAAACTTGAGAATTACCTACATAAAAAATCCAAAATTTACATAATACTACTCTAATAACCTATTCTAGACTTACGCAGTCCCTGATAGCAAAAAAATATTTTGATCGACAAATAATCAGACAGTGTTTATCATTTAATTTTTGTTGTAAATGTCCCGATCATTTAAAATAATAATAACAATTTAACTTTTTGATTGTTCTTTTTTATAACAACGAAGTTGTACCTACTAACTTTAATCATTATGTTGGGAAAGTTTAAAATATGTATACCTAAAAATGTATTATAAAACTGCGTTCATTACTACATTCATTATTTCGTGGCCTCTGGGAAGGTCAAGCACTTGTAATTGCTGTGTATTAAGTCATTGTCTTAGGAAATTCGTGCAATATTTCAAATACCTTTCTTTTTTTTAATATCGCCAGTAATCATAATTGACCATATATGTAGCATATATGTATGCAGAATATTAAAGATATGCGTGTAACCTACTACTCCAACAGAAATTTATGTCTATCTCAATAATTACATTATTTATCAACGAACGTAAAATTACCCAAAATTCGAACTAGAAGCAACGGAATTATAATTTATGCACTAACATGTAGGGAAGATGTGGACACGGTGATTGTGTTTAACCTTATGTCATATTTTAACGTATCACTTTAACTAAAACTTCCATTATAATAATATGACCCTATTGACTTGCAATAAAATGCATGCTTTCACTATTGGTAGTTATGATAGTTATAAATAAAATACGATAGAGTTGCCTGATGAGCGACTGTACCCTGTCTTGGAATACTGTTGAACACACATAAGGGTACACGGGAACACGAATGGAAATATCACGCTAAAAATTACAATACATAAAGAATGAACTACAGGAAATAAATATCTCGAAGGCTATACCAAGCCTAAATTAAAGGCATTGAAGTTTGTGACGGAAGGGAGGAATTCAGGTAGTCGTTTTGTAATAATAATTATACGACTTAACGACGGTAGAACTTGTGTACTAGATATGTTTTCGAAAATTTATAGAAAGCATCCGTTTCCAGGAAATTTAGATAACTACCAAACCATTTTATGTATTAAATAGTTACTTCACTACTGATTACCTGCCTTATTTTGCTACTGAATATATTTTCGCTTCATTTGGACTTTTCCCTACACAAACTTGCCGGCTTCAATGTTGTCTTCAAAGTTTTCATTTCTTTTTTTTTTTCGATGAAATGCTGTCAATTCCTTCCGATTCCCAAGAATCTTGCTACATACCTCTCTGTTTATTGTTGTTTTAAATATTTTTCTAAAACGTATATTAATTTATTCGCTCCCATATTTTTTCCAATATTTTATAAATTTTTATTCCCTCAGCTTCTTTTAAGCTCCTAACTATAAACTCGCTTCTCGACTAGTAGAAGTTTCTCGCGAATTTATCGATCGGTCTGAGAAAAGTCCATAGTAAAAACTACACATATGAAAATGCGAAGTAGGATTCAACTCTATTTAACTCCATTTGGTATTTTCTCGCGACCGGATTTTGTATTTTATCCTTAAATGTACACACTACGGAATTAACTCTATCCATCAAAGAGATAGTCACATATTCCGGATGACATTCCTTCCTCTAGGTCGTAAATCCTACTTCATTACGAAGGTAATTATTTCCTTTAAGGCTGATATTATCTTCGTAACAGATGACATTGTTTCTATCTAGGATAACATCGGCGTCAACGAAAATAATATGAGGCGTGTTTAATAGTGAAGTGAGTTTCAAAATTATCCTACTAACGTGTTAAACTACGATGGATATACACATGGATGGATTTTCAAACAACCTTTGCTTGTAAAAGGTAAGAAACTTTTGCGCAATTATAATCACCCTCCGTTTCCACACAAACATAATATTATTATTATTCATTGTTTTAAAGCACATTTTCTTGTTTTAGAACTTTATTCATGAATAAATTGCGCTTTTCATTTTTAATTTCTACAACGCAACGTAGGTACATAAGCAGTCTGCATCAGAAACAATAGTAGGATTTTACGTCTATTATAGCCAGCAAAGATGTGCATGCATTCTGTAATATTAAAGCAGTTTATTTAACAATAGAGACGGAGAAATATGTTTCCACTTATTTTGCTAGAAGCTTTCTCTGTATTTAGTACAGATACTCAAAAGGGAAAAATTCATTTGATAAGAGTACCTTCCGGCGCCAGCTTATGATTAGCCTAATGAACAGCAGCTGACAAACCCTACTCTGTCCACTGCTCGGGGACACGTCTCGCGTGGATGGAGGTGGATGGAGTGGGTGCTACGCGTAGGAACAACATGAGCGAAATTACCTATAGTACACAGGCCCAAAAACACTACCAACATTCTTCCAGGAATGATAGAACAGGACGACTGCCCTGCCAAGCCAGAAGAACAGCATGCTGATCCGTCACGGACGAATCTGAATCAAGAAATCAGGGATATGGAAACACGCAAAGATCCCAAACCCAAGCTAGGAGAAGCGACACGCAAACGCTTCAAATGGCTGATTAAACAAGGGCACAGTCCCCAAGACGCCCGAAAACTTGCTAGGACGGCGTCTGAGGATAAGAACGATAAAAGAGCTCGATCCGACGGAAACACTTCCGCAAACAATACAGGAAGAAGGTAAAGCAATGCGATGATGCGGGGAAGAAGCCTTCCACGGTTTTATGTTACCGTGCGGTAACAAGAAGTATCAGGGTAGTGTATTACACACGCTGATGTCCTCCTGACTACAGAGCAGTTACGCACAATACAGGAAGAAATCCTGAAAAAGATAATAGAGCAAAACGATGCGGCTAGCAAGCCGAAATTCCTTGGCTCTACTTTCAGGCCTGGTTGGTTGCTGCTGAGCTGCGGCGCCACGGCCACTGCAAAGTAGTTGAGAACTGTAGTGAAGAAGCTCCAGCCACAGAGAGGCGCCGATCTGAGGTTAGCTTACGAGTTTCACCTACCTCTAACTCAAATCCTCGTCGGCTACTTTCCTAATAGCGAAGTGGCTACTAACAACACTATCCTTAGCTACATACAGGGTCAAAATGAAGGCCTAAATGTTAAAGAGTGGAGAGTAATGCGAAGAGACACGGCAAATAAGACCGTTCAGCTTATCCTATCTGCTGATGCCATGTCTTTTGACACCCTTTAATCCAGGAAGTTTAGGGTGAACTACAAGTTTGGTCTGGTTCAACTTCGGCCAAGGAGTAGCAAACCCAAAGAAACTCCAATGGAAATAGAGGGCTCGGACGCAACAAAGGATCAACAGCCTTCTACAAGTGCTTCTAACACCCATGTAGCAAATGAGCCTTCAACGTCGAGCAAACCTACAAGCCGGAAACGTACCAGCTGCAAACCAAACGTTTCCAGAGGCAAAACAACTGTGAAAGCCAAAGGAGCAACAAGAACTTACACTCAACCAGAGGAATACAGAAAGAAGTCTTCAAGACATCCACAGCTGATCAGTCTCAGCAATGAGCGGAAACCTTAGGTGCCTGTAACTAAATCTCCACACAGTCACTTATACAGAGGGCGCATTCAAGAACCCTGGCTATACAAAGGAAGGATTCAGAGTCTACTTACTCACTCATGTAAATTGATTTATTCAAATGAACATAAAAACCAGGGGTTCCAGGGTTTATCTCAGGGGACTCTAACCTCGGCCTACTTTCCCGGAGATGCAGATGAACTACCCTCAGAGGACGTCCAGCGACTCATCAAATACTGCAAAAAGAGGACGAAGCAGTTCCTCGTAGGTAGTGATGCCAACGCACATCATGTGGCATGGAAAGGCACCGACATAAACGTAAGAGCTGAGTCTCTTCTTAAACATTTAACTTACAATAGTATTAATATTGTTAATGAGGGTAACAAACCTACCTTTATGAATGTAGCTCGGCAAGTCCTAGACTTGACTTTGACTAGCACACTCATAAGCACGCAAATAAATAACTGGCACGTGTCAAGCGAGCCCTCGTTATCGAACCATAACCATATTACGTTTGAGATAGAACCGAAACTGATACACCAACAAAATAGAGTTCTTCGGTCGACAGGCTGGTCAATGTACTGAAAACATCTAAGAACGCAAGGACTCGATCCTCCGCATCCCATAGAGACACGCGAGAACCTTGAAACTACAGCAGCCCAGCTGCAAGTTACTTTGATTGCATCTTACGAAGCTAGCTTCTCAGCCCGGCAAAGGGCTACTCATAGAGAGGTGCCCTGGTGAAGCTGACGTACACGGGGCGCATTCCAGAAAACTTTTCAATAGAGCTAAACTTACTGGAGATTGAAACAGCTACAGAACAATTCTAACAAAGTACAATGCAGAACTAAGAAAGGCTAAGAGAAGGACTTAGAGAAGCTTCTGCGAAGGCGTCACTGAACTACCTGCAGGTACACGACTCTACAAGGTCCTATCAAAATGCCAATCCAAAAGCTTAGGGTTTTTGCAAAAAGCAGATGGAACCTACACTGAGAACAAGGAGAAAACACTGCGGTTGCTTTTTAAAAATACATTTTCCAGACTCAGTCATTCCAATCCAAGAATACTACCTCGAACTAAAGGAAAACGCTCGTTGTCCTCATTCGAAATGGGATAAAAGTCTATCGGGAAAACTATTTACTTTCAACAAAGACAAATGGACTATCAAATCATTCAAGCCCTACAAATCGCCAGGGGGAGATGATATCTTCCCAGCCTGACTACAAGAGGGTCTAGGGGAGATCTTACCGGTACTAATTAAGTTTTTCAGAGCTAGCCTCTATCTAAGTTACATTCCTCAATCATAAGTCAAGGTGGCATTTATACCAAAGACTGGCCACCGACCCGCCGCAGAGTCTAAATCATACCTCCCCATCAGCTTGAGCTCCTTTTTACTCAAATTAATGGAAAAAGTAATTGCCTTGCATATCAGGAGTAGAACTTTCATGGAAAAACTTCTGAATTCTAAACAATTTACTTACCAAGCCGGAAAGTCCACGAACTCTGCCTTACATAATCTGGTTAATTAGATTAAACAGACGTTCGTGGATAAAGAAATCGGTCCGTGTGCATTTATTGACATAGCCTTTGATAAAACCTCATTTGAATTAATTAAAAACTCAGCAAAGAACATAGGCATTGAACCTAACAAGTTAACAAGCTTTGGCTTTAAGGCACAAGGCTAGGCCGAAGACCTAGTAATTATAGTAAATGGCAAACATGACGGTTTAATATGAAATGCAGCATGCCCTCCACCAAACTTGGCACACAAAATAGCTATACATTCACGAAAAGAAGAAACATATCCTTAGTAACTCCAACGACGGGAGACACGTAGCTTACCTAGTGAAGTGAAATATCTGGGTATTATCTTACATCAAAAACTTACCTGGATATCAGTCATCTCCAGAAAACGTCGGAAACAGAACTTGGAGACTAAACCCCAAAATGGTCCTCCTAACGTCAAGTAGGTCCTCCGGAGCTACTTGACTATAGTCACACTCATGGTTACATACGCGTCACTGGTATGGTGGCCAAAAACAAACGAACAAGGAGGAAAAGTCATACTACAAACGATACAGCGACTTGCTTGCGTAGGCATTACAGGCGGAATTCGCGCCTGTCCAACTGCAGCGATGGAGGTTCTATTAAACCTGATTCCCCTGAACCTGCAGATAAAGAGGGAAGGAATGATGGGCGCGATCAGATTGGAACGAAGCACAACTTTCGAGTCAGGAGACTTAGTGGGCCATCTCCGATCTTTAAAGAACTAGGAGGACTAGCTAAATGCATCATACATTGAGGTTCGATTTCGACAAACAGTTTGAAGTGGTAATTCGAGACCGCCAAACATGAAAGTCTAGCAGACCTAAATTAGAAGAGCCGTCCGTACGCTGGTACATGAACGGATCTAAAACCGACTCAGGAGTGGGCATAGGTATCTACGGATCGAGATGCAAGGTCTTGATGGCGCTGGATATGAGCCCAACAATTTTCTAAGCAGAAGTATATGCCATTGAACAATGTGCTCATGAATGTCTGAAAAGACGCTACCAAGGTGCATGTACATATATGTATACATATATGGTCTCAGACAGCCAGTCAGCACTAAAAGTTGTAAGGGCCTAGACTTTTAAATCTAAGTTAACCTGGGTCTGTCTGCTCACCCTCAATGCTCTGGTGCTAAGGAACACAGTCGCACTAATGTGGGTACTAGGTCATTTGAGATGTGAGGGCATCGAAACTGCCGATGATCTTGCAAAGAAAGGCGCAGCGTTCCCATTTATTGGACCAAAGCCATTTTCTGGTTTCATCAAAAGTAATATAAGAGCTTATCTCCAACAGTGGGAAAGCGAACAAAAAATCTCGTACTGGGCTAATACCCCAAAACTAAGACAATCAAAAAAGTGTATTAATTTTTGCAGCCATCAGGGCTAAATCTCCACTGAAGCTCAACAGAAGAGACCTCAGCACCATCACGGCTTCAGTCACTGGCCACGGCCTTCTTAGGTAACACCTATTCTGAACACAGCAAAACAACGGAACACATTATGTGCAACTGCGTGGCGGTGGTCCGGCAGAGACTCTACCATCTCGAACGAGCGCATCTAAAACCGGCTAGTATTAGAACTACGGCCCCCAAGAAACTCCTAGACTTCTTCAGTTCTTCATGAGTAACGTTACCGGAATTTCTTTTAAATACCTCGCATAAGAAACAAAATCTGTCAATCGAAAGAAATGCAGACCTATTGACCCAGTTATCCCCAGATGGGACTTCGTTAAGCAAAAACCATGAATGGTGGAAAATACCTTGCTTTCATAACCCACTTCTTTTCAAACTCTTCTGAGTTAAAACATATGGAGGATTATGGACTGCAGTCAATCCAGTCTCATCCAATTGTATATTTTTTCTGGAGGTAACAAATCTATAAATCTTGTAAAGTGAAACCACGTTACTAAAAAAATTTTAACGTGGTATTTTGGTTAAAACTTGTTACTCTCATTGAAATTTGAGGCATTTTCTTTTCTATCGCGAGATTTGAAACTTTTACATAATTCTTTACAGCTAGCACAAAAGTCAATAATTTAGACTCTGTTGAATTTTACTCGTCATAATTATGTATTTTTAAATGTTCTTCAATTGCTTTCGAAAAAACTTCATATACACTGCAATTGAGAACTTATTTATCTCCCTCAGCAGTATCTCTAAATTTCTTCAAATACAAAAAAAATTACAAATTTAATAAATATGTGCGTGTACCTAAATCTGTAAACTGTACACATTTTTTTACTATGTACTAGTGTCTTATAGATCTTACTGGCTTTTCTTAAGTTTTTAAATTCGATTGCTCTTTCGACTTGATCATATCTTCTGCAGGAGTATTTCCTATTGCACGTTCTGCCTATTTGAGTTTTCTTGACAGATATCTATGAACAAGTTTTAAAATAAACGCTTTTATGAACAAATTAACGGTACAATGGAACTAACCACTGCTACCATATTTCAAATGCTGCACTGATCCATCAATTTACTATAACATAAGAAAATTTGTTTGGCTTGTGGTGGGTGGTAATTACAATGACTTATTAAGCTGTATTGCTTATGTAATTCATCTCTTGCTATGTTGTTTGTGCATATGTACACGTGTTCAATGGATTTGTTACAGTACTAGTTCGTCGTTTATAGTGCCGCGCAGTTAATTACTTTATTCCTAGTGAATAGTAGATTGATTAGGACACAATTCTCCGACAAAAATGTAACTGTCCGCCCGAAGAATTGAACTACGGACCCCAGGGATATCTGACACCATTGTATAGCCGTCTAACTACAACGACTATCGTAGTATTGTTCAAATTGAAGCTATGCATTGAATATTTTCTATCAAATCGGATAAGCCGCTGCCCAGTTGACAATTCATACTGAACACAGAGTACTTTCGTATTGTTTATTTTAACTGACGCTGTTCTGGATTTATTCGTTCAAGAATAAAAATATTTTGTATTTCTATATCTAAAGAAATAGATTGCTTGTTTAGCTTCACTAACTGTATTTATTAATTGTTTGTAATAATATTGTAAAAAACGTGTGTCTATAGTACTTTTGTACGCCGATGCGTTTGTATACATTTCACAATTATTAATATTCTTTTCTGTTTTTTATATCCATGCAGAGCGTTTATTTTAATATTGTTTGCCAAAATACAAATCAGATATTTATTTTTTAAATTTGGTTCGAATGAAAATACGCTTCGACCTCTCCTGTGAGCTATTATAAATTTTAATTTGGTTTATAATTTTATCAATAAGAGAAGAGAATCCCTGTTTGAAACAGTTCATTAAAATGTAATCTCAAATGTCAATCTGAATACTGCCAACTATTGCCGAAACATGCTATTATAATGAAAGTCTGTCGACCGGATTCGAATGATACAAAGTCAATAGAATATTTACAGATAATGCGAAAAATAGAAAGTCAATTTAAATTACTTGATTAATCATTATCTGTAACGTTCTTAATCTGAGTTCTTAAAGTATAAAAAATGATATAGCAAATATAAAGGGAAACAGGAATGAAGAAGATGAAGATTACGATGAGATACACAAAGATGAGTCTCAAGAAGAAGACAAGCGCAAAAACGATGCTAAGCAGAATAAAGCCGATTCTTGTGCTTTAACATTTAAAGATGTGGAAAACAGACCATTTGACGGAAAAAGTGCCTATCTGATACGACGATGGATCTGACATTTTAAGCAGATTGCTGAGGATGGAATAAATTGCAAAATTGCGGTTTGCGAAAAAATCTGAAAGACCGGGCTAAATTGTTTATTCAATCAGAAAAATGAATAAAAATTGGTTTACCGTTAAAAAAAGAATATACAGTTACACAAGATGCTAATATCACAGAAAAAGGAGCCAGAAGAAGCTATGTTGATTATGAGAGAGATTGGCAAAGCATTGGGAAAGCATTAAAACAGACGTTGCAATAGAGTGGGTTATTGACTGCATACAAGACGCTTCGTCCAATAAAGTAATCCTGTGTTAAAAAAGAAATTTTTCAACATTTAAAGAAAAGATCAAGTTGTACGATCAAATTCAGAGTAAAAAGTTAGTAACTAATCACGTTGTATCCAAAATGAGAAAGGAACGTGGTATACAACGAAATAAAAACCACAAGAAGAATAAGAAGGAAGGAAGAGCAGATAATTACTTCAATTGTGGTAAAAAAAGCTACAAATTTAAGTGTCTAGAAGGAATCAAATACTTTGGATGCAACACTATGGGCAAAATGTTTGTATGTATACATCTTGTTTATCTTCCGTTAATAAAAAAGCCACGTTCTATATTTCGTTTATAGAAAAAGTTAATTTTTAATTGATTCCGAGAATTAATAAAACGTGATCGACAGACATACGATATAGGAAATTATTTCAACTTTGTTACTCGTGTGACATAGATAAACAATGTTGTTTTACTTTTTTGGATAGGCTTTACGCTTTACGAGTAGGCAGACGTTTTTCAATACGATTCTACTTAGCTCCAATGGAGTTGTATTTGCTGTATGATGTTGATTGCGCTTTTTGCCGCAATTGATTTCTCTTTAAACAATCATAAATTAGTTTTATGTGCAATAGTACTTAGTTTTTACGTACTGCTAGATATAAATTGCTAAATGAAAATTGTTTGCGTCTTTTCAGGGCTACAACCAATTAAACAAAATAACGAAAACCATTTCAAACTATGGAATCCAGGCGGTATACTATATAAAATTACTATACAACTACTATAGAATTAGTCGAAACTTTGAAACTATCTGACTTACGTACATACATATATGAGTAGATTCCACCTCTTGCCTTCCTCTCCCTCTCTTAACTAATTAATAATAATAATACTTTATACCTCCAACTAACATCACCTTTAATTCACGCGTAAAATAACTACCTTGCTGCGAATTTTTTAATTCTACAGGAAGTTTACTAAACAAGATGGAGTCAAAATTGATAAATGACTTTATTTATCTGTTTAATACTTTATATTTCCAATAAATTCTTCAAACGTATGGTATGTAAGCCTTCTTTGTTAAAATATTGTGGTTTGATATACAGGATATAGAGACGCTCAGCGAAACCGTTCATTAGAAGTTTATAGGCTTCTGGCCAAATATAAATTTGAAAATTCAGCATTATATATAAGTCGATTATGTTCTCTTTAATGAAAATATTATTAGATTTCTAGCGCTTCCGGTTATACCAGAAGTCGCCATCTACTTTGTTATTTTTAATGGAATACTCTGTATATTTTTACATATTTGGATTTACCTATCTTTAAATTTTTATAAATATCTTTACTTTTTTTAATTTGATTCGGGCGTTTTGTAGTTAGTCGATTTTACGTTATTACTTAATCAACTTCGGCGTCCAATTTTACATGTTTTATGTCCGACATATCCTACACCTAAAATTGATAGTTTAGGAGATAATTAGATTTTTTTAATGCATACATAACTCATCGATACTTATCCAGTGTGCCATGGAAAATAAGCGTTCTCAAAGATTTGTTATCAAAGTTTAACGTCAAAGTCACACTTCCTCGTTTTATGCTTGCGAATTAATAATTATCCGTTAAATGCCTTTACATTATTGCTATAAAGTGTTAAAATGGATAACAATAACGAAAACAATGTTTACACAAAGCAAGAAATTCTATGTATTTTTTAAGAAATGGGTGTAAAAAACTAAAAAGAAACAAGGACACACTATAATCGTTTTTCAAATTTATATTTTGCCCAGAACCCCATAAACTTCTAATGAACGGTCTCGTTGAGACACCCTGTACTTGTCTATATTGTATGCACAAACCACCTAAAAAAGATGTACAACTCTATTGAATCAGCTGATCGAAAAAGTTGCCAGGCAAGGGGCTAGATGCCAGAATCGGGAGGGGAAAAAATTAGGCGCAAAAGGGTAGACAACCAACATTACTATTCTGTATGTATAAAGATTCAAAACCCAAATCTTTAACTAAATAATAGATCAGTAGACGTCTTTTTGAGTTGCGTAAACAAAACCCAATCTTTATATTCTAAGAAGATATACATTTTTTGAAATCGAATACAACTCCCAGATCTTTCACAGTCGAACACCGATTAATACATGTACCGCCCCACTGGTAGTCGTACACTATTGGTTGAGACACGAGTATAGGTAAGTATATTACATTTTGGCACATTCATCGCCAGCTTATTGTCACACCAGGCAAGAAGTTGGTCAATATCCTCGTGCAACTTAATGCAATCTTCTGTTGAGTTAATTGCTTTCTATAATGTCAGATCGTCTGGAAATAGTAGCTTCTCGCAAGCAATTGCGCCACAAAGGTCGTTAATATAAATTAAAAATAATACTGGTCCCAAGTTACTGCGCTGTGGTATTCCCGATGTTGGAGAGAATATTTTAGAGGAATGTCCACGATATGTGACTAACTGCTGTCTGTCGCAGATATAAGACCGTATAAAGCAAGTCATAGAGGGAGAGAACCCTATAGCCTCAAGCTTCTGTAATAGGATGTCGTGATCTATTCGATCAAAAGCCTTGGTGAAATCCGTGTACACGACGTCAATTTGTCCGTTGTTGTCAATGGATTCAGACAGCGATTGAGACATAATTGTTAAGTTAGTAACTGTCGATCTCCTACTGATAAAGCCATGTTGATCTTCAGACAAGTAGCATCGAACACTGGGAAAGATATAGGTATACAGACAGATTTCGAATACTTTTGCGAAGTTATTAATAATCGCTATGGGTGTATGGTGTATAGTTCTCTACCCGCCCTGTATCGCCTTTCTTATGAACAGGAGTAATTCTAGCCAATTTTCCAGCAATCCGGGAAGGTATTGGTTTCTAACGACAGATTGAAAAGGTAAGTTAATGAATTCGCAAAAAGGTAAGCACAATCTTTAATTAAGAAACTTGGTATATTATCTTTGCCCATTGTGCTTTTTAGCTTCTTTATTGTTAATAATACATCCGACTGTTCAAGTACTGGCTTGCCTACTAAAGTACTGTCTATTTGCCTCAATGTTGGTTTGACAGAAGACGAAGAAGCACCGTGTGTGGGAGAAGTCTTGAAACGCTTCAACAATGGTTTCTGGTGTGGAGTACGATATATTGTTGACGTCCGACGATATTGCATTTAACACGGAAACAGGTATTCACATGATATTACAGACGGGTGTCACTGTGATATTGTCATTCGAATATAGGTTCCATGTTGGCTGCAAGTCAATCTTAGATGTGTGTCGATGATGTTTTCATTCGATGTTAGCTCTATATCAGGCCATATCATAACGCGATAAAGGAAAAGACAGGATCATGACGGCACAAGCGCTCCATTTCTGATAACGAGCTGATATTGCACCCATCACACACAACAGTATATGTTTATGAATGCCTTTCGAGATCACACTTTTCATTAATCCCGCTGAGCACTACCGAATCTCAAATTTATATTGTTGTTTTAAAGTGAAAGTAATCATTTATTAATTAAATAATAATAATAAATTTTATTATTATTATGAGTGACGTCAACTTGGTAGGCGGACATCTTGTACTTCTCACGTGAACGGTACACGGCATAGAACAACATGTAGAACAGTATAGCAAGCTGCTAGACATCTAAGTAAGTTTCTTTTTAATCAATTTAATATTTAGTTAATTTAAGGCTCTCTTGTATACGAACGATTAATTCAGTTATATATTTTCTAATTATTTATTACTCGAGAGCAAAAAAGTTACTTTGTTTTATCTATTTTAAGTTTCAAAGTTATAATAAGCAAGCATCTGTGTTTTGTGTTTTTGCAGTCGTTTCCAACGGTTGGAAGTGGTTGGAAGTATCAGGAGTATGCGCATTACAATAAAACCGAACGCTTTTATTGTAATGGGCATGCTCCTGATACTTCCAACCGTTGGAAATGGCTGCAAAAACAAAGCTAATAAGCAAGCATCTGTTTAATGACATTGTTGTAGAACGAAGAAAAAATCGATCAGGTTACCACGTGATTATGTTTCCAATATATTAAATCCACCATCACAAAGTTATATGTGCGTGAGTTAAACTCAGCAATCGAGAAGAAAAGTGAATTTGGGGATTATTCCAAGAGAAGACTCTTGTGTGCATATGTTCCATTGCGCAATAATACCATGTCGAAGATACTGAAGTAATTTTATCCGTGAACTAACATATACTTTTTATTATAATTTATACTATAATCACTACGATATTACTCTTAAACGGAACCTTAATTGTTACCATCGAAAGCAAATGTAAACTTGCATCGGTTTGTTACTTAACTTATATATATGTATATATTTTTTGGATTATCTGCATATAACGTCTGTATGAGTATAGAATTATCTAGAATAATTGTAATATTACATTTAAGATACTAAGTTTACGTTCTTTCGTTATAAATGTAACTGTTTGTCAATGTAGCTTCGATTGTAGCGTTGTGTTTTTGTATTGAGCCCCCATTGTATTAGATTCGTAGCCACCTATGTTGATTAGTAGGCCTTGTAGTATTTTTGTTTCGAATATAATCTTTACATTGGCAATATCATTGCAATAGGTCGTTCACCCAATCAGCTGATCAATATTTAGAGTTATGTACTACCAGCTGCTAGAGATGTGCACTCTTATTAAATATTTCAGATGTCTTATTTAGTAATTTTAAATTTTTATAACACATAGTAGAGCTTACTATTATCTATGTTTTTTAATTAAATAAAGTTCTGGTCTTAATCAAGCCCGACACGTAGTTGCTTAAAATAGTAGTTTATTTGAAAATGTTATAATTCTGTTATGCTGGCTGTAATATTTTTTTATCTATTTTCTTTTTTTTATTTAAGTTAGGTTGACATTTTAATTTGGTTTACATAATTTGTATGTGTATCACAAATATATTTACCACACTTTCTTTTATAGTATCTATTTATTTGTTTAGCTAATAGCCATTGAAATTTAATATTTTACCTAAGTACCTATTTTTTGATATATTTCTAACTATGTATTTGATATATCTTCGTGTGTTGACATTAAATATATTTCATTTGTCAAAGTACTTATTTCTTCGTATTACAAAACACACCTTTATTGTTGTTATCTGTGTACGAGATCAGTTCATTTAAAACATATATTTTTTAACTTTTAATGGTACATCGTTATGTTATTAGTATTGATATATCTATTGTGATGAAACATGTTCGTGTGGTCGTCTGCCTTTTCCTCGACATTAAATTTGTAGTAATGGTATTATAGTGTGACGTAGTATGTATATAATAATAATAATAATAATTCATGCCTTAGCATCCCCCAACAGCTTGCGCCAATTACAGGGGGCATCGGCTGGCCATGAGTTATTATTAAGTATGCCTGCGGCTGTAGACCGACTTAAGATGTTACCTTTCCACATTTGCCGTGGAATTTGGAAAACTACAGAAAACCAAACTCAGAAAGGAAGCACCGGGGTTCGAACCCCTACAA
Organism: Holotrichia oblita; assembly: GCA_023690525.1. Lineage (NCBI taxonomy): Eukaryota > Metazoa > Arthropoda > Insecta > Coleoptera > Scarabaeidae > Holotrichia > Holotrichia oblita. The sequence goes on from CM043022.1 coordinate 1,226,746, forward strand.
ATTTACTGTTGACGAAATGGCAGTATATATTATTGCATCAATATCACCTTATAGCATTCAGTAAATGTAGGCAAACGCTATCACGAACGTAACTTATCACAACGACGGTACGATGTCGTATACTGATATATATCTCCAACATTCCTTTCCTCGAATGGGTGAGTATCGGCCAGAGACATTGGGCCAACGTTGCCTGCCGATCGAGCGCCGACTTTCCTCTAAATATCGGCCGATTATCTTTGCGTGATATTCGCCCGCTATTGCAAAATGTTCACACCTTCGTATTGGCGTGATATCGCCAGCTAATATCATGCCGACTAATAGCCGACAGGGAGTCGATATTGGCCCAATTTTTTGTCCTGCTAGGGTGATTTTGCATGCAACAGTATCAATAAATGGAAAATTACTATTAAAAATTGTTGTGTCTATTAATTTGTGAGGAAGTGTGTCGTTAACTGCTACTAGTACCCCTCCGCCTCGCCTCACGTTGGTGGAAATGCGATCACGGTCCTTACGAATGATAGAAGCCGAGTATACCCTAGTAGCACAAAAAATTGGGCCAATATCGGCTCCCTATCGGGAGCCCAAAAGTTGATCTGCACTAGATGGCAAATTTTGAGAAGAAACAGAATATTAACAGAAATAATACATGTTGTATTTAAAAATTCAAAATCAACGTCACTTCCGGTATGACAGGAAGTGCTATAGAAAAACTGAGTGTACCTGAAGAAGCCCACCAATCACTCATATATACGGTCCGAATTTCAAATTTTTATTTTAACTAATAAATAAATGGCGGGCTGATACATGATCTCGTTAACACCCGGTATATCAAAAAATAGGTAGGTAAAATATTAAATTTTAATTGGTATTAGCTAAACAAATAAATAGATACTATAAAAGAAAGTGTGGTAAATATATTTGTGATACACATACAAATTATGTAACCCAAATTAAAATGTCAACCTAACTTAAATTTTAAAAAAATAGATAAAAAAATCTTACAGCCAGCATAACAGAATAAGGGTTATAATATTTTCAAATAAACTACTATTTTAAGCAATTACGTGTTGGGCTTGATTAAAACCAGAAATTTATTTAATTAAAAAACATATAGATAATAGTAAGCTCTATTATATGTGTTATAAAAATTTAAAATTACTAAATAACACATCTGAAATATTTAATAAGAGTGCACATCTCTAGCAGCTAATAGTACATATAACTCTAAATATCGATCAGCTGATTGGGTGAATGACCGATTGCAATCATATTGCCAATATAAATATTATATTTGAGACAAAAATACTACAAGGCCTACTAATAAACACAGGTGGCTACGAATTTAATACAATGGGGGCTCAATACAAAAACACAACGCTAGAATCAAAGCTACATTGACAAATAGTTACATTTATGATGAAAGAACGTAAACTTAGTATCTCAAATGTAATATTACAATTATTCTAGACAATTCTACTCATACAGGCGTTATATGCAGATAATCCAAAAAATATATACATATATATAAGTTAAGTAACAAACCGATTCAAGTTTACATTTGCCTTCGATGGTAACAATTAAGGTTCGTATACAAGAGAGCCTTAAATTCACTAAATATTAAATTAATTAAAAAGAAACTTACTTAGATGTGCTTATTTAGCTTGCTATACTGTTCTATGTGGTTATATGCCGTGTACCGTTCACGTGAGAAGTACAAGATGTCTGCCTAACAACTTGACGTCACTCATAATAATAATTAATATATGTATTTTTTTACCTTTATGTACTTATCTTTTAATTCCTGATTTATTTCCACTTAGAGGTCAATAAAACAACAAATAATTAAATACCAACTTATTCCATAACATATAATAATATATTTTCGTTAAATAACTTCTTCAGTGGAAGAAATTGACATTTAATATCAAATGTCAATTTCTTCCACTGAAGAAGTTATTTAACGAAAACATATTATTATATGTTATGGAATAAATTGGTATTTAATTATTTGTTGTTTTATTGACCTCTAAGTGGAAATAAATCAGAATTAAAACATAATAATAATAAAATTTATTATTATTATTAATAAATGATTACTTTCACTTTAAAACAACAATATAAATTTGACATGCGGTAGTGAGGGATTAAAAAAAACTGTGATCTCGAAAGGCATTCATAAACATATAGGTATTGTTGTGTGTAATGGATGCAATATCAGCTCGTTATCAAAAATGGAGCGCTTGTGCCGTCATGATCCTGTCTTTTCCTTTATCGTGTTATCATATGGCCTGACATAGAACTAACATCGAATGAAAACATCATCGACACACATCTAAGATTGACTTGCAGCCAACATGGAACCTATATTCGAATGACAATATCACAGTGACACCCGTCTGTAATGTCATGTGAATACCTGTTTCCGTATTAAATGCAATATCGGCCACAGATATTCTACCTATCTTCCCTCGATATTATCGCTGTCGGCATGATATATACCCGACGATGCATACTGATGTCTACTCAATATCATATATTTATATTTATCCGATCTTGGTAGGGAGTCACTGATATCGCACCAAGCACGGCATATCGGTGGTACGTCGGGGTGATGTTTAGCCAACTTTTGGTGCTACTAGGGTAGTAGAACAAAAACACTACAATTGAATACTTCACAGGATGGCGAATCGAATACTATATAATACTTGTATGTAACAACTAATAAACTACAGATAAATTAAGGTAATATGGAGTGAATCACAGAACTCTCTTATCGCTGCAAAGTTTCGCTACATTTATCGTTAATATTGAGTTGGACATCTATTCTTAGTGATGTGTGATTGTATGTTTCACACTGAAGAAAAACGCATAAATCCATTTTTTTGTTTTTCATTGAGGGGACAAGAAATTACACACATTCGTCTCATATTGGCCAAGATAGGTTATATGATCTATAGCCGATATTTGCTTGAGATCGTTTATTAACATTGGGACGATATAGTCTAAAGATATCGCACCGATATCGTTTTATATGTTCGCACCGATGTAGTAAAAGTATATTTGCCCAACTTTTCAAAATGCTCACATGATAATGTAAGCCCAATATAAAGAATATGTTATACCAATATCATCCTAAGTTATAGCCGACGTCGGCATAATATAATGATTATATTTGGGTAACTGTTTAAAATTCTCTCGTATACTGAACAACAATCAGCAAATTTCATAAATTCCTCTTTGGGACAGCGCATGACGAGTGTCGTTAGGTGACGGAAGTATTAGAAGGTTTTAGTTACAGGTTTAAATATTGCTTTAATGTTTCGTTTACCGAGAATTCTACTGATGTGATGTGTAACGCCGTGAGTGTAATGGAAAACGACAGTAGTTTATTAATTACTAATTTCTGGGATTTTCTTAAGGATTTGCGGATGAATGTATTTATTTATGACCTTTGCATGTTCCTGGACCTATAACCTTTCTGTGCACTTTTGACATGTCTTAGTTCATTGTCGGGTTGAGAAATGGACGTTGTTTGGTATATAACGGAGTTGATTACTGATTGCCTTTATGCTGGATGATGATGTGAGTTAGGATGAAGATATCGGTCGGTATGTGTAGGTTTCCTATACGTAGAATGACTGAAATGTGCATTTAGTAGGCAAGTAACGAATTCATCAAGAAATAGTAGATAACCGTTTGTTTCAGTCTCCGTCGCAAATTTGATATCGGGGTGTTGTTATAACAATTGAAATTCTTGATCAAATTTTATTTTCGAAAAGAGAAGGCTTAGACCGCGTCAGCGTTATACTCAAGTAACTATGTACAATACAAAAATTAAAAAATAAAAATACAAAAACTTACTAAAACTAGACTTTCGCCGCTAATGTGAGTGGCTTCTTCAGTAGCAAAAAATGGGAAAGGACGCTAGAAAGTCACGATAACTCGTGTAAACCACCTTAAAAGCATAAACCTTCTGACGTCAGAAGGACGCGGTCAAAACCCGGAAGCCCTCATAACACAGACCGTGGAAAACGTCAAAATCTTTTAAGAAGGCTTAGAACTCTACACAGCATTGTGATGAATGTATCAATCTATAAAAGTAGGTTTACGGCATCTATCAACTTGAAGATTACCATTGAATTTGGTAATTACGCGACCTACAAAAAAATTCTAGACAACATTAAGTAAAACACAAAAAGAAAATATAAATCGAGAGTAATTAATCGATGGTAATCTTTGTTTGTATAAATATAAAAGGTATTAATAGAACTACTATTTGAAAATTTCCATTTTTAAAATAGTAGTATGTATGCACATACAAATAATCTCTACATTATAGGGTATTATCATTTTCAACAACAATAAACTAATACTGTCACCCAGATAGTTTACTATATATGAATGACATATACATATTACATTATTTCAACAAATATTTGAAATGAACATCATATTAAAAACATATTACTTACCATCCATTTCACACAATTCAAACAACCCATTTGACTAGCTGCGTGGATTGGAGCCATGCCATCTTTAGCCCTGACATACAGCGAACCTCCGGCTTCCAACACAAGAAATTTTAAAACTTCTAAATGACCCTCTTGTGCAGCTAAATAGACTGGGGTGACGTCATTATCCATCTGTGTGTTAGCACTGAAATAAGTTAAAGATTAAAAAAAAAACTGAAGCTATTCGTATATCAAATATGTAAGTTCTCACATTAAGCGTTGACTTTTTTTCATTGTAAATAACATCCAGATATTTGGAAAGAGTTAAATATTTCAAAAACCAGTCGTAAAATTCAAATAAAATTTGGTATACCGATATGAATATACATAGTGATACAGTAGATAACTTTTTAATAGAAATCAGGTTTGCAGATTTACGAATAATTAAAACTTTATAGTACTGGATTTACAAGTATTTATTTTACAACAACTGTCAAAAGTATTGTATTGGCATAAAAATTATTTGTTTGATTTTTGTTTGTAATAACAACTATTTTGATATATTATATCGGTATTACTTTTTGTAAATAAGCAGGTTATTCAAAACAAATAAGTTTTTATTGTCAAATGGAACTGCGCGTTCAAGTTTGAATCTACTGAAGTGTAAAACTATATCCTGAATTGAAGTTATGTTTGCATTACTAATTTTTGTACATGGCTGTCACACGATTAGTTTCAAATAATAATCCACTCTTAACAACTTAGTTTAACGTTTTTTTTTTCAAACTGGCATAGTATTTAAATTAAATGAAGAGGATGCTAGCTTTCATATAACTAACATCGACAGGCAGATAATATTGCTATCGTAAAATCTTAAGTAATGTAAATAATAATGTTTTCTTAAATTAAGATATCTATCAATTTAATCAAAAAACGAAAACGTAAAAATTAATGAAACCCTTCAACTAAATTTTTCAATTACGTTGCTTCTGGAATGTCACTTCCTTAATTTAGTAGATGCTGCCAAAGGGTAGGTACATACACTTTTGTAAACATTCCCAAAGGAAATAGTTTACGAGCATCATACGCCGACACCTCCTAGGCTATGTTATAAAGCCTCTGCTGTCTACTTTTTAAGAAAACATTAAGATACGGCACACTGCCTCATTTGGCAGCTATAATGAACCAGCTCCATAATTTTGAAAGCAAACAATTTGAAAATTAAGACAAACTAAATTTTGAATTTTGGTCACAATGATATTTTGCAATATACATCTTGACCGAAGTCAAACCAAGTAACAAGTAAGTATGTAATACAAATGAGCTAAGCACCCTTGCTTCAGTAAATTGACATATCTGAGCATTTTAGATACGGAGGGTAATTAAATCGTTATAACCTCACCTTCACCTTTCATTTTAGGTATAGGAACATCTAATACGGATTAAAGAAGAATCTTTTGTAGAATCATAACATCTAATAAAATATACCGGGTGTTAGTAAATAAGTGCGACAAACTTCAAGTGGTGATTCTGCATGCAAAAATAATGACAGTTTGCTATATAAACGTCCGTCCGCAAATGCTTAGTTTCAGAGTTATAGGGTGTTAAAGTTTTTCTTAAAAACTGACGATTTATTTATTGCTCTGAAACCGGTCGAGATAAGCAAATGAAATTTGGTGGGTTTTAAGAGATAGTTATTGCGCATTTCTTCACATCCAACCAAGAATTTTATATTCATCATTGGCGTGCATACGGGTAATGATCTTAATTTTTTAAAGAAAAAAAATGGTACGCCACTGAGATATTTCAAATTAAAAATCATTTTTGAATTTGCCATTCAATTTGTGATAAAAGACCTCTCTTGCCTTTTTTCGTGTGAGGCGCCGTTTTTATGCAAAAAAATAAAACATCTTAACATGTATTTTTCATTTCTTTAATACATTATCTAGTAGGCTACTGTCGACATTCAATATCAATGCATTGTTAAATACAAATATTTTAACGAAGTGTCAAAATAGCAACTCATCATTATTAAGCTTTTAGTTAGCTATAAAATTATTGTTAATAAGTAATTAATTTTTCTTTTATTGAAAATAAATAACTCTGAAACTAAGCATTTGCGGACGGACGTTTATATAGCAAACTGTCATTATTTTTGCATGCAGAATCATCCCCTGAAGTTTGTCGCACTTATTTACTAACACCCTGTATATACCTCTCCATTAAAAAAATCTACTTTCAGCAGATTGCACTTATTTATAAGCAACTAAGTTTTTAAACACCCTGTAGAATGTTACAGAAAAGAACTTCAAATGTTGTGTATCTAGACAATATCAGCTGTGCGTATGCAAAATTTCATTCGTCTCTTTTACTCCTACGTGAGGTAATATCACTATAAAGTAAAGTCCGTATGTGTTTTTTTTTTTTAAATGCGAATAACTAAGCGGGAGTGATATTTACGTATAGGGTATGATACATGAAATATGTGTAAAATTTATCATAAAAGCTAAATTTGTAATTTATTTTATAGCATGCTATTTAAAAAATCGAAGTTGATGCCCACTTTCGAAATTATCGATTTTAATTCAAAGCTCGTATGGTATTTGATTAGATTATTTTACGTAATACAAAATGAAATTTATCTAAACTCTTTATTTATTAATTCATGTATAAATTACCAGCTTTTGACAAAACTTTAGAAATGTCTATACTTATTAACCGCATTTCCATAACAACGCCTAGTTATTCTACTATGAAAATTATCGCTGTAATTTCGAGTTGCTTCAGTAATACGCGAATCTGATTGGTTTATATTTGTATGTGTAAAATAATCTGTAGTAATGTAATACCATAAGAGCTTTGAATTTATCGATAATTTCGCGAATGCTTGTTGCATAGCGACAAAGACGAGTGTCAATTTGATAAGCATTTCATTAGCAAAAGACAAACTATTACTGAGGGTCTCGTCAATGAGTGCATCTATTTATAGCCGATTGAATGTTCTAATCCAGGCATTTTCACAATTACATGTACAATTGCATGGCTACTATACAAGTTGAAACTTGTTTATTAGAAATGCACATAATATTAGGCAGTAGTTATGGAAGCTCGTTTTCGCGGTGTAATGTGGCAAATTATCGGTTGTGAACGATAGTGTCCATATCTAAACGCACACATACTCCCGACGGAGAATTTGCGAGCACAGAGGAAAGGTGATATACCGTTCTCTTAAGTACACGCACCTGATTATTAACAGATGGAATACAAATAAATCACTTTTTCTTAATTATAACTTTTAACGCTAAGATCGAGTGTGCCTAACTAAAAAAAAAGGTACGGAGAGCAGCACAAGTGACAGGGTCAAAAATATTTAATAAGTTTTGTTTATATCAATATACTATCATATTTATATCGTATTTGTATCAACCAATGAAACGCTACGACACCAATCGTCTGCTTCGTATAAACTTTATTGAGCTGCGTACTCATTCCAGGGAGGATTAATTGCGATTATATAGGTATGGCGAGCGCTTACACGACACAAAAATCTCGCATCATCAATATGCAGACAGGTTGAAACTTGTTGAAATACATCTCTTCGTACTAGTTAATTCACCAATTGTGATATGTGTAATTAATTACATGTGGTTGCTACACTTAAATGTATTATTAAATAAGTTATTGGATAATATCTATATACGAAGTCAGGTGTTATGTATAAATCAACTGCGCTACCAGCGTCATAGCCCCCTTATTAAAAAATATTTACTATTTATATGATTACTATGCATTAACTTCCACTGTCATGTGACCTATTCCTAACATATATATACGTACAATTCAGCTTGCCTCTACTATACCGTTCGTGGCTAAGCGGTTAGGTGCGACGATTTGATTGTGCCTGTTGCGAGCGAGGCATGGGTTCGAAGCTCGCGAGAGACGGGCACCTGGTAAAAGTTTTTTTTCATGATAGATAATTTATAAATATTATTTTATGTAACTACCTGCTTGGTTTGAGGTTCTTAAATTTCGCGCTGAGGGGACCCGGTTTATTGCATCGGCGGCCAGTCAACCAACTAGGTGAGAGGCGGGGTCACATGGCGCAGCGAAGGTAGGAGTGGTGGGGGTTGTCTGGAGCGACCCTTTACCTACTTATAAATGTCAACTAATTGATCTGACAAAACAACCTTTTACAAATAGAGTTATTAATAAATGTGTCAAAAACTGTAATGAGATGTTTTATAATAATTTTATCGAAAGAGCTCTTACTTTAAACGAATGTGAAATGTGCAATTGATATTATTTGAAAGATTAAATCCTCGGTTTCTAAAATCAGATGCACCAATCACCCAATAACTATTGTGACACACTGTCTACAAGTTAGTTTTGATTTACACATTTCCATGGTAACCAATGGTGTACCAATGTCACATCTCTTCACAAAAATTTTACATGATTAATTTGTATCTCTATTTTTAGTATTGAAACCAATAAGACATGATTTTAAAATATACCAATAAAAAAAATAGTACAAAGTATTCGGGGATAACTGGTCATTAAAACACTTGCTATATTTCAAGCACTCCGGCTTTGTCGTCGTGCTTGAAAAATCGCGCGTGTTTTAATGACCCTATTATCCACTCATACTGTTTCAGTATGGCGTCTATTCTTAAGTGCGCCATTGCTGACGATTTCTAAACAAACTGAATTCACGGATGATAGTTTAGTTTATGTTACTTTATTTGTTGGAAGGTTTAATGAAAATATATTTCTTCTTTACGTATATTTAATATGATATACGGGCGGTTCACCGGGAACTGCAACGATCGATTGCGGGAAAACTATAGCTAGGAATGATCTGAAATTTTGGCACTATACTAAAATCGATGGGGGCCACTCGCCTAAAATATTTTCAAGATGGCGGCGCTTCAGGATGTACCGGAAGTCAGCACCAGCTTCGTTATTTTAAATAGAATACCCTGTATATTGACAGGTTTTTAGATTCTGCGTGAAATTCTAAATATATTTCATGTATGTCATTCATTCTTATGCTAAATTTGACGTTTGCAGGCAGATAATCAATTGAACTTTTTCCATATAAGGATTAGTTTATTATTTTTTGAAGTGATGTTTCTTAAGTAGATGACCTAATTAAATACTATTTGTATAAAATTGTTACAATTATTCATACAGAGTGTCTGAAAATGAAATCGGAAAAATTACTGAAAGTTAATTTTTTTAAATGGAAAGTGGCAATTTTTGTAATTTTATCTTGTTCGGCATTCAAAATAAGGGTAACTTTGTATAAACATGTCTATTATAAAAATGGATAGTTTTCGAAATATTGGCAAGTTAGTATTTTTATCTTCTACAATACATACTATTTGCATTAGTTGTTTTTTTTCTTAGTTAGCCATTTACAAAATTATAAATTGTCAGTTGTCGAATAAAAATCATTTACCTTATAATAATTACAATAAGTCATGCCGGGGCGCTTAAATTATGTAATAAAGTTATTTCAAAAACATGTGATACATTTGCAACTCCGTAACCGTAAAAACGGAAACCGTCTTTACAATTCCATTAAACGTATTATAGAAAACTTTAGAAACTTTGTATTCGTAAGAGCAGAGATCCAGAGAAATAAATCAATTGTTAATAACGAAAATAATAAAACGGTCTACGTAGAAAACTTAATAATACACGCAATAACTAAATAAAAACAATTATTTTAATAAATGCTCAAACTGGCGCCCTTGAACCTCGAGACATTTTTGTATAATTTAAGCGCCCCGGCATGACTTATTGTAATTATTATAAGGTAAATGATTTTTATTCGACAACTGACAATTTATAATTTTGTAAATGCTGTCATGGCTAGCTAATAAAAAAACAACTAATGCAAATAGTATAGGTATGTATTGTAAAAGATAAAAACACTAACTTTCGAAAACTATCCATTTTTATAACAGACATGCTTATACAAAGTTACCCTTATTTTTAATGCCGAACAAGATAAAATTACAAAAATTGCCACTTTCCATTAAAAAAAAATGACTTTCGGTAATTTTTCCGATTTCATTTTCAGACGTATATTTCGAACACTCTCTATGAATAATTGTAACAATTTTATACAAATAGTATTTAATTAGGTCATCTACTTGAGAAACATCACTTCAAAATAAATAATAAACTAATCCTTATACGGAAAAAGTGCAATTGATTATCTGCCTGCAAACGTCAAATTTAGCATAAGAATGTACATAAATAAGTCAAAAAGGGTTAGACTTAGGTAGATGACATTATACATGAAATATATTTAGAATTTCACGCAGAATCTAAAAGCGTGTCAATATATAGGATTCTATTTAAAATAACGAAGTTGTTGCTGACTTCCGGTATATCCCGAGGTGCCGCTATCTTGAAAATATTTTAGGCTAGTGGCCCCTATCGACTTTATTATAGTGCCAAAATTTCAGATCATTCCTAGCTATAGTTTTCCCGCAATCGATCGTTGCAGTTCCCGGTGAACCGCCCTGTATATGTATCTATGTATAAGTATCTTAGGTTTTACGAGGGAGCGTTTTTATATTCGCGGAATGAGCGGGTTGTAGGGGGATGATTAGGCGCATTGTGGGCGTGGCCTGTGCAGCGACTAATAATTAGTATAAATACGAAGTTTCATTGTTATTAGACAGTTAGTCTTTGAGCTATTGTCAACCAAGTAACATAAACCAAGTAACCAACCAAATAACAACAGCGCGTAGAGTGTTCGCGTGCATTTTTGGACTTCTGTAATGAAGACAAAGATGGTGTATTAAGTCGAATTGTTACTGGAGACAAAACTTGGGTTCATCATTATGAACCTGAGTCCAAACAAGACTCCATGCAGTGGCATAAAAAGGGCACAGCACCTCCCAAGAAATTTAAAGTGTCACAATCAACTGGGAAACTTATGGCAACGGTATTTTGGAACTCGGAAGGAATATTGTTGATTGATAATAAAGATAAAGGTGTTTCTATAACCGGAGAAAATTACGCTTCAATATTAGAGCGACTAAAATAAGCCATTAAAGAGAAAAGACGGGGAAAATTGACGAAAGGTGTGCTGCTTTTGCACGATAACGCGCCCGTCCACAAGAGCCGCGTTGCGTTAGCTGCCCTGCATAAGGTGGGCTTCGAAATTGTGAATCACCCACCCTACAGCCCAGACCTGGCCCCGAGTGATTATTACTTGTTTCCGAAAATGAAAAAAGAGCTGCGCAGTAAAAAATTTACTGCCGATGATGAAGTCAAGGAGGCAGTTTCGGCGTATTTTGCAGATAAAGAGAAATCATTTTTTTATGAGGGTATAAATAAATTAATTTAAAGATGTGAAAAATGTATCCGTCTTGCAGGTGAATATATTGAAAAAGAAAAATAATTTGGTTTTTTATTTCCATCCCTTATCCCCCATTCCGCGAATATAAAAACGCTCCCTCGTATATAGCTTTGATATTGCTTAAAACGCCTATAATATAAAGATTATGTCTTATTATCTAATTACCAACAATTCAATACATACTACATACTCTTGTCGAATTGCTGATTTACTCTATTGATCCAAAATTAATTGGGTTAGCAGCCAACGGTGAAATCTCACAGAGAAATAATGACATTTCAGCTAATACAGATATTCCTTGTAACTACTTCATTAAACTTCTCAAATTTTTACTTACAAATTGTACTTTCTTATTTAATGGTAACTTTTACAAGCAGACATTTGGTAGCCCCATGAGGAGTCCCATTAGTCTCATATTGGTGCTTATAGTCATGGACCACCTTCTTGAACAGGTGATTCCTCAACTCTCTTTCCCTTTGCCCTTCATCTATAAATATGTGGACCACCTTATATGTTCCATTCCCTTTGGCGAGGAAGACAATATTCTCCGTCATTTTAACAGTTTCAACCAGCATATTCAGTTTTATTATCGCCTTGATAATGCATTGCTGTTGAAACGCGTCGGTGTTTTAGTTAAAACTTTTTTGGTGTTTAGTGGGTTAAAGTGTTGATAATGCATTGCTGTTGAAACGCGTCGGTGTTTTAGTTAAAACTTTTTTGGTGTTTAGTGGGTTAAAGTGTTTAGTGTTCTATATTCAGTTTACTATTGAACTTGAAAATAGCAGATCCATCCCATTTCTTGACACTAGCCTACATAGAACCCCCAAACAAAAAATCATTCTCGATTAGTACACTAAACCTAAGTTTTCTGGTTGGTATTTAAATTATTATTCCAATTATCCTATGCAAATAAAATTAAACGTTTTACACGCTCTACGTAATAGAATGATTAAAATTGCCCATCCGCAATTTCATGACAACATTAAGACTCGTCTAACCGAACTGTTTCTACAGAATGGTTAACCTAAGAATTTGGTTAAATCTATAGTATCAGTCCCCCTCTAACCAACAACCTACAATGCACACCCTCCCTTTCTAATAACACTCCTAACATTCAATATAAATTTATTAAATTCGCTTATATACCTTACTGTTCAGATAAAATCAAGAAACTACTTCCTGAATATCCAACCACTAAGTTAGCTTTTTACAATACAAACACATTGGGTTCTGCCTTCTCTAAGGTTAAGGACACCAATAGAGACACAATAGAAACTATTCTCGGAATTGTGATAGTACTGCTTTTGGCTCTCATTGTCTACATAACAGACACTCCATGGACTTCGATAGCACCTCCATAATTGCAACTGAATCAAACTACAGGGAACGCATGTTCCTCGAAATGTATTTCATACAAACCACTAATAACACGATGAATTTCAGAACTGATTTGGATAACCTCAGTAATATTTATACCTTATTATTCAACATCAACAAAAAGGGCAACTGATTTATATTCCACTATTACAGTTATCGATTACGATTAATTTTTGAATTTCCCTCCTAGTTCCAACTAGTTTTATTCACCATATTGGTTAGTAACACTTGCAATTTTCCAACATTTTCATTTCCCCATTTCGCATAACCTAACTTTTGTACTCGATCTCCCGCGTTGTTGACCATGTGTCTTGTACAATTTCGCCACAATTTTTATTGTTTTTAACTTATGATTACGTTTTAAAATGTGTTTATCCGATTTTTGATGTAACTGTTCAAGTTTTTAATGTGTTACTTTAGACGATTACATTATTGTGGTGCGAACATTATTGTACTACTCTAAGTTTTTTATAACTATTAATACTATTGTTTCCTTACATATGGTCTTGTAGATAGCCTTCTGATGACGAATTTAATAAAATTCGAAAGCTTAAGGTCAAGATTAATGAGTCTTATTTCTCTGTAAGATTTCACCATTGGCTGCTAACCCCATTAATTTTGGATCACCTTAATTTACGTTTAGTTAACGTTGTGACAGCCGTTACTTCCCCTCTAACTATCTATTCTAATTACAACAGTATATATATATATATACATAACTAAGGGGTTACCATGTGGTTACATTGACATACATGTGCACTATAGAAGATATGTATACAAAAAAAACGGTAGAAACATTATCCGCCAAAGACGTTATATTACTTGAAGTTGGTTGCATTGGGGCGCAATTAAAAAATTATTAACATTTATACCTTGCTTTTTAATAAAAGGGACAAAATTTAAAATCGCCCGCCAAAATATATGCCTATGATTGGTTAGTTGCCAGTCATGTTTACATTGCCACTTTTAGTGCCGCCATATTCCAAACACAGCTGATTGAGTAAATATTTTCGCAAAGTATTTTCCAATTTTTTTTGTGTTCCTGCGGTATTCAAGCAATAAAATTAGGTGCGGTAAAACGAGGTGTTTCTGTTCTAGACCGAACACACTGGATCTAGACCTGCCTGTCGATAAACGGGCTCCCTGCTCGGCTGTCGTGTCGTGGCTTAGAGCTCGTACAGGGATCAACGCTGCCAGTAACTGCCTGCAATGACTGTTATACCATGCACTTGTTATGGGTGTGGGGGATCTTGGCTTCATCGCCGGGGCCGAAAGGAGACAACCTCAACAAAAACCCCAAAGTCAAGGTGAAACAGCTTTGCCGAAGACTTTTTGTCCTTCGGGATATGGCCAAGTGGGTAAATCTTGGTCTCTAATAAGCGAACCCCAGATACCGGCACCCTCTGGGTTTAATTAGGCTTGCCCGGAGCTCTGTCCTGGGCAACGCATATTTCTCCACTACTCGTGGGACCAACATGGACACAGTGAATAATGAATTTAAATTTCAGGAAATAGAGAAAGGTTCGGGCTCGGACGAATCGAACTCCTGTGACACCACCCTCAGAGAGGTCACTTCGGTGACGGAATCTGACAACACCACCGGCGGAGAACCACAGGGAGGCTCTGCTCAAGGAGAACCTAAAAATGACAGTGCTGAGCAACTGGCGGTAGGTATGCAAGGCATCGGACTTGCAACGAAGAGGCTTTCGGGAACACATCGCAAGAAAGCCATGAAAGCTCGTAAGATGACCGCAAGGACCTGTACTGCCGGGAATCCAACAAGTCCAAGAGGATGACGGAACGCGTGGACAAGGCGGATCGACCAAAGACTTCGGATGAGAAAAAACCGAGTTCCGAATCGAGGACACCTCACACGACCACCGGAGCGAAAATATTCAAGGGAGAACCCAGACTGACTGGATCTTACAGCGATACCGTATCGGGAATTAGACGGGCTGTGATTCACAGACGCCATCCCGACATTATACTGCCCCAGGCACAATCAGACCTGGTACAGAACGCATTGGCAGACGTGCTAATATGCGACAATAGATATACTAATAATATAATGATGTACTATTAAAAGATAAAAAATACATGTTTTAAATTAACTGATCTCGTACACAGATAACAACAATAAAGGTCTGTTTTGTAATAAGAAGAAATAAGTACATAGACAAATGAAAATACACAACGCTAGAATCGAAGCTACATTGGCAAACATTTATGACGAAAGAACGTAAACTTAGTATCTTAATATTACAATTATTCGAGATAATTCTACTCATACAAACGCTATATGCAGATAATCCTAAAATATCTAAATATACATAAGCAACAAGCCAATGCAAGTTTACATTAATGCCGATGATACCAATTAAGGTTCCGTTTAAGAGTAATATCGTAGTGATTATAGTATAAATTATAATAAAAAGTATGTCACTGTAGAATTTACTTCAATGTTGCTGTCTTCGACATGGTATTATTGTGCAATGGAACATATCCACACAAGAAGTCTTCTCTTGGAATAATCCCCAAATTCATTGTTCTTCTCGATTGCTGAGTTTAACTCACACCCATATAACTTTGTGACGGTGCATTTAATATATTGGAAATGTAACACTACGTGGTAACCTGATCGATTTTGTTATTCTTTGTGGTGTAATGCTCTAGCAAACGGCGTCACATTAGATGATCGTGAATTTCACAACTACAACAATGCCACCTCACAATGATGCTTATTATAACTTTGAAGCCTACAATAGATAAAACAAAACTTTTTTGCTCTCGAGTAATAAATAATTAGAAAAAACTATTGAATGAATTAATTGTTCGTATACAAGAGAGTCTTAAATTAACTAAATATTAAATTAATTAAAAAGAAACTTACTTGGATGTTCTTATAGCTTGCTGTACTGTTCTATATCCTGCCGTGTGCCGTTCAATGGCCGTTTAGGTGGGAAGTACAAGATGTCCGCTCACCAACTTGACATTAGTCATTCATAATAATATAAATGAATGATTACTTTCGCTTAAATAATTCAATTTATTTTAATTTATTATCATTGCCGTCCTTAATATTTAATAACACTGAATAAAGCTCGTTTTATGTCTCTGAATAAATTGAACTTAAAATTGAACTAAAAATTGACAGATAAAGTTTTTTATATTAACTCGACTAAGTCCTAGACGTTGAACTTAAAATTGATATTATGTCGGACATGTTCCTTAAAACAACAATCAAACAACAAATTTGACATTCAGTAGTGCTGAGCGGGATTAAAAAAACTGTATTCTATATAATAAACATTTATGTCAAAGTCTATAACGTCTGTCGGCTCATTGTCAGAAATGGAGCGCTTGTGACGTCATGGTCCTGTCTTTTCCTTTATCACGTTATGATACTGGCCTGACATAGAGCTAACATCGAATGAAAACATCATCGACACACATCTAAGATTGACTTGCAATCAACATGAAACCTGCGATGCCCCGGCAACCAGCACGGTGCCACTGCGATTCTATAGAACCGTGTTTAGTGCAGGGGTCCTTTGGATAACAAACGTTGGGTAAACATCACACTTTGTAAGTGCATAAGAAACGGCTTTGGAACGGTCAGTACTACGACAAATTTTTCAAGTCTATATTTCATACATATAGGTGGGTAAGATACAAAGTTCATATTCATTCTTTCCGTACTAAATTTGACCTTACCCTAGTAGCACCAAACGTTGGCTAAACGTCACGCCGACGTATCATCGATATGCCGTGCTTGGTGCGATATCAGTGACTCCCTACCAAGATCGGATAAATATAAATATATGATATTGAGTAGATATCAGTATGCGACGTCGGGTATATATCATGCCGACGGCGATAATATCGCTGGAAGATAGGTAGAATATCTGTCGCCGATATTGTATTTATAACGGAAACAAGTGATATTAAAGACGGGTATCACTGTGATATTGTCATTCGAATATAGGTTTCATGTTGATTGCAAGTCAATCTTAGATGTGTGTCGATGATGTTTTCATTCGATGTTAGCTCTATGTCAGGCCAGTATCATAACGTGATAAAGGAAAAGACAGGACCATGACGTCACA
This sequence comes from Holotrichia oblita, assembly GCA_023690525.1. Classification (NCBI taxonomy): domain Eukaryota; kingdom Metazoa; phylum Arthropoda; class Insecta; order Coleoptera; family Scarabaeidae; genus Holotrichia; species Holotrichia oblita. The sequence continues at coordinate 1,244,064 of CM043022.1, forward strand.
AGCGCTCCATTTCTGACAATGAGCCGACAGACGTTATAGACTTTGACATAAATGTTTATTATATAGAATACAATTTTTTTTTAATCCCGCTCAGCACTACTGAATGTCAAATTTGTTGTTTGATTGTTGTTTTAAGGAACATGTCCGACATAATATCAATTTTAAGTTCAACGTCTAGGACTTAGTCGAGTTAATATAAAAAACTTTATCTGTCAATTTTTAGTTCAATTTTAAGTTCAATTTATTCAGAGATATAAAACGAGCTTTATTCAGTGTTATTAAATATTAAGGACGGCAATGATAATAAATTAAAATAAATTGAATTATTTAAGCGAAAGTAATCATTCATTTATATTATTATGAATGACTAATGTCAAGTTGGTGAGCGGACATCTTGTACTTCCCACCTAAACGGCCATTGAACGGCACACGGCAGGATATAGAACAGTACAGCAAGCTATAAGAACATCCAAGTAAGTTTCTTTTTAATTAATTTAATATTTAGTTAATTTAAGACTCTCTTGTATACGAACAATTAATTCATTCAATAGTTTTTTCTAATTATTTATTACTCGAAAGCAAAAAAGTTTTGTTTTATCTATTGTAGGCTTCAAAGTTATAATAAGCATCATTGTGAGGTGGCATTGTTGTAGTTGTGAAATTCACGATCATCTAATGTGACGCCGTTTGCTAGAGCATTACACCACAAAGAATAACAAAATCGATCAGGTTACCACGTAGTGTTACATTTCCAATATATTAAATGCACCGTCACAAAGTTATATGGGTGTGAGTTAAACTCAGCAATCGAGAAGAACAATGAATTTGGGGATTATTCCAAGAGAAGACTTCTTGTGTGGATATGTTCCATTGCACAATAATACCATGTCGAAGACAGCAACATTGAAGTAAATTCTACAGTGACATACTTTTTATTATAATTTATACTATAATCACTACGATATTACTCTTAAACGGAACCTTAATTGGTATCATCGGCATTAATGTAAACTTGCATTGGCTTGTTGCTTATGTATATTTAGATATTTTAGGATTATCTGCATATAGCGTTTGTATGAGTAGAATTATCTCGAATAATTGTAATATTAAGATACTAAGTTTACGTTCTTTCGTCATAAATGTTTGCCAATGTAGCTTCGATTCTAGCGTTGTGTATTTTCATTTGTCTATGTACTTATTTCTTCTTATTACAAAACAGACCTTTATTGTTGTTATCTGTGTACGAGATCAGTTAATTTAAAACATGTATTTTTTATCTTTTAATAGTACATCATTATATTATTAGTATATCTATTGTCGCGATGAGACATGTTCGTGTTATCGTTTGCCTACATTTACTGAATGCTATAAAGTGATATTGATGCAATAATATATACCTACTGTCTTTTCCTCAACATTAAATTTCTAGTAATGGTATTATACTGTAACGTAGTTCGTATATACGCGGTAAAAATTGTGTACGTATTAACACAACTTTCTAATTTGCTAGTTACACTATATAATTAATATTTAATACAAATTTAGTGCTGGCGAAGTCGCAGTATCTATTATTATTGCATCAATATCACGTTATGATATTCAGTAAATGTAGGCAAACGATATCACGAACGTGTCTCATCACAACGACGGTACAATGTCGTATACAGATATACATATATCCAACATTCCCTTCCTCGAATGGGTGAGTATCAACCAGATACATTGGGCCAACGTCAAAACAGCAATATTGGCCAACTATCGTTGCGTGATATTTGCCCGCTACTGCAAAATATTCAAAATATTCACACCTTCGTATCGCCGTGATATCGCCAGCTAATATCATGCCGACTAATAGCCGACAGGCAGCCGATATTTCCCCATTTTTTTGTGCCACTAGGGTACGAACCACATATACCTGTACTCTTCCCACATTCTTTACACTCCACAATTATTTAAAAGAATTCAATTTTGTATAATCCCATATTCATATTCCTCATCTGTTATATTCGATTCTCCTATCATTATCACACTTGTGCGGTCGATATATTTATTAATTTAGCCACAGAGCTCATCAAAATGAAACCTCACACTAATCTAATATTATAGGAGTAAAACTAAAATAGTTCACTTCAGATGAGTAAATCAAACCAGTTCCGATATTTGATCATGAACGTTCAACGCCAGTCATATTTTCATCTGAGGCCATTTATGTTACTACATAATGTGTTGCATTAAAAGAAGCCTAGAAAATAGAAAATGTTAAACTTGCAGTAACATTTTAACGTTTATTTTTTGTGCTAGTTCAATGAGACCAGTGCGAAATGGAAGCTGTCATCGTACTGTGCCGCTGGTTCTCCTATCCTACAAATTTGTTTATGTTTGTAAGGAGCCTTAGACGTATGTAATGTTATAATTAATTACCGTTCTTTCTGTTTATTACTTGTAGTAATTCTAACAGTAAGTTATTTTTATTTAAAATAATTAGCGCAATATCAAAAATTGAGGCTATAGATATCTGAGCGAAAAAGATAGTGAGTTACACTTAAGCCAGAGAAATTGACGGTAGATATTTGGAATTTTTGCAGTGAACATGATGACTCAGATGCTGGCTAATTCTTATACAAAGGTGGAGAACGTGTACATTCGGTTTCAGACTTCGCAGTGATTAAACCGATGTGTTCTTTCAGAACGTCTGCATTAGTTGAGAGGGTTCAAGATTGTAATTTTTATAATATAAATGCAATGTTCGTTAAGCTAGACGAACGCCCACGACTTATTTATAACCATGGAACAACTACAACTACTCGTATACACAGAAATAAGTATAACAGATAACACGCCAAACAGAAAAACCAGAAAATAGACCTACAATGCAAGACAAAACCTACTAGCATGGCAAGTAAAATAACAGCTATCTGAACAGATATTCGACAATTCACATAATACGTATGCGATACGTTACCAGAAAAGAAAAGAAGAAAAATATATTGTCTTGCTACGCTTTTGAAAGCTGGTGTGCATTCAATTTCTCAGGGTTCAGGTGGGTTCTTAGACTCTCTCTCTCTCTTACACACAATTGAAACACAGGTATTATTGGTGCTTAAGAATTCAATTTTATTTTTTTCTTCTTTTTAAATTGCAATCTTTTTTTTTTAATTTCGCGCCTTTACTAAATATAAATGTGACAATTTATTTTACGTGTTGAGATCTAATGTTGAATAATTAAAATTAATAACGAAAAAATGTGACAAAAGTGAAGTTTACACTTAAAAAAAATTATATTATAACAACTTGGTGTTTAACACAGGCAAGAAATCTCAAATTTTAATTACTTATATCTAATTAGGAAATTTGGTCTGTTTAACGTCTTTTCTATGTTAAACTTCTAAACGACTAACATTAATAATTCTAATATTAATATTGGCAAATTGGATTAAAGGATTCTCTTAAACCTGGTGAGTGATCTGTTCTTTTATTTAATTCATTATGACTAAGTCTGTCTTAAAATTTTGTCTTTATCGACTTTTAAAATTAACTTCTTTATTTTCTTTTTCAATCAAATTTGTTACTAATGCCTTTACACCACTAATCTGTTAAGGGTCGTTGGGTTTGTCTCAGTCAAGGGTTCGTCTGGTTCGGGATTTGGCTGGCTTTACCGAGTTACGGCTGGGATTTCGGATAGGAATGGCGTTCGGGCCTTCGACGTTGGAATCTCTGCTAATTCGGCCTCGGAATGGCGGACCTGGGTTCTGCTGGTGCCTCGGGGATTAATTTAGGACATTTTTCATAGAAGTATTTAATTAAAAAAAATTGTTGTAGCCCTTTGAATATGGATGTTTGATATCAATTTAATTTCGGATAAGGGAAATATTATGAAATTCTATGTGAAATAATGATTTTAAATTTATTGTTTACGTTTCAGGGAGCAATTCGACATAGGTCTAGAAGTATTAATGGTTCGGACGCGTCTGTTTTTAATATTTTTTCCAAGCAAGTCTTTTTTGTGATTCATGGCCGTCTGATATTTTGATGATAAATGTCCAATTGAGCTAAATATTGGGACTTTTGAAATGGGTTCTCAGGATCAACGAAATTAATGTAAAATTAACTTTGGAATTGTATTAGATGATGTCACGTGAGTAACTGAATTGTTGTAGAAGGTTTTCCATGTTGAAAAATGTAAATTTAGTAAAATGTCATTTAGGTTATATGTCAGTTCTTTAGTCCGATTTGTCATGCATGTCGGCAACTTAAATCTAGTTACATACAATTTCACCAACTTAACAATTTTAATATTTCTAAGATTAAATGTGATTAAATGTCATTACCTATTTAACAATTTTTTCTTTAACTTCAAAATTAAATTTCGTTACAATATGTATATAGAAACAAACGAGGGCATACCTACAAAACGTAAAAATAAAAATCAAAACTACAAGCACTTGCAAAAAGGAGAAGATATAGGAAGGGATAAAACCAGAGAAAACAAATTCAAATTTACAACATTAACCAAAAGTAATGAAAACGCAATGAAACATTTAAAAATCCAACATACAGACAAGACATTGAAAATACAGAGGCAACATATGGTTAAACTCCGTAGAACACAATGGAAAGAAACAATGCATACAGAAGGAATATGAAAAGACCAATGCAATAGAGGAACTAAGAAAGATAATAACCTAAACATGTAACTGTAAAGTATAAAAGTAGGTAGCAAACTTTTCGTTAAAAAAGTCACATCTACATATCCACGTCTTATAAACTTACTTAATGGTTATATCTCTGAATCAAATATGCCACATACAGTGACAGAAAGAATCACGGCTGCGTGTCGCCAGCCTCTCCCTCCCCCTCCCCCCGCCTCCCACAATCGATTTTTAAATTCTTTCTGGACTAAAGTTTTGTACCCATTTTGTACCGTTTTGTACCAAAAATAAAAAATTTTGTATCTCGCCGGTTTAGAAGATATACTCAATTGTTGATGGGGGGAAGAGGGAGGGGGCAGGGACATGCGAGCCCCTCCCCCTCCTTGTCGGAATTTCAAAATTTCACTTATGCCATCGTATGGTACTAGTGTTGTACTGCTTTGTACCACAAAGCAAACATTTTGTACCTCGTTAGTTTTTGACATATAATCTATCTTAAGTAGAGTACTAGCCCCCCATATCGGAATTTCAAAATTTCACTTATGCCACCGTATTGTACTAATTTTATACCGTTTTGTACCACAAAGCAAACATTTTGTACCTCGTTAGTTTTTGAGATATTATTGATCTTAAGTAGAGTATTAGCCTCTCCTCCCCCTCCCCATATCGGAATTTCAAAATTTCACTTATGCCATCGTATTGTACTAGTTTTGTACCGTTTTGTACCACGAAGCAAACATTTTGTACCTCGTTAGTTTTTGACATATAATCGATCTTAAGTAGAGTACTAGCCCCCCCATATCGGAATTTCAAAATGTCACTTATGCCATCGTATTGTACTAGTTTTGTACCGTTTTGTACCACAAAGCAAACATTTTGTACCTCGTTAGTTTTTGAGATATTATCGATCTTAAGTAGAGTATTAGCCTCTCCTCCCCCTCCCCATATCGGAATTTCAAAATTTCACTTATGCCATCGTATTGTACTAGTTTTGTACCACAAAGCAAACAATTTGCACCTCGTTAGTTTTTGAGATATAATCGATCTTAAGTAGAGTACTAGCCCCTCCATATCGGAATTTCAAAATTGCACTTATGCCATCGCATTGTACTAGTTTTGTACCACAAAGCAAACATTTTGTACCTCGTTAGTTTTTGAGATATAATCGATCTTAAGTAGAGTAGTAGCCCCTTCCCTCCTCTTCCCCCCTCTCCCCCTCCCCATATCGGAATTTCAAAATTTCACTTATGCCATCGTATTGTACTAGTTTTGTACCGTTTTGTACCACAAAGCAAACATTTTGTACCTCGTTAGTTTTTGAGACATAATCGATCTTAAGTAGAGTGCTAGCCTCCCGCCCCTCCTCCCCTCCCATATCGGAATTTCAAAATTTCACTTATGTTTTGTATCCCATAGGTTTAAAAGATATAATTGACCTATGTATGGCGAGTAAGATATGTAAATCCCCCATAACATGAGAATTTCGGATGAATTAAAAAATGTTATATATATGAATGTATGTACTATAAAAGACAGATGTATTGAATCGAAAAGCCATAAAATTTCCTCGGGATTAAATCAGGTAATGAAATATAAACAGACAAACAACTTGGTCAACTGTAAAGTGCCAGCGGCTGTATGCTGTAAAATATTTTAGACATGAGTATGACATTAGGTAGTAATATCTTCCGCAATAGCATGCACTGTGAATACACCTACAAATAGCATTATCATAGTGTCCGCTGTAATATTTATCAATATATGTGTTGTCGTCGTATACACATAATTTGCTATATATAAAATACTACTCCATCCTTAATTACCTATACTAATAGATGGATATTTACTTCTTAGAAAGAGTTTCTAATGTAGTTACGGATTTGCTAATACAAATAATTAAATACTTTTATTTTAGAATGATTGTATTATTATATTGTATGCATATATTCGTTTATCTGATCGATTTATAGATTAATAGGGTGATTACAAATGATTATAGATGTGGCTATAGAAAATGATGATCCTTTCGAAGTATTAATCATTATCGCATTATCATCTTCAACATTTTCGTGAAATATTATGTTAAGTAGATTTTTTTAGTTAACCTTTATTGTTAATTGTTGGAAAATAAAAAAAAATTAAAACTTCCGCTTATGATGAAACTGTAGATACAATCGCTAAATAAATAGTCACAAAGGTAGCGGCTGAGTCTACAGTTTCACCAAAAGCGGAAGTTTTAATTTTCCAAGTAATTAACGTAATTGTCACCGATAAATAATGTGTGTTGAGATGTCCTCTAGGCAGACAAACTGAAAAATTTAGTAAAAGCTCCATTATTTTCGTAAATTTTAAGTTTGAGTGAGCGTAATTAGTGAACTTCGAAAAAAACAAAAAAAAACACTATGTCGGAAACTGGCGCCTTTTGGATAAGGGAAATTGCGCTGTATGTATTGCAAATGATCTTTACTAACACGCTGTAAAGTATAACGGTTTCATTACCAGTCACCCTGTATACTAATTTGCAGTAAATCTTTACCGTTTATTACTGTTCTAAGTTTAACTACAACATTCAAAAAACAATAGATAGATAATGACCTTTTGAATTGTTAAGAGGGCCGTCTATCGTTTGACAGTTGCCACAATTAAATTTTCTCAGAATATGTTTTTATAATTTATTTAAACCGTATTTTAAAATTGAGCTTCATACATACATGTGTAGACGTATTTTGCATGCTCAGCAAATTTCAATAATTAAATCTAAAAATTAATTGAATAATCTCTATTTCCCTATCCAGGTAAACGGTAATAGATATTGTGAAGTTAATATCGAATATTAATGGATTAAATTGTATATAATAATATAAAATATGTATATATAAAATAATACAAAATATTTGTAGAAATATGTGTATGAAACCCAATTTTCAAATTATATTGAAATAAAATCAAACAATTTATAGAATTATGTAGATATGGCACCGCTGTAAAATAATCAGCTGGTAAACGACCCTCTTAAGTATTCCAAACTACTTCATCATGTATTTTGTTGTCGTAGATAAATAATCATTTTTCAGATAAAACTGTTTCTATTGTTTTTTTATAGTATTTTATTTGACTTCGTCCCTTTTCACGTACTATAGCGAATTACTTTATATGATATAATGATACTATATACGTACTGTATGTATATCAGGAAATATGGATTGACTTATTAAATAAAAATTAATTTAATTATCAATAATAATAATTAATTTTAAATATGTATACTAATTGTGCAAATGCAAGAGGGTTGTAAGTGATACGTTAAGACTTAAAAGTATATATATTTAAATATATGTATGCAGATATAAACTGTAGCGTATTTTATACATAAACATGCAAAGCCGTATACCTGAGACATACAGTTTACCAAACAAATAGTAAATCAGAGATTAAATCGCTATCGGCACCCCGTAAAATAGGTGATTCAATTCTTATGTCTGCTATGGTACCTATGTATACAAGGTGTGTATAAATTGGCGGACTACACGCGGCGGTGTTCTTCGTTAAATTCGGAGTCCAAAATCCTAATACGAAAATGTTGTACCATGCTCCATATCTTTGCACGACGTTCCTAAAGTTCGGACTTTCAGTCTTGCAATTAGCATTATTACTCGATATTTGTTGACAGAAAGAGCTACAATTTAGAAGAAAGAAGAATTGTTGTTATTATCCTTTCGTTAAAGTTTTCTTTTTGATTTTAAAGTTTGTTTTTAATATTTGTTTATTAACTTATTTTGACGAAAAACACATCTGACAACGTTGTAAAACAATAAGTAGGGCCTGATGCTGTTCTAGTGAAATACATTACTACTGTCAAATTTGGACACTTATGTAATCTACTTACATGCGTGTTCAATGTTGCCAAATGTATGTTTCTTTCAAATTCATTCTGAAGACAAAGGAAGCCTGATACAAAACTTGGCCAAGAATGTCGCCACGTGTGTAGTGGGTCCGCCAATTTATACCCACCTTGTATAAAAGTAAGATTTTGTAATCTCATGTTTTTAACCTGTATTCTATAAATAAGCAATAAAAAAGCAGTTGCTCAGTCATGCTACATGATTTTACAGGCAAAAGTATTCCTTTAGTTAGTTCCATGATTACCATTTAAATATAAAGGGAGAAAATTAAATAGAAATAGCTTAATTTATGTTCTAAGATTAATATGAAGTGTTTCTATAAAACATTAAACCATTTTAAAATGGAAAGAGTTCAAACTTAAATATCTTTTGACTAACGACATGCTAATATATGTACATGTTTAAAGTCAGGCGAAATTTACTATGTGTTTGTATTTATTAAATTTTCTTTATGGTATCTTTGCTGACTGCTTGCTTCGTATGTATAAGTATTTGGTTTCTACATACATATTGCTGCATCGATTATTAATTTTATCATAGGTATAAACATTTATACCTAGTTATCGTTCTTTGTCGTTCGATATTCTCTACTAATTTATAGTAAAATAACAGGCTATATAAGTTTACAAATAAAAAAGCCAAGCTTTGCAATCAATAAAGTGCAAATTATCAGTTAATACTACGTTTGGTATTACCAAATTAGTATTACACGTATCTATACTACATTGAAAGGCTATGGCAGATTTTAGTTGTAAATTAAGAATAGCTAATCTTTATATAGTAAATAGAAGAAATCATAATTATGTTGTAGTTTTTAAGGATCATTCGATATTCATCATCACCAGCCCAATTTTTTATATAGGTATATAAATATAATATATATATTTATATATTAAATATGTGGCGTTAAATACATAAGTTTTTCTTATGTCTTAAATTCTCGTCTATATCGTAGGATTAAAAAGAAAATATAACAGTTTTACTTTAAATTAATGTTGGGCGATACCACTATAGAGCAGGCCTTCTTAAACTATGGGTCGCGACCCCAAATGGGGTCGCGTAGCAAAATTCTGGGGTCGCGAGAGATTTTATTTTTATTTCCTTTTAAGCATATGTTAGCTATATTATATTTTTTGTTAAACATTTATACACAATATTATACCGTTTACTGTTATGAATAAATAATTTTAAATAATTAATTTTTTTCTACCGAAATTTAGCGCCATCTACCGAAATTTAGTGCCATCTACCGAAATTTGATGTTTCTAGCTACCGATTTTTACACTTTCCAGGTTGGCAGCACTGAGCGAGACAATGACTCAATAACACTGACTGTAATGTGAACTAGTGTAGTATTGACGCTCTTCCAGTGTAGTCAATTGTCAGTGTTCCACCGTAACGAGATTTTAGTTTTTTTTTATTTATTTGGTAATTAATTAATCAATTATTATATGCAATACGTTATTGTTATATATTTATTGGATTTTAGGATCAAAATAATTTTTGACCATGGATAAATGGCTGAACTTAAATAGGAATGGTAATGACGGAGACGATAATGCTACAAACTCTCCTCAGGCAGGACAAAGTATTAAAAAACAGGCATCTAATGTGCGAAAATATGATGAGTCTTTTCTTCAATTTGGCTTTACATTTCAAAATTGTAAGGGTAATGAACAACCTCTTTGTTTGATCTGCAACGAATTATTGGCTCCGGAGAGTATGAAACCATCAAAATTAAAAAGACATCTTGAATCAAAGCATGTTTCGTATACCAATAAACCAAAAGAATATTTTGAAAGACTGTATAAATCTTTAAATAAAGAAAAAAAATCCTTTGAAAAATTTTTGACCGTTAATGAAAAATATTTACTAGCATCATATGAAGTTTCATACTGTATTGCTAAAAATAAAAAGCCGTTCACCATTGGAGAAGATCTTGTATTATCTGCTGCTATTAAAATGGTAGAAATACTACATGGAGGTAAATATGGCGATGATATTCGAAAAATTCCTCTGTCGAACGACACTGTCTTGAATAGAATTTCTGATATTAACAAGGACCAATTAGTGCAACTTATTACAAGAATTAAAGAAAGCCCAAAATTTTCCATTCAGTTGGACGAAACAACGGATATTACTAAATTGGCTCAGTTGTTAGTATATGTTAGGTACGTTTATAAAGAAAGCGTGGAAGAAGAATTGTTATTTTGTCGTCCTATGAGAGACCATACTACAGGGAAAGACATATATTGTAAAGTTGACGAATTTTTAAAAACTGAAAGTTTGGAATGGAAAAATTGCTGTGGAATATGCACAGATGGTGCAAGAGCGATGACGGGCAAAAATATTGGTTTTAAATCATTTTTTCAAGCTGCTCATTATGATCACATAACTTTTACTCATTGCCTTATCCACCGAGAGGCCCTTGCAGCAAAAAAAATTAGCACCAGAATTGAACTATGTGCTTCAGGATGCTGTTAAGATTATAAATTTTATTAAGAGCCATGCCCTTAACAGCCGCTTATTTTCAAATCTCTGTAAGGATACGGATTCCAACTACACAACTTTATTATTACATGCAGAAGTAAGATGGTTGTCAAGAGGTCAAAGTTTAAGAAGATTATGGTTATTAAAGGACTAAATAGAAATATTTTTAACCGAACGAAAATGTGAACTTGCTGCTTTTTTTCAAAATGACTTATGGCCATCCAAGCTGTGTTATTTGTCAGATATCTGCGAAATTAAACGATCTCAACTTGTTTCTTCAAGGAAAAAATTGCGATATATTTACTTCGAATGATAAAATTGAAAGTTTTATTAAAAAGATCAACATTTGGAAAAGTAGGGTAGAAAAAAATTCTTTCGAAATGTTTTCCAGTGTCGACAATTTTATAATCGAGAAAAATGATTGTAAAACTTTTATTGAAAAAATTATTGTAGATCACTTAAAAGCGCTAGAAACACAGTTCCGTACATATTTCATGTTAAATATTGATTTCAAAAATGTAGCTTGGATTCAAAAGCCGTTTTGGATTGGCTTAAGTGAGATTGATCACCTGCCACTTAAAGCTCAAGAGGAATTTGCTGAGCTTTCGAGTGACTCAAATTTAAAACTACGATTTCCAAAAAAAGCCCTTGACTGAATTCTGGATCGGAACTAGAACTACAGTTAAGTAGCTGTTAAGGTACAAAATGTTTGCTTTCCTGAAGAGATATTCTATTTCTTTTATATCTCCTCAGGATTTCTTTCGCACAAACCACTAATCTACACGGAGCACTCATACACACAATGCGTCTGGTAATCCACTGACTCAGAAAAATAGTTACAATACAATCGAAAAAATGAAGCCAAAAACGTTACACAGGAAACATCCAAATCATCTAACACAACACATAATCCAAGAAACAACAAATACCTAGCTATGAAAAGGTAACATATTCAACGAAACAGAGAGCTTCATAGTAGCCATCCAGGATCAAATAATCAACACCAGACACTAAAATAAATGTATTAGCGATACCAACATACACCAATATAGAAATGCAAAGAAAAAGATTATGCAAACAACAAGAGAGAGACCACATCATAGAAAGATGTAATATCCTACATAACACAGATTACATCAGGGGGCATGACAACCTAGCTAAGCACATAGACCAATATTAGCAACACAACACAAACTCATAGATCAGAAGATACCAACATACAAATGCACACCACAAACGAATGAAGTTAAGAAAATGTGGCATGAGCACAGAATAGATATAATTCCAATAATGATCTCGAATATCACAGTCATACTCAAAATTCAACAATACTAGGTACATCAGCAAAATATGATTTCCACCTTCTACATACATGCAGTTCGAGAAATTCATCATCCTAGATAGTTGATCTCTACATAGAAAGTTCCTAAACTACCAATACCAACTTCATAGAACCAGAGAATCTGAAATTTCATTACAATAATAGTGATAATAATTTAATCGTAATGATAATCATAATTACTATTATTATTATTCTACGATCCGTTGCAGAAGATATATGTATCAAACATCTAATACATATTCCCAGATCTTCCCGCTTTCGTTTTAAAACTATACATCTCACACTGAATCGTACAGTCACCATTCTATGCATAAGTGTCTTTCTGTTTCTACCCCTTCCTCGAGAGAAACTAGTTTACGTATCTTGCTATGGAGGCGATATATTTACGTCAGTCACATTGAAAGACAGTTCTCCAATTACATTAAGCGTTTAGAAATTATTAAAACACAAACGTTTAGAAATGTAGCAAGTTATACTTACCTATACATAGATATTTTATTACAAAACTATTTATTTCTCCAGACATATACATCTTACAATTAGAAGCTGTCAACCACTAAGAAATTAGAGCGCCAAAGTTTAAACTAAACATTTTAACACATCGTCAAGGCTACACGCTCGGCGAGTTCTTGATATTAGTAGTACTAAACGCAAACTTTCCAAATTATATCCATGCGTGCAGCCTCTCAAAACAATTGAGTGTTGAAGATACTTTCTTTTTTCACATTTGTGCAGTTCTACGCACACATGTGCTTATGGAGAAAGTGTCATAAAAGTGAAATATTTACTCTAGCACGGCAGTTACCTAGAAGTTTTCTTCAAATCGCTCTCTGTATTTATTCGCCTTTCGAATAACGGTTTAAATAATGGTGGTTATTTGAATTAATTGTTTTTTTCTTTGTTTGGCTAGATTGGAATAATTTACGTATCTAACAATTAAAAAAAAATAAAAATATGTACATAAGTAACCTCAAATCGTGAACATACGCATATTATATACGCATATTAAACATGTTTCATGTTTAAAATATGCGTATACATTATTGCTAATCATTAGAATGTAATAAAGCAATATAGTTCAATATACACAAGTATCTATAGATGGATAAACATAATGTACTTTTATATAATATCGGTATTTCTTGAACAAAAATTGTGCTTACTTAATTATTCATAAACCATACGTATAACATTAATATTAATACATCAATTCCTATAATTATTTAAACGATATTTATAATACAGATAATGAACAAAATATGAAATAACTTGAGCTATTACATAAGATTAATGATCCACATACATGTACAGTGACGAGCTTCTAAAACGAGACCCCTCTAAGCAAACGTCGGCCTTATCGACACAATGTAGAAGTAAAACAGATCTCCTAGTTTGGGAGAATACATAAATGGTCCGCTGTATTTTCCCAGGTACCCGGTTGCGGTATACCCTTGCGTAAGGATTATATTTAGGTAATTCTTGTTACTGTTGCATTATAATTTATAATAATAAAATTCTTATTTGTATTTAGAATATTATTGTCTCTTGAAATTTATATGAAGACAACTTAACCGGTATATTTATGATTAAAAACGTATCGTGTGACTAACTATTTTGATATACTATAAAAATGTTAGTTTAAATAAGTGAATTATTAAAAACAATACATTTAGTGCTAGGTCTGAGTTCCAAAGATGTAATAAATCGATTTTTATACATATACATATATAAAACTAATACACAAAGAAACTACAATATCTGCAATTTTAATGGCCGACGCAGATATACTATTAAATTTGGAAAAATGCGTCTTCAACTACGATCACTCTATTATTCGTAACAGATAATAGCGAACAGTAAATTATACATACATACACTTTATACTTTATACTTGTTAAAAGCAATCATTACACTAATAAGTAAATATTAAAAGTTTGAAGAAAAGGGGAAGGAAAGGAACCATAATTACTGTTGAAATAAGTTTTATATCCCTTTCTTTATTGCTCTTTGCAAAAACAATTACATACGGATTATTCATTTCATTTCTTAGAATTTCTTAAAATTCCTTTTAGGCAACGTCATTATATACAAATTTACATTATTATCGATGTATGTATGTGTATGGATGTAATGTATGTTTCATCTCATAGCAGGTATCAGAGGGACGATTGTTTGTTTACGAGATCATAAATTTACAGTTGACCAATTTTGTATTCAATATATATAAGTTTACAACGTCCCCGTTCCGATTGCTAAGAAGGGCTATGAAATTCCATAACGGTGTCGGTTAAGGTGCTCTCCACTGTACACTCCCCATGTCGGCAAGAGGCTGACAATAGACTTACCGGGAAGTGTACAGTAATGTACTTTAATACTGACTCAAAGTGCTTATGTAGATGTGACAGATAACCGACTGCTCTCGAGGGGTGAGTCAGTACTAAAGCACATCACTGTACATACATCAAGTACCTATCTGTCGAAAATTTATATGTTAATTTATGCTGTCTTTCTTCAGGGGCCTTAAAAAACAACAGAAAAGAAAAAAAGCAAAAAAGTGAAACTATACAGGCTCCCGGATTTTATTTACAGACTGTAACTCCACACCCGGTATATTTACGATTAAATATTTCAAATAAAAGTTGCTTTGTCTTTTAAAGTCTACGAAATGACAGAGTCAGTTTTACATTTGCTTATCGTTTTGAAGGTCGATTGAAGGTCAACTTTTCTTTTTCTAATGGAAACCTATATTTTTGAATGCAGCGTTATATTAACCAGGAAGATACAAATAGCTTTTGCCTGAAAAATTTTCCTTTCATGTTTACCATTATTGAGAAAATAATAAAGATTTATTGTCAAAATATCTTTCGTTCAAAAAACGTTTCTCAGTAGTACTTAGACAAGTTTAAAAAACTGCAAATGTAATTAAAAAATTATTCAGACAAAAGCTATTTGTATCTTTCTGGTTAATATAACGCTGCATTCACAAATATAGGTTTCCATTAAAAAAACAAAAGTTAACCTTCAAACGACCTTCAAGACGATAAGCAATTGTAAAACTGACTCTGTCACTTCGTAGACTTTAAGAGGTAAAGCAACTTTTATTTGAAATATTTAATCGTAGATATATTTATATATATATATATAAGCCGGGGCAACCTGTATATAGTACTGGTCTAAAGGACTCTTCCCCTCCCCCTCCTGCTAACTTTTGATCAGATTAATGGAGAGGTTTCAGTTTTGGGTCATTAATATGAAATATTGTATACTACATTCGAGAAGTAAACTTTCTATTTAGTTTAAAAAATTGACGACAGGGGGCGATATAGAATCAAAATTTTAAATGGAATGAGGGGTTGAGTGACACCTCACTTTCGAGAACCCATGCGTTCTCGAAACACGTGTCCCGAGTAATTAATCAACGTTGTGGTGTTTGGCGATACCGATGTTTTATCTGTTTATTACGAGCCCACAGTCCTTGAAATCACTCAGAAAGAATGTAGTTCGTCACGGTTCGTCATTCTTAAAGGAAACAATTATCACCGTTACAAAGTTGGATTTACGTCCTAAAGAAGGAAGTGTTATCCGTACGGAGGGTATACGTAGATATTTAATACAGTTAATTCCATAATTTATCCGCATAATGGTAAAATACGTACTTATCTCCAAAACGGAGATTTCCTCAAAGGATGGTCGTAAGGAAATACGCAAATGGAGTTAAAGGGAATTTAATTCAACTTCATACTTTTATCTGTGTATGTTAATTTACAGATGTGTACTGTTAAATACTGGCTGATTGCTATAAAACATTTTCTCGAGGACGCAATGAAAGATTTATCATATACGCCTCATAGGTAAAACATGGCTCGCATTTCACTCTATCAAATTTTTACCTGTGTACCGAAATATTTACAGTTGCCGAACACACAGTTGTTCGTCTACTTTTCCATTATGGTCCTCATCTTGAAACAGTTCAAGGCTGGGATCATAAAATAAATTACGACAACGTTAAACTCTTGACAGTACCATGACAGATCAATGCAAGAGTCACTAGTAATAATGAAGTTTTCGAGTATCTTTAACATCAAGAACAGATATACACTCAGCAACACCTGTTGAATAACATTCCGGAATCATCAGCAAGATCCTAATAGTGAGACGGATGTAGCTCATTGAGCATAAAACTAGATTCAGTCTTTAGAAACCTTCGGGACCCCTATTCTCCAGCGTAACAGAAGTGATCGCTCTATTGAGAGAAGGGATAGATCACTTCTCTCAAAACATTCTCTTGACCGCTTGAATTCCTAATCTTGAATTTGTGACAATAGATCGGTCGAAAGCTAAACCTTGCCAGATTTCATAACCAATTACATGATAACAAAATCGAATTATAATATGTTAACAACCTACCTATCTGTAACCAATTTAATCAAATACAAAACGCAAAGTAATATCTTCCGGTGAATTCCATCAATTATTGGTTATGTTAATCAGATGTTAATTCGTTAGCACTTAACGCGCGTAGCGGCCTAAAAGTCAACAAAACTTACATTATGTGCACATGCTTCTGCTAACATTTCAATATTCTCCTGCAAATTTTCGAGAGAGTAAAGTTCTCAGGACATGTAAAAGAAGTGAAACTTTCAAGAATAGCAAATTCTAATGTCAGGAGAAACACGCCCACTATTCTCATAATAAGACCATTCTCTCAGAATAGGGGCCCTGAAAAGGTTGACATCAGCAACGAAACGTCAAGTGAAAACGTATCTACACGGTAACATGCGCAAACTGAATGCAGTGAGTACGGTAATGTTAATTTCTGGGCTACAAAAGTAGCAAAAATGCTCATGATAGTATTAAAAAAATACTATTCCGGTAATCCAGTGAATATGATGTATAAATTAACAATTTTTTTCAATTGTAAACAACATTAGAATATGTTCTGATTAAATTATGTTAAACCGTTTTCAATTCGCAATATTTTGCAGAATGTAATTTGTGCAATACAATTCTTCGAGACGAATCATAATAAAATGATTTTATCCAGTTCATTAGCAGTCGAATATATAATGGAGAAACTATTATAATTCTTAAAAAGCCATTTATGTAAAAGATAGCACATCTCTACACACATACTTATTCCAATACTTTTAATTATTGCATTTGCAAGAATGAAAGTATCATGGCAATTTCGATTGTATCAAAGTTTTAATAAATGATAACTTACATAAGTAGAATTTGATTCTAACGACTCACACGAGCAACGGTAAAAAGATTACTCAATTTGTAGAAAATGTAGAGCAAAATTGGTATTGACATTTACTTTTCTTTTTTATATCGTTCCAAACAAACAATGATTTCATAATGTACAGAAACGAAACCTTCCATAAATTTAATATGCAATGGTAAAATTGTGCCCGCAAGGTACAATTCATTAGTAACTAATTGTCCTTTCTAAAAAATAAATGTGTAAACTACACGTACTTGTCTATTCCCTATATTTTATACGGATTATCATTAAAAATTGAAGTGAATTCATGTAAGTATTTGTAGGTATGTATAGCATAGTATAGTATATCTTAGATATTTCGCTATCAATTTGCAACGCAGTAAAATTAATTTAATCTATTTTGGAAGTAAGATTAATGGTTGTGAATCGCGTTAATGAAATTAAAATCAAAGCTTTAAATATTAAATTAATAGCAAAATGATTAAGTTATGATCTAACTTAGAATTCATGAAAAGAAAGTACATGATCATTCCTTTTAACTTTTTACTTACAAATTCCTAAAATATAATTATATGACATTACTACAATACCAAGATATAGCATTAACGTTTGGCTGTAATCCTCTTCCGGAGAAAAAGGATACATATTCAGTTATTAACACGTCTTCAAAAAAAATGGCGGTAATCTATGAAATACGAGTATTTTAGAACGTACAACATAGAGTACCTACGGCCGAAAGTAAAAAAATCATTACGTCTTGATACAACAACTTGTAATTTCTTTAAATTAATTAAAAACTATAAAAGACGTCAATCGCGCCATCTATTACACGTCTGTGCAAAATAATAGCAGTACAGTATATTTTCGCTTCTTTTACAAATAGAAGATGAAAAACGATTTCTTTCGCCACAAATCGATCATTAACGACAAGAAGAGCTTAAGTGTGGAGTATTTCTTTAATAAGTTAATTATGAACAAAGTTACAAGCACTGAAGTGCACATGGAAAAATTCACCCCTCCTTTGTGGTGAAATTTGAATTAAATTTGTGTCACTAAAAGAAAGAGTATGATTTGTTCATCCAACATTCCGAATTTGGTTTGATTATCTGCAGCGGTTCCAAAGTTATGAATTTTTTACTTTACGAAATAGAAGCGAAAATCGCGTGCGCGCCCTCTGTAACGCGAGTCGCAGAGTTTTTATTAACTGAAGGCCACACAATGTAACCCCCTCTACATTGTATTAAGGTCTAGGAAATTCCGTAACGGTATCGATTATGCTGCTGTCCACTGTACATATATACTGCATAACATGGAAACTGCAACACCAAGAAGGGGTGCGAATTTTTTGACCAAACTTTGTAGAAACGTATAACTAGTCAAAGGCAATAATTGATTACAATTTTGTTGCGATAGATCAAGTGGTCATGGCACATCTGACACTTCATTCAGTTTTCGCTGACATTAATGTGTGGTGTATTTATTGTTTGTTTCAAATTAATTTCAACGGTTTTGTCTTATTATACCTTTGTTTAACGTGTTTAAAGAGTTTTATTATGCCTAGAGTGCGACAACGTGGAAATTATCGCCAATTAAGCGAATTCGACAGAGGTCCAATTCTTGGTTTGCGAGAAGGTGTTTTTTCATACAGGGAAATTGCAAATTGCCTTAACCGGAACCAATCCACCATTATGCGCTGTTATCAATCATGGACTACAGAGAGTCAGGAACGACGCCAAAGAGGAACCGGAGGCCGGAGAAGAACTAGTAAGATACAGGACCGCCGCCTTTGCCTAATGGCACTAAGAGACAGGTTCTCCAGTACCAGATCAATTGCTGACGTGTGGTTAGGCAATCAAGGTCTTCCTGTAATCCTTTGACGTTTATCGTTGAATTAGGGGTTTCGGCTTACAATCTTATCATCCACATCTTGTGTTACCACTTACGGCTCAACACCGACAGCAACGTTTGGAGTGCTGTAGATTGCGAATGCATTGGATCGTGGAGTTGCATAAGGTGGTGTTCAGTAATGCATCTCGATTTTGTCTAGGGATGCATGATGGCCGTATGAGGGTCAGACGAAGACGTGGGTAACGTCGTGATATTCAGTTTTCCGTTGAAAGGCATGTGCATCGAGCAGTGGGTGTTATGGGATGGGGTGCTATAGCATATGGGAGTAGGTCTCAGTTGGTATTCATCCAAACCACCATGAACGCCCAGCATTACATTGATGAGGTGGTTGAACCCCATATTCTTCCATATCTTCAAACGCTCGAAGACCCACTTTTCCAGCAGGATAATGCCCCTCCCCACGTAGCAAGAATTTCCATAAATCGCTTCGAAGAGACTCATGTCAATATTTTGCCATCCCCCGACCTCTCGCCATTAGAACATGTGTGGGACATTATGGGACGAAAACTTATGAATTTAGCCAATCCCCCGCAGACACTAATAGCTCTCCGGCATGAATTACAGGTTGCTTGAGACACCATACCCCAAGAGGATATCGACCACCTATCAATGCCACGAAGAGTGAGGGAGTGTGTAACTAATAGGGGCGGCTCGACACATTATTAATAAAAATTATGTTAAATTGTGTTAGTCTTTTGTTTTTTTCTTTGAAATTTTAATCAATTATTGCCTTTGACTAGTTATACGTTTCTACCAAGTTTGGTCAAAAAATTCGCACTCCTTCTTGGTGTTGCAGTTTCCATGTCATGCAGCATATGTATCAGGGTGGGGCATTAGTGCGTCAAAGCTCAATATATCCCTTATTATTGAATATATCAAAAAACTTCATGTACAATCATCATAGACAGTCTTAAGCTACACATTTTAAAATTAATTTTATATATACAGGGTGTTTCATATCGCTAGGGTGAACCAAACATACATTTTCTTAAATGGAACACACTATATATTATTTCAAATTTGAATTAAGCCCATCTTCCTCGTTCTTTCAATATAAGGTTTCATTGAGTTATACCGAGTATTTCAGAAGTTCAGAAGCGAACAGCGAAAACTGTTCTTACCGAGGAAAAATAATTCAATGTGATTCTTGCAGTTACGGACAATCCACATATTAGTACCAGAGAAATATCGCGGAAACAAGATATTAGTCAAAAGGCTGTCCGAAGAATACTCTGTAAAAATAAATTTCATCCATATCGTATGCGATTGCATCAAGAGTTACACGACGATGACTTGCCCCGTAGGGTTGCTTTTTGCGAATGGGCTCAACAACAAATCCGCAACCAAAGAGATTTCTTTAATTTTGTTCTTTTTGGAGATGAAGCTACATTTCATAAAAATGGAAATGTAAATCGCCATAATTTTCATTATTATGCTACAAGTAATCCCTATTTTGTAGGAAATAATAGTCAAAGTAGGTGGTCTTTGAATGTATGGGGTGGAATAATTGGAGACTACGTAATTGGACCACATTTTTTCACAGGCCGAGTGAATGGCCAGGTTTATTTAGACTTCTTAGAAAACCATTTACCATTATTGCTGGAAAATGTTCCCATCAATATTCGTCAAAATATGTGGTATTTACATGACGGGGCTCCGGTACATCACACTAGACCGATTCATAATTATTTAAATACACATTTTCCTGCAAGGTGGATAGGAAGAGGAGGACCAACTACATGGCCAGCCCGATCCCCAGAGCTAACTAAAATTGACTTTTTCATGTGGGGTTATGTAAAAGACTTTGTGTATAAAACACCGGCAACTACGCAAGACGATATGAAGAATAGAATAAGACAAGCGTTCCATAGCATTAATATAGAAATGTTAAGAAATGTAAGTCGATCATTCGAAAGACGGCTGCAATGTTGTATTGATGTTTTTGAAGGACATTTTGAGCATTTATTGTAAACCTTGTTGTATTTAAACTTTGGCTAAAATGGTAAAATAGTAATTATCGGTATAAGTTTTTTATTTTGTAGTTAAATTTAATAAGATTATTTTAATTAATGATTTAGCATTTTTCTAATGTCACTTTTTCATGGCTAATGTATTATATTCCAATTATTGCCAAAATGCCATTTTTTTTTAAATCATTAAATATCTCAGAAACTAACCATTTTAGATATAGGGAATGGTTAATGAAAATGAAAGTATATCAAGTATTCTTCCCTTTCTTAATATAAAATACAGGGTATTCCATTTTAAAAAATATATAAAATAATGCATTTGTGTTTTGAATCGCCCTGTACACAGTTTTCGTAATATTGGGAAAACACCACTTGGTTATAAAAGTGTAACAGTATAAAAAGTTATTCCAGTAAAGAAATAATTTCAAGCTGTTGCGTATGGAATATACAGGACGTTAAATACGTAACGATTTTCATACAAAATGGACCATAACTTCTGAAATACTCGGCATAACTCAATGAAACCTTGCATTGAAAGAACGAGGAAGATGGGCTTAATCCAAATCTGAAATAATATATAGTGTGTTCCATTTAAGAACATGTATGTTTGGTTCACCCTAGCGATATGAAACACCCTGTATATATAAAATTAATTATAAAATGTATAGCTTAAGACTGTCTATGATTCTTGTACATAAAGTTTTTTGATATCTTCAATATTAAGGGATATATTGAGCTTTGACGCACTAATGCCTCACCCTGTATATATATTTATATAATGATGGTAAAAGTATCGACCGTACTTTGTTAGGGCAAAACACGAAGTTTGAAGTTTTAATCGATTGATATAAATTTCAATTTTAATAAAATTATAATTTTAAAAAGATTTTTAATAATTAAAACAACAATGTGTTTGTCCTTGTTAGTGCCGATTAATTTTACATATGTATGTTATACAGAGATCAACATTATTGAAGCTCAAATTCATGCTCCTGAGGAAGTTATAAAATATAACGAAATATTGAGCTTATGAATAAATGAGTTTTTGATTTCAACAACAGACCGATTGCCCTGACATTTCGTGTTTGCCCTATATTTATATACCTATATATATATATATAGGGAACAAAAATGATAATCTTGGGTTTTCGGTCTGTTATAAAATAAAAAGATGCTTATAATTCCTTAAATTTCGACATTTATTTACGAGTATGTCATCATCAGGAGGTTACAAACTAATTTAAATTAAATTCCTATCTGACTGGTTGCCATTTTAACATGTGTGTCTTTTAATTTAAATTAGTTTGTAACCTCCTGATGAGGTCTTTATCTGCAAAGCCTCCAGAAATACAGAATTTTGAACATAACGTTGCAACTGACCCTATATCTGAAAAAAGTTGAATAACTCAAAAACGGATGATTTTTGACATAGGGTGTCTTAGTAAGTTTTGATGCAGGCAGTTGTATGCCTGATACAAAAACCTCATAAAAAATGTATCATGCTATTTAAATTAAGAAAGTTGACGTCAACTTCCGGTAAATCGGAAATGGTACAATTGCGCAAATAATTTTTGCTGATGAGTCGATATCAGCTATAACTACAAGTTTTCAGAAATGTTGAATTTCAAGGACATTAAAAAGTTCTAATGAACCAGTTCCGTGAATGACCCTGCATATATAGTAACGCAATGTATTCGTCTACGATCAATTGTAGAAAATAGTCTCGATTAAGAATCATATATTACTGATCTAAAGCACAGAATAAACAGAAAGGACAAAAGCCTTAAGGTTGATGTCATGGTTTTTGTGCGCATGACTGGCAGACGCCATTTCTAAAATATGTATGTAATATATTCCTGGAATGTTGTTTACATGTTTATTGTTTTTTTTGGCGGTTAGTTCTTAGTTGCGAGTTTAGTGATTTTGTGATGTGTACGTTTTACCTACTTGGTTTATGTATGTTGGCAACTATCCTAATTATAGTAAAGCATAATTAAATATTATAGTTATTTCTAGTAGTGGACATATTTTCAAAATGGCATCAATAGCGTCAAGGTCACTCAGAATCGTCATTGAAACATCAAAGGTTCCGACATACTTGTCCTTTCTGTTTATTCTGTGTCTAAAGTCAGAATAATCCTTAATACATTATGGAGTGTACAATATAAGTAATAAGACAAATAAAACTACAATTTAGTAACGCAGAAAGTCATGTTTAATGTTCTCTTTCTTCCTTAATTTACTGTTTACTCACTTTCTTCCAACTAAATTAATAAAATCTATTTGGACTATTATTTACTTAAAATCAAACCTACAAGATATTTCTATTCACTATTGAGTTGCCCCGAATGATACTTCATAAAAACACTTTTATTGCATAATTCCAATATAATTTGGATTATTTATTCGACTTGCACTGTTTCCTATAAGCTGGGCGATGAAATCTCATTTATGACGACTATTTATAAATTTCCGTGATTATTTAAATAAAACGGGTAGTGAACTAATAAACATGGTGAGAAATTCACAATACTAATCAACATTACTACGAAAGCGCAATCATAAAGAATTATTTTCTGAATCGGATTCGGTACTAACAACAGAGGTCATGTAATTTGCGAAACAACCGTAATTCTGAATATCAGATTAATTCTGAAATACTTTGCGGTAATTAATAATGCCACTGTGTGGTAAACAGTGGATTAAGTAGACTATCGTTTATAAGACACAATTAAATCTACTACTTTGATGCGGCATTACACAATTTTAATTATAAAGTATTTTCTTCTTTTAATTTACACAATACAGTTTTGCGCTTTATACAAACCTAATGTCTAATGTCTAAATGTTCTATTAAATGACAAGTATAGAAACAAAAATAAAAAATTTAGATTTACTGCGTTCGTCTGAACTCAAAATGCACATATATTGGGGTACTCTATATATTAATAGAGAATATGATAATACTATACCAGTTTCAAGAACGAAACTTAAATAACGTTAACTTTTTTATGTCATCCACAAGATTGAAAGAATATTTAAGTAGATTATTTGAATGGTTGTGGATACCACCTGAAGAAGAAAGAAGAAATGTTCCTCAAGTATCACAGTTGTCATCATTTCTAGAGAACCATAATCCGTATCCAAGGGAGTCGATGGACCCATTTTGACTTGCCAGTTCCTTTACATACTGACATTGATTTAACATAATACAAGTACCTCCTCTAATACCAAATATTCTTTTATTTTAAGTATAAAATATACTTAACCTTAATATATTGTCTCTTGTATCAGTATAAATTTCTCTCTATATTTATATGAAGAAGATGCAAACTATGCAAGTTTGTATGTGATAGAAAAGTGAATTTTTAACAAAATAGTCGTGTGATTATTATAAATGATAATTTAATTCAGTGCAAATTGAACAACAACACATAAAACAATGCTTTATAATTACACAATAATAGCTACATATTACTCTAATATGTATTAGGGATCGCCTAA
The DNA here is from genome assembly GCA_023690525.1 of Holotrichia oblita. Taxonomy (NCBI): domain Eukaryota; kingdom Metazoa; phylum Arthropoda; class Insecta; order Coleoptera; family Scarabaeidae; genus Holotrichia; species Holotrichia oblita. The sequence goes on from CM043022.1 coordinate 1,269,056, forward strand.
TTAACTAATTGAAATCAAAAGTGAAATGATAAATATAAAAACAAAAACAGTACCTACAATTTTATTACAGAAAATTAACTATTATGCATCTAATATGGAATAAAAAACATTTTACAAAATTGCGTTATACAATACAACTGTTACATCACTTACGATGAGAAACTGAATATATCTGTAATTATAGAAATTTTTCATATAGACAGTGTTGGATAATTTTGTTACGGCGATATTGAAGCTCATTCACCTTATGTAAAATTAAAGTTTTTGAGGATTACATATGTTATCTGCTCATAAAATCGATACGCTTTCCGAATTTAACAGTTCTAAAAGAAAAATGAGTACACTTTTACGAAATAAATGATAATTACGTACAATGTGCTGGAAAAAGTTAGCACGGATATACTTTTTAATCAACATGTGAGCGTACATATACAACGAATATGAATATGATTTATCTTTTTAATGAATTATAACCAAATAACTTGGAATTGCGAATACCACACGCGCTACATAAATGCAAAGAATTAATAGACTTCGCAGAGACGTAGACGTACAGATCTTAAATTACATAGAAGCATCTGTTTTTCGACAGACACTTACATATATACTTATGGATTGATACAACTTCAACTTTCGAACTTTTTAACTTTTAGTGTAGCACACTTCTGAACATTTTGTAGAAAACTTTATACTCTATAAAAATGTCAACTCAAGCTTAACGGTGCAAGATGTCCACAAATTTATAAGCCATTGTAGGGCATGTAATTTTCTACAAAAAAGTGTGCGAGAGTATTATTTTAACTGTACACATTGAGTAAGCATTTTGCTGAAGTAGTACAGTTGTATGGCCAGTGGGGAGTGACGGAAAATGCTCTGCATATAGGGAAATGATAATTATTTTTGAAATTTTGATTGTGCTTACAATTGCGGTGATGTACGTAAAAGTTCGAATCTTATCTTCCTCAATAGTTTCCATTTTAATGTTTTATGCACAAATAACGCCAACACAATGACTAGGAGGCACAAACTGACACATTTATTTCTGTTTATTCGTTGTCACCAGAGCACCTTATTTTAAGAAAAATATTCGGCTTCGCTATTTTATATACCTAGCGATTGTAGAAAAAAATTGCTTCAGTTTTGATGCAAATCTTAACTTTTTTCTAGTATTTTTTCTTACTTTTTCTAAATTAGAGATGTGTCAATAACTCAACAACAGCGTGACATTTGCTGCAGCAATTTCCTTTGATCAATTGTTTGTGTAGTTTTCAAAAAATCTTACGTCACTATTTTAAAAATATTTACCATTATTATATGTGGAGAAAATTTCGTGCCACTGGTTGCGCAACCTTAATCATTTATAAAATATGCATTGTATGCTGTTAAAATTTTCTACAGATAGATAAGCAAGTTTCAGTGCAGTGTGGAGAACAACCTGGAGGGACTGACCAGACGTATCAGGCGAGCGTTCAGTAACGTTTACGTGCTCGCACAATTTATGTTCGTGACTTTCATAACATAAAATACATTATATAACGTACTGAAACACTTACTATTTTAAGAAGCTTCCATGAAATCGCAAACTGGGTAGCATCTATTAAATATGTTCCCACATATTTCCACATATTCCACATATATACAGTGGTGGCCATATAATTAAGAACGGTCAAGAACTTATCAAGTAGGTACTGATTTAGCTTTAACGTGTACATTCAAGATATGTATATGATTTTTATTCGCGAAACTTACAAGTCTATGAATTCTGTTTGAAACAAATGTGCAGAGCAGATGTTTATCAATCCCCGATGTCTCGAAACGAAACAAACGGTTACAGTTCGCCAAATCAGCATGAACATATAATTAATAACGATGTGGATATCAACTAGTTATCGCTTTGCCGTGTTACTGTGCATATCGAGAACTTATTTATATAATATACATATAAGTATACGTATGTATATAATATTTCCAATAATTTTAATTTGAAATAAACATGGAAAAAGGCAACAGTTGCGATCCTACCATGAGAAAATGTATTCTCAAGTTATACGACAGAAAATGGTGATATAAAAAAGTAGCAGAGCATTTGCAGTGTTCAAAAATAATGGTATTTCATCCTGTCAACCACTGTAAGTTATATAATACTACACAAAATATAAGAAGAAAACAGAAACCCAGAAAAACCACTGCTAAAACTGACGGAAGACTTGTACGCTTAGAAAAAAATCATCGACTGGGAACTAACGCAATAAGGCATGAGATATTTGGAGAAACTGGTTCTGGGGTGTCAGCAAGAACTATTAGGCGTTGTTTATGTGAAGCGCAATTGTTCGGAAGAGTGGCACGTAAGTTACCTTTGGTTAACAAGAGTAATCGAAAGGCACGTATACAATTTGCAAAAATTCATAGAAAATAAACTATTAACCAAGGGAAACATGTACGCTGGCCCGACGAATCCAAAATTAATCGATTAGGACCTGATGGCAGGCAATACGTATGTACGTCCTCCACCATACAAAGAATTCGACCCGAGGTATACTGAAATAACCTTGAAGCATGGAGTTGGTTCCACAATGGTTTGGGATTGCATGTTCTGGCACGGAGTTGGTCCAATTTACAGAATCCAAGGCATTATGGACCAGCACATGTATATGAACATTTTAGAAACCGTGGTGGTGCCTTATGCAGAGGAGCATTTGCCCGTTGTTTGGAAATTCCAACACGACAATGATACAAAGCACATCACGCGTACTGTAAAAAATTGGCTACATCAGAATGCAGTAACAGTTCTGATCTTGCCCTCATGCAGTCTGAACCTGAACCCTATTGAAAACTTATGGAACGATGTCAAAAGGATTGTGCGACAAAAAAACATAAGAAATTTAGATAGTTTATTTGAGCAAGTAGTGCTAGCATGGCAGAGTATTCTCCAAGAACGTTGTGCCCCTCTCGTTGAATCTATGGGTCGGAGATGTGCCGAAGTTTTGCAAAATAAAGGGTTTTCCACAGAATATTAGCAATTAGATGTAACAGTGACTGTTTTTAGGGTATATGATATAGTTTTTAAATATCCCTATCCCTTGTTCTTAATTAAATGTTCAGCATGAATTGTTCTGTTTCTATATAAAATGTTATCTATGGAATACATTAAATATTTTATTTTGTTTGTGAATGTATTTCTACATCAATAAAATATTACTCCTAGAACATACATATATACCGCTTAATTATGTAATGTATTACCATTAAATTGGAAGACAGTATCAAGCGTTAATACTATTGTAATTACCATTAAAAATGAAAAATATCCCAAAATTCTAACATTCTTAATTATATGGCCACCACTGTATATTTTTTCGGGGGTGCGTAACAAGAATTTTTTAATGATGAAAACAACCGTTCCACATCGAGTGATATATTTGGAAATTTAATTAATTTAATTCAAAGCTTGTAACAACTTAATGGATCTTTTGACGCACCTTCACAAATTTGTCTTAGTGTGAGAAAATCTTAATCCTTGTCAATAACACTTTCAAATAACACATAACTACAATCTTTATGTTTCAATTCTGCTTTAATTATTCTTTCAACATAATCACGAGCAGATTGCATAATGTTTTTTATCGATGTCTGACTTGGTAATGTATCGTCCCAAAGGTTGCTCCGGAAGGAGACAAATTCTTCTTGGTCTAGTAAAGTGAACGGTAGGTTACATAGAATAAAACAAACACTTATATGAAATGTTAAATGTTTGCAGAATCGATTGCCACGGATTACAGAACAGTGTTTTATTCTTTTTAGGCGGAGTTTACACTTCCACCTGCTGGTACACGTAAAATAATTGTCACATCTTACACATTTAATTCTATTACATGTTCTAGTTTCTTCGAAATACGCCATTTCCAAAACGTACCTAAATACGACCTTTTCTAAATACATGCGTAGTCAAAAGCACTCACAACGACCAGTGGAATAATACTGTACAAGTGTGCTTTGATACGGACGCTCGAGTTTTCGTGCCACACATTTCACCTTTCTACGTTACTCTCAGCACTGCACAGTGGGTCAAATATTCAAAATAGCGGTCAAAATACAGAATTTTCAACTTCTCATAAAAATAATATTTTTGTTGTTAAATATAAGATAAATTAGAGGACTTTTCAATATAAAAAGTATTTCACGGTTTCTTGGAACTGCATGCGACTGGCGGTGCGTTGAACTTTACTATCTGGCAGTGTAGCGTGGGACAATATTCTGAGCGAACGCAACAGTGCATTTTCAACGGTGTTTTAAATTATATAGAACGATAATTTTGTGTTAATTCCAGATGTCTACAAATAGTAAAGGTATGTACTTTTAATATATGTGTGTTAGTTTGAAATTTTGTTTTGTGTCATATAATTAAAAAATTTAATTTACTTAGCTTGTAATGGTTTTGCCGACGTGCCAAACCTAAAGTTTAGGTGAGGTTTTTTTTTTTTTTTTCGCGGAGTTGGGTACTCATTCTAGAATTAATTAGTGACTTGAAGTTTACTTTACCGGATATAAAATATTTAGCTGCAATTCTTTGCAATTCTCTTTACTACAGATGTTTCAGTAAAGTGTTGCATAGTTTTATGTACTATGCAGAACGTAAACAACTGCAATTATAGTTTTTTAGGGGTTTCTCTTTGAAAATAACGAATTCAGTAGTAAATATCTAGAGTCTCTTATTAATCTTATATATGTATTTTACAAAGGTTTAAATTTAAATTTAATTTCACTAGACAAAGTTTCTGTTGTTATAGGTGTGCTTTCGTATAATGTAAGAAGGCTAGATTTGTTTTACATCTGGCAGGAAAATGATGGAAGGGATGCCTCTCAAAAAATACCAACGAGTTTTAAAAGACATTTTAAAAGAATTAGATAAAGAAAATTTTGCCGATAATTATATCCAAAAGGTACAGAAAGCAGTCTATATGTTTTGCTGTGATTTGTCGAAGCGATGGAAAAACAGTAGGCGATCCAAGAAATATTTTTTAACAAAACACCGAAACTGGCTGAAGCAAAATTTCCTATTACCAGATATTGAAACGAATAGGGAAGTTGAAGATATGCCATCTACATCCAGTGGTGCTGGACGACCACGAATACCATTCGAGTTAAGCAGCGAAAGGTCTAAACGAAGAAAGGGTGCAGAAATTAAGAATCAATTTGAAACGAAACAAATTATTTACGCAGCCCAGATGAGTTTAAAAGCTTCTGGGGAAACCAATGCTGCTTCGTTAATGAAGGAGGTTTTGCAAACAACACCTACGCGTGCATCCAAAATTCGACAGTCTTTGACGCAAATTGATAGCAATGTTGCATATACACCTGCAGAAGCGCTATCGTTATTAGTTGAATGTAAGCTAACAAAGAACCAGTATCAACAAATTAGACAAGGCGCAAGAATTAGAAAAGTGTACATATATCCTAGTTATCATAAAATTCAGGCAGCTAAAGTAGAGTGTTATCCAGACAAGGACTTTATTACAATTACAGAAGCATCTATTGAAGTAGAACTACAAGAACTATTAAACCATACAACTCGGCGTTTGATTAAGGCGCAGGAAGATGTTTTGAAGCTAGATATTGGTAAAGAATTGGTATTGATAACGAAATGGGGATGCGACGGAAGTACTGGGCATAGCCAATATAAACAGAAACTACCTGGAGCAAATACAGATAGTAGTATGTTTATTACATCACTTGTACCGATACGGTTACATTGTATATCATCAAAAACTGATATTCTTTGGCAAAATCCATCACCTTCATCCGTGCGATATTGCCGACCAGTAAAAATACAGTATGCCAAAGAATCAACTTTACTTGCTCAGAAAGAAATTAGTTATATAGAAAATAAAATACAAAATCTTGTCCCAACGAAAGTTACATTAGCAGGGAAAGAAATAACTATAAGACACGAATTACTGCTAACTATGGTAGATGGTAAAATATGTAATTCTGCCACAGGTACTTTGTCGGCACAGAGATGCTACATATGTGGAGCCACTCCTTCAACTATGAATATAATTGATAAGCTAGCAACTAGACAAGTCGATATTACCACCTACAGATTTGGTTTATCCACACTTCATGCATGGATTCGCTTCTTCGAATGCATTATTCATATTTCGTATCGTCTAGACTTTAAAACATGGCAAGCTCGAGGAGAAAATCGGGAAATAATGAAACAAAGAAAATTAATCCTGCAACAAAAATTTAAAGACGAAGTGGGATTAATGATAGATGAACCTAGATCAGACGGTAGTGGAACATCAAATGATGGCAACACTGCACGTCGATTTTTTGAAGAATACCAAAATCTGCAAAAATTACAGGCGTAAATGAAGAACTAATTTATCGATTTTGGATAATTCTGCAAACTCTTGCCACTGGCTATGAAATTAATATAATATTATTCGAAACATATTGCCAAAAGACTGTAGAATTGTATTTAAAATATTACACTTGGTTTCCTATGCCAGTGAGTGTCCATAAAATACTCTTTCATGGTTCGGCAATTATATCAACAGCATTGGTGCCTATAGGACAATTATCAGAGGAGGCACAGGAAGCCAGAAATAAAGATTTAAAAATGTACAGGAGATGTCATACAAGAAAAGTATCCAGAACAGCCACCAATGAAGATTTGTTAAATAATTTATTAATTTCATCGGACCCATATATTTCCAGTATGAAAACACCAAAAAGGACGCGGAAACAATTATCGCATGAGGTTTTAGAACTTTTGTCACAACCAGAAATACCTGCACAAACATCAGATATCACTTCTTATACTTCCTCAGATATTGACTTATCCACAGATGATGACGAGTGTTGACTAGAGTTGTCACTTTTCTTGGAGCTACAGGACAGGATTTACCTTTGATCACACATTTCTAATTGGTACAACTGGAAAACTGTAACTGTTAGGGTAGTATCCTCGCAGACATTTTTAAAGAAAATTTCATGCTTCATAAAAAGAACTTACAATTTTTTTAATATCTTGCCCTGTTGAAGATGCATTTGCAAAAAAAGGAAGAGCGTCACAAAAACTAGAAATTTTTATACATATACCCAGTCGCGCTAAGAAAGATTCACCGTCCTAATGATGACTGAAAGTTCCAGATGCAACCATTTTTATATTGATTTTAGTTAATAAAGATCAATTTTGCATACTTGTCGTTTACTTATGTACCTATTATTGACAAATTCGAAACAATGTACAACTATTCTTTACTTTAAAAATCTGGTTTGAATTTTGGCCGCTTTTAAAGCATTCTGACCCACTGTGCACTGCACTGAAACTTGCTCCTCTTCGCCGACTTTGCTTATCACGCTGTTAGAAATATTAGTTATAATTAAGTTCACTTTCAACACTTTTTAGTACTATTATATAAATCCACTGTCTGTTCATATCATTTTTATTACTACAGTTTCTGCTAAAATTCAAAGTAGATATTAGTTTCGTAGTTTTGAATATCACTTTGGGTTATAATTATATATGCTTCCATTTGACATGTTAGTCAGCGGGATTATGGCATTCAGTGAACAGACACAACAAGCAAAACAATAAAATATTATTGCTTTAATAATTCCATAGTTTCCAAGTTACTCTTTAGTGTATTAGTACAGAACGGTATCTATTACATTATACATTGTACATATATATGCATACATACTGTACTTGTGATTGACAAGTAGTAAAAGAAAATATAGTTTACAATACCCGATAGTTTTACTACAAAACAGGATATTACAAAAATCTATTTTGAAATAAAAGTATTTCGTTTAAGTAAACCAGAAACTGTTTCGATAAGATGAATAAAAGTTGTTAAACTATTTAATATCGTCATTGTTCAGAATAAGAAAGGAGTACTGAAATTGTCACTACGCACATTATAAATAAATTCAGTACGTAGTAATAGGTACACGCAGAAATATTAATATTAAAATAAAACAATATTAATGTTAAAAAATTCACAAAGCCACTTAGAGCTACTATTATAATGTAGATCAACAGAATATATAGTCTGTAGCTCTATATTTAACAATCTAAATCTCTGTAGATATTCTTGCACCTTCTGCCCTTATCCAGCCCCATACATTTACAGAAAATCGTTCACTATTTTTTAGATGTATATTTTCTCAAACATTTGATTTGTCTATAAACATGAACGCAACCCTTAAATAATTTTAAGGGTTGCGTTGCAGTTTCACAGTCCAGTGACTGTAAAACTATTTCATCAGAAAATACAACATTATTTCTGAAACCACCATTTACATTAAAATACTACAAAGCATTATCCAAGTCTGACCTCTTTATTTATTGGCGTAAGAAATGGTTTCCTTGCTACCGAGCTATTTCTAGCTCAGATTCTTTTATACTTCGAAGTGCAGTTCTAACTAACTCTCGGCAATTTGAAACTTCTCGAACAACATGGTTTACTAAAAAAGCATCTTGTTGTTCGATCAATACTTATTGGTCCTCTTACGTGTTCAACAAGTATGACATTGGCCCCACTTTTAACAGGATAAGAAGTAAATAAATCTAAAAAGTCAACAATATACATACATGCTCTTCCACTAAACAAAACACCACTTTGATTAGTTACTTTCTTATCGAATATCCTGTATAGTTGAGAAAATTTAAATGGATACAGATTGCGATTTTTAAAAAGAACAGTACGTGGAGTGTTATGCGTATACTCGCAGTATAAAATAGTAAATTGAAAGCTAAGGTGTTGAGAACCACAACACAGCAGTTACTTTGACTCGAATCTCCGTTATTACTTATCTATCTAAATTTTCTGTAGGTACAGAAAGCATTATATTCGTTATAAATTATGTCTCACTGAGTTCGGATATTTTGTAGTCATCTGGGAATTTTATGTGCAGAAAAATAGATATACCTCTTTGTTAGATCACAAATAGAAAATACACAAAATATTGAACTGTCTTCTCCTTCTGAATTACCAGATGATAGGATTTTCGCTCTGCATTAAAAAAGAATTATTACGACATACCTAACTGCTTGATTATATGAATGACAACGAATAATTTTATTGTTAAAATGAATAGGTAAATAAAACAGAATAAAAGTAAACAGTACCATCTATAAAATCCTTCAATATTTTATAAAAATAAAAAAGTTGAACAGAATAACGCTCAGGTTACTATAGAACGTTAATCGAAAATTTTCTAAAAATTATAACGGTCAAGAAGATGTAACTCGCTGCGCGAATACATTCAGTAGACGTAGGAATGTAAAACAGGGAACTTCTTTTTATAATTCTCTGTTTATAATAAACACAAAGCAATCTTATTATAATCATTACCGTAAACATTTATACAGCATAGTGCTACTTCAAAATATGTACATTTACTTCTTTTCTCAAGGTAAAATGATGTTTGTTTATACCACAAAATATATTTCAATCATAATAGAATTTGCACACAGATTAACTTACAGTTCGAGCAAAACCCAGTTGAATGTATTTACTGGACCGAAAGTACAGTTCATTTTCTCTTTCGTAAATACCCGAAACGAGAACTTGTTACCCTTTGAAAGTAAGTATCTCGCATATGCCATACAGGTTCCATGTTTCAACTGTATTACTAAAATGACCTAGAAAATTTCTTAAAGAATGTTAATTTATCTGTTGCAGTTTTGTTGTTGTGATTAGCTTGAAGTTATTATTTTACTTATATTTTCACTATGTTATTTTATATATTATATTTATTATATTGTATTTTACAAATTCTACTGAATAATTATTTTATATTTTTTCAAAACTTCTTGTTACAATCATCCTTAAACAAAACTGTTAAAAAAATTTATTGAGCCTTATCTAAAAATAGATATGACGGCTATAAAGTAAAGATGTAGGGCATAGTATTACGTGCAAGTGCATTCACATATCCCGTTCGCTACCACCATAAAGAAAAAGATACTGAATTCCAGATCATATATTTTTTTATTTATTTTTGCTATAAACGAGGTCATTTTAATGTGCTGCAACGAATTTTGAATAAAAGTGTAAAGGATGTAAAACGATATGTCACATATATGTGACGCTGGTCTATGAAAAACATTTCCTTATAATAGACCACCTGTCGCATACATATGTGTGACATTAGTTTTACCCATTAGCATTCGTATTAGGAATAAAAAAAGTTTTGAGATACCATAAACATTATTGTTTGTTTACAAAGGAACTAATGAAAATTTTTAAAACATTTATCTACACACAAACCAATGGGTAGACCTGTTGATTGGTCGTTGCATTCATTGCATGCATACCACGTGGCAGTCCTGTTCATTTTTTGTGAACATACACGACATCGGAGTCTTTTATTCAATTTTATTGGAAAATACAGAAGCTGGAAATTATGTCCTGTGCTTGCTCCTAGGTTTATTCATGGTCGTTTTTTAATTTGTCGGGTAGCGCTCGATTCAATCTTCAGCAATGTTTTTGCTACAGGTATCATTTCTAAACTCTAGAAACGACATGCGTTTCTGAGATATTTTGTTATAGAGCCAACATCCATTCTACAGTGACACATCCAATAAATGGAAAAATATCTTTAGGTACATACCACCGTAAAGATTTTCTAGGTGTTGAGTAATAGGATGTCATCAAATCACCCCTGTCTATGCCAGCCATATATTTTTTTATAATCAGCTACAATTATTGGTTTCATTTTGCTTTGACCGCGTTTGTTGATTGTTTCTACTAGTCTAGCTGTATGTCTTGTGGATATGGTCAAAACTTCTCTCTTGTCTTTCCATTTTAATAATAATAATAATAGTTTATTGGAAGCAAATGTTTCAGGTTATACAAAAGTTCTATATAAAATTATCCAAATTCATACATAAGGTAGTCTCTAACGGAATAAAAATTATGACTAAGTAACATTTTCTTAAGCTCTACTTTAAATTTAATACTTGAAAGATTAGTTAATTTTACAGGTAACCTATTATATAACTTATTTTTGCACCAACACATTACAATTTCTTCTTAAAATGGTCTCGCCCTTTTTCAGCTTGGTTGAGGTAACAGCGTGAGGAGTACCAATACGATTCTTGCGGAGGGTTCCGGCAACAAGTGTTTTATGATCGTATCAAAATTGAGCTAATTTGAGGTTGTTATAATAATTGTCCATGTACAATGTGTGCCCTTTATCTAAAAAATCTTTGCATAAAGCCTTTACAACAGCTGTAGCATGACCGTCTTCACCATATACTGTCCTCTTTCCGGAGTAAACAGTAATATTTAGTAACCCTCTGGGATTAAAAGTTCATATAGTTTTATTCCGTATTTTGCTGCTTTATTGGGAATGTACTGTCTGAACGACAAGCGTCCTCGCCATAAGACAAGAGCTTCATCCAATAAGAAATTTTCCCCAGGGTAGTAAACTTGATTAAATTTTTTCAAAATATGTGAAAGAATTTGTTGAATTTTATGAAGACGATCTGTCTTGTCGTCTGTTTCATTATAGAAACAAAGGCATCGAAGAATATTCTCAAAGCGATTCCTTGACATTATTTTCTCAAATAATGGATGTTCATAAAGTATATTTCTGCTCCAATACGACTGGATGGAAGACATGCGAATATTATCCATCATAACGATTAGGCCCAAGAATTGTTTTATTTCCTCCGATGTTGTTGGTGACCACCGCTTACTTATTCTTTGCAGTTTGAATTTATTTTAAATGCATTAAAAATTGTTAAACAAACAATTAGGTAGTAATCTTTATATTTGTAGTAATTCACAAAATAAAAAATATTTACATACGTAGATGCTATGCAAGAGCACAGATATCATTATTTTCTTATTTTGATGTCCAGTGAACTGAGGCTTATAGGCTTGTTTCTATATGATGATTGTCTATAAACTAGCTACTTGCAGAATATACCTCCAAATACAAACTTCGGCTTTGTGGTGGATTTGCGACACACACAGCAATACGGACAAATTATTTATGCTGTAATAACAAATTGTACATATATTATACAAAGTGCAGTCGTTTATTTTGTTTTATTGGTGGAACAGAACTAAATACAGATAAAACGAAATTGTTCTATAAAGTCCGCGTTTAACGGTAATACTTCTAAAATATCTTTTAACACATTTTTAAACGGTTGTCAAATTTACAGCGGAATAATAAAACGATACAGTACAGGACAGAACTAAAAGAGCCGATAACACGAATAAACGAAAAATAATGGCTAAATTTAATTCCTTAGTTACTTAATATACATACATATATACGAGGGAGCGTTTTTATATTCGCGGAATGGGGGATAAGGGGTGGAAATAAAAAAACCAAATTATTTTTCTTTTTCAATATATTCATCTGCAAGACGGATACATTTTTCACATCTTTCAATTAATTTATTTATACCCTCATAAAAAAATGATTTCTCTTTATCTGCAAAATACGCCGAAGCTGCCTCCTTGACTTCATCATCGGCAGTAAATTTTTTACCCCGCAGCTCTTTTTTCATTTTCGGAAACAGGTAATAATCACTCGGGGCCAGGTCTGGGCTGTAGGGTGGGTGATTCACAATTTCGAAGCCCACCTTATGCAGGACAGCTAACGCAACGCGGCTCTTGTGGACGGGCGCATTGTCGTGCAAAAGCAGCACACCTTTCGTCAATTTTTCCCGTCTTTTCTCTTTAATGGCTTCTTTTAGTCGCTCTAATATTGAAGCGTAATATTCTCCAGTTATATAAACACCTTTAGCTTTATAATCAATCAACAATATTCCTTCCGAGTCCCAAAATACCGTTGCCATGTGTTTCCCAGCTGATTGTGACACTTTAAATTTCTTGGGAGGTGCTGTGCCCTTTTTATGCCACTGTATGGAGTCTTGTTTGGACTCAGGTTCATAATGATGAACCCAAGTTTCGTCTCCAGTAACAATTCGACTCAATACACCATCCTTGTCTTCATTACAGGGGTCCAAAAATGCACGCGAACACTCTACGCGCTGTTGTTTTTGCGGTAGCGTGAGCATTCTCGGCACCCATCTTGCGCTGACCTTAGACATGCCGAGATGATCGTGTAGGATTTTAAAAATTGTTGTATCGGATACTCCAACCATTTCTGCGAGTTGTTTCTTCATTAGTCGAGCATCTTCGAGTACAATTTTTTCAACTTTTTGGATAAGTGCTGGCGTGGTCACCTCAATGCTGCTGCCCGGCCTCGGGTCGTCTTCAAGGGATTCCCTTCCTTGTTTAAATAAACTATGCCACTTGTACACCATGGTTTTTCCTGGACAAGAGTCGCCGTAAACCAATGACATCACATTCATTATGGTCACGACTGATTTTCCTTGCCTGGTAAGGAACTTTATAACGGCACGATATTCGATTTTTTCCATATTTCAATTTTCACTCCTGATTATGTTACTACTAGTGTGGCGACTAGCTAAACAGGCTTTGAACGAGAACAACAGTGCCATCTCCCAGTCATACCGGTACTAAACGAATGTTATCTCTCTCACTCAGTGCGTAAATTTACCTTTTTTTATGATTTTTTCGCTGTCACCATCCTGTCACATGTTCTCTATTGTCTTCTGTCATTTTTGTATTACATATTATTTTAACATTATACACAAAAAATGGGTTTTTAGGTAGACGCGAACCGAGAAATTTAACTCTCTTATAAAAATAAGGGTTCTGATCCTGGTTATACAGGTATCGCTTCACCTATCTATGTAGGTAATTTGAAAATATTGCTTTAGGTATATTTTAATGAATAAAGTGTATATATGAATGATAGACGGCGATTTCCAGTGAGGAAAGAAAAGATATTGAAGGTATGATTGTAACGAATTGATGTTTAATTGTAATAATCAAACACTAATATTTCATACTTCCTCTGCACATTTTAAAAAGGAATGCTTAAATGGTTCCCAATTGGTTTTAAGGTCTATACCATCTGCGAATTTGCTTGGTATTCTCTATAGTTTAATCAGTTATGTGAATTGCTCCAAGTAGTTTAAATATTGTATTTCTTATAATGACATAACATGAAATAAGACTTGTTTTTGTTTTAATTAAAGTAATAATAGATAGCATTTAGAACTCTATTCTTATATTTTGACATTATCCATACGAAACAGCCATTTCATCAAATCATTACGTATGTCAAACATTCTATTATATGCATACTACTTATTTGTCTCTCGCAATGTCAGTTAAATTTCAATTTTTGTCTGCAATGCAATCATTTGATAAAATATAGAAATAAAATTTTAAATAACCCGCGCGCTAAATTGTGCCTTAAATAGTACCGGTATGACTGCAAGAGCCGCTGCAATAGTCGTTCATCCCCACTACCGTACTTGCCATTCTATCTAACAATAAGTTATTCTATGGATATGATCAACAAATATGGCAATCTATCAAATTGTGTTGCATAACTCACTGCACCCCCCTTACCTATGTTGTGATGAACCCCCCTTAAAAAAAGCTAGTGATTGCCTATATAATTACGTATCTAATTGTGTGTGATTTGTGGTCTATTAAAAAAATTTGTGTCACATTTGTGACGGTGTGGTAGCGAACGGGATATGTTACATATACAGGTATAGTAAGGGGTCATTTTAAGTGCGGCTTTCCATGTATAACAGCAGAATTCTAGGAGCACATTGCCATATCATACCGATCATGTCACGAGAATCGTGCGCTTGCGTCATTTGCCTTCACAACGCTCCGTTTGGCATTTAACAGGATGTTCTCGCAGAATAAACATCATTTAAAATAAAACATAACTATGTATGTACTTATGTACATAAGTATGTACATACTTGGAATATTTTTACCGATAATATCAACTCGATCATAGTACATGTTATAGTGCATAATAAATATTTTTAATATAAAAAGTGGAAAGAAATAATTCAAAGGACGAACGCGAGACGAAATAATTGACAGGAGCGAAGACACACTCTCAATACGAGCTAGATTAATACTGCCCATCAGAGATAATAGAGATGGGACAGTACAATACTAACAGCTGAAACCGTATTTTGCGCCACCTAGAGGATATGAAGAAACTAATTTTGTAAGGCGGCTAATTTCAAATTAATATAAATTTTAAATATTTGTTAGTGTTTCAATTCACTCATAAAACAGCAAATTTATCGTCAAACACATACATACATATATATGCATTTCTTTCACTTTTAACGTATTGTGCATGTATTTGACTGTAAATTTACAATTTTATGAGTGAATTGAAAAAGACACCCAGATATGCGAAACAATATCATATAAAATAGATGACAATATAAAGGGATACCAAAACCAGAATTATTATATTATTATTAATACTATTACTACTGCTAATAGTATTAACAAATTAGTATTATACAATACTACAAAATAAAACGCAACAACAAACGCTCGAAGCAAAAAATAGAAATACTTACAAAAGGAATTCTAACCTAAACTAGAAGTATCTATTAGTACTACTACTAGTGCTAATAGTGCTAATAAAACTATCAACTACTACTACAATACTAAAATAAAGCTATAATAAACTAAAAGATGTTAAACTGGGATATAAGAACAGTTGTAGAAAAACCAAGCCAAGCGCTAAAACGTAAAATAAACAAGCAACTGAAATATGGCGTCGGGGCGTCCGGGAATGACCGACCGCAAACTTCGGCCGCTCTTAGCGCCACCTCTCACATTTGAAGAAACTAAACGTGGTTTGACCTTGGTAATTTAAGTGGCCCTAGCGTGCTGCCCATACTGCCAAACAAAATGACAAAACATCAGGCTAAGATGAACAGTGTTGATTGTAACCGTATTAGTAAAGAAAATGAAGTTAGCCCGTACGAATATCAGAAATATAACACTTCAACCCGCTAAACACCAAAAACGTTTAACTAAACACCGACGCGTTTCGACAGAAACGCCATCATTATCAAGGCAATAATAAAACTCAAAAACGTCAGAAATATGTTAGACATGTGTTTACTGCACTATTTCCAATACCTTGGCGGATTAACATATCAGACACAATACATAGAAATTCAAGTTTTATAGCAAACTAAGCATTTGCGGACGGACGTTTATATAGCAAACTGTCATTATTTTTGCATGCAGAATCATCCCCTAAAGTTTATCGCACTTATTTACTAACACCCTGTATATACAATTATCTACAGTTGTGCTTATTTTTACTTTCGTATAAGCAACAGGTCATAATGCGACAGAGCAAGTACGTATATTAATAATGTAGTTCTTGCTTAAAATGTAAGTAACAATGATCTGATATTCTGTACGTAATATTGTAATAATTACAAAACAGGTATAAAATTATTACTTATCATGGCATATTCAGCTAGCTTAAACAAAAATGCTTAAATACATCAAGATTTATACAGATGTATATTTTAAAATATTTAAATATGTTTCGACAAAGCTTTCAAAAAATGTCGTACAACAAAATTTTTTAAAATTTTACACTAAAAGATCGTTTGATATGATGCGAATATTTGTGCCTTTATTTATTATTTATTACAAATGTTATACTTAGAATCGTTTCTAAATATGCACAGTTTTGTTCTTGATTTTAATCACAAATTTTTAACGTCACATTTAACATCGTGCCAAACATTTCAAATGAACGAATTTTGTTGTATATTTCACCATTTTTTAAAACTTTTTTAGCGTTAAAATAACTATTCACAATTACATTTTCTATTATATCACTAGTAATTTTCACTGTGAGGGTTGGCCTCATTTAACATTTCACACATTTATCGTTGCGATATATTAGACCCAACGTTTAACTATGAATTAATAAACAGTACAACGCCTACTATATACATAGAAAAGAAGAAAGAAAACATAACAAAATCTGGTCAAGCTAGTGCAGCCCAAAACAAATGGTGTTATGAATACGCAATGTTATTTGTAGAACCTTATATGCGCCCAAGGGTTAATATCTTCCAAACGAGTCTTCGTATGATGACCAAACTAGAGGATCTACAACTGAGGAAGATCAAAGCATAGATAACGGATTACAATCACATATATAGATATACAAGAATGTGAACCAAGTGAAACACTAGCTACAATCCCGGACAAACACAAGCTTTCGTAAGCAAAAGAAATCTGACTACTGCTAGGAAATGCCATGTAAATCAAAAACAGCCGAAACAAAAACGCTTCTTCACTATTAATTAAATATATCATTCAGAGGCAAACTAATAAAAAAAATACTGTACTGTGACATTTAAAATGTCTCACCTTAAATAACAATAATTGCGTAAAGAATAGACACACAGACTTCACGAACAAAATTACCAGTAATGTAGGATACGCAAGAGCAGCGATTAATAATATCCGAGGGAATATTTATTAGCAGCATATGTAGCTCATCCTGTAAAAGCTTCATATACATGTTTCCAGTTAAATTGACCCAAAAAATTGATAAAAAGTTGGGACACTTTGATTTTTTCCCGTGCCCGTCATAAAACTGCTAATGGTTTTGGCTATCCAGGTCTGATAACAATTGGTAGTACCCGTAGTGGTAACTCTCCTTTAGCTTTTCAAAATAGTCAATGCCAACATATCGCTGTCAATTTAAACGATTTACCTTGTAAATACCCGCTACTATACTCCATTCAACTTAGTAGTAGTAGTTGGCGCCACAATCGGCGTTGGTTTTACACTAGAGAATTTAAACATACCGCTCAATTCAAAATCAACATTGAGGTAGGTTAACCTTCAAATGCGGTAAACACAAATGAGGAGGATCATTCCAAATTGAGTCTAAGCCACTTAGAAGAAATTTAGACAAATTAAAAAAAAACGTTTTATTGGGTTTACACTTCTTTTATATATTAGAAATGAATCATATAGAAAGTGATAAAAATTTGATTTGTAAATAATAATTCTTTCAAATCATTCGTATGATAGAATACTGGAAAACGTATAATTAAATTTGGATAAGACGCATTTTGGCATGACATAGTGGATAAGGTGGTGCTTTGAATAACAAATGTAACTAAAAAGATGAGTAACAAGATATCTGAAATTTATTTGATAGTTTACAATATTATTTTAATGACACATTCGATTTTGTTCCTCAGATTCGTCTTTAAATTCACAAAAGCTAAAAAGCTATTGGTCGCATGGATATGAGTTACTTTGGAATAACGAAACGGATGGATAAGACGCACTTTGCAATGGCTCTTAATTTTTAGGTCTGTTTATTATGTTATAAGAAGCGATTTGGAAGCATTAGTCATGCATTAATATAATAAGGCCAATATATAGCATTAGTTTATGCCTTTAGCTAGAAATTTATAAAAAGTGGATAAGACCCTCTTTGGAATGACACTCCTCAAATATATTACAACGTATGTATATTTTAGCTAATAATGTCTATATAACATTATGAATCAATACATTTCTACTTTATTAAGTTTTGTTAAACTTTTTATAGCTTCTTACAGGCAATTAATGTTAAGATTGATTTTTAAAACGCAAAACTTATGTTCGTAAAATATATTATTCAGACTATGTATAGAAATTGTATATAAAATGTATGACTGTGTTATATTTATTAATATTTAAGTATAGAAACACAATAATTGTATAGACAATATATTTTTCAAGTTTATTGTACATAAGAAGATATATTTTTAAATATTTATATGATATAATACGCAAAACTCCAAATCATACATCGTATTTTCTTCTGCGATACAATGTTTGATGCAATTAGTCCAGACTTTAGCAGTGACATGATTAACTCCATCCAATAATAAAGTTTTTACTTCGGCTAACTTACAAGTTTTATTATTAGCAACATGGTGCTTCACTTGAGCTCATATTAATTCGATAGGGTTCAAATTACAATGATATGGGGGCAATCGTAATATCGTGCGAACACTTTCTGCTACTATTTTGTCAATAATGTATGTAATAGGATTGTCAGTAATATATTTTTAGTAAGTTCCAGTAATTTAACTTTTAATAAAGAATTATCAACAACAATTCCTTTTAAATTAAGCCATTCAACTAATGCTTCCTTTTTCAAAGATGTCTCCGTAAAACAATATCTTGTCGCTCCATTAGCACACTTTCTCGGTTGCGTTTCACCCATATAAATCCTCATTTTTTGAGAATTTTTCATATATAATGTTGTTCGCTTAAAGTCTGGCAAATTCTCATCTGCATTAACAACCTACAAACATTAATTACATCATGCTAAGGTTAATCCAAATATATTTACGCTCAAAATTTTTGTACACGTAGGTAACTCATTTTTCAAGAAAAAGGAATGCACTTGTCTTCGGATTGCTGACCGCTGGCCTTCATCCAAATTATCATAGGTTGTATAACGTATACATTTCCTTGAAGGTGAATGAGACACACCTGCGGTATCTATATCCTTCACAATATTCTATACTGTTCTCTTTCAAAGTCCAAGTTGTTTCGCAGTCAATGTAATAGAAGCTGACTTTGAATTGTTCTGCGTCTATTGCAAATATAAATTATATGCCATTTGCCTCTGCCTACTACTTATGTTTTCCTGAAGGATTTTTTGAGGATCCTTCAAGTGGATCATGTACTGCCTCTTCAGCCATAGTGAAATTACAACGTCAGTAGATATATGCGAATAATATTACATGAATACGGATAATAATAGATACCTGGAATTTGCAAGTAATACTGAAAAGAACTTTGCTTTTAATGTAAGGTACTTGCAAAATTTGAAAATACAAAGAAAAACGTAAGAAAATAACACAATACAGCAAATATATACGAACAAAACAGCATAATCAAAATTTGACGTATCGATTATAACCTCAAATTTCATACGTATGAGAACCAGTATTTTACTAGTGTGTACTTGCCTCGATAATTGACCAATCACAAGCCGCGAAATAAGGTCCTATCTTTTCTAACGCTGCACTCTTAAAGTGAATGATGTATAGTAAACAATGACTATGAGCTTATCCTATATCATATGCCATATATATGAATTCCCTCGCATATTTATGAATTCTCTCTTGAAAAATTCTTACTAAACATAATTAATTTCAATTCAATTCAGTTTTAATTTAACTATCAATTCAGAACACAGTTACCTGAATCGCCTCCAAAAATGTTTGCGTTCAATAATATTTAACCACAACTAATCTATGATATTTTAGCCTTAGCAAAAACTACCCCAGGCAATAAAAGCACCAACGATAATAAATATATTATAAGAGCCTGAGTATTATATTATAAGAGCCTGAGTATAATAATAAAACTTATTATAACTATTTACTAATAACCTTCACTTAATAATACAAATAAATGCTCAGGTAGTGTTTCATAACGATACACGTATATGTGTATACATATGTTTACATAGTAATATACATACGAACTGATCATTTTAAACTGTCTTGGGTTGGCAACAAAAAAGTCGCTGGATTAAGGATATATTTACTTCCGTGAATTGTTCATACTGAATTTATATGTATATATATATTATGCATAGATGTAGAGGTATATATGTAGAATGCTAGCAGGTTACAAAACTTGCGATCATTTGAAGGTCGCCATTGTGACACCATTCCATCACGATTATGGCGGGTTGTTGAAAATTTATTAATATATTTACCAGGTACATAAAAAAGTACAGTTACACTAATAATATTAAATCAAATTTTGACTGATGAACTTCTATTAGTGACCTTGTGAGTTCGTCTAATATTATTAGTATTAAACCAAATAGAAAATAGCATCATATACTGTAAATAAGTAGTGCATAATCGTATTATAGTAGCAATTATTATTTTTAATATGCATACTGCAGTCTTTGTAATTTAATTATAATTTTAAAACAAAGAAAACAATAAATCAACATCAATTTTCCTAGATTTATGCTAAAAGTTCTTAAAAAAAATTAGTATAACACCCTCTCGTAATTTGCGTATGTGTGCATGAAATACTCCTTTCGTAGTATATTTCACCTGCATTTCTTCTTCCGTTCAACTGTGCTTTTGTTTTTGTTTCTCCGTCCCGTACCAATACTTTAAGGCTCAGCCGAGGTGATTGACTAGCAAGCCACTAGCACTCAAATAATACGTGTGCTAGTTCAAGCTAGCACCAGTGAATGTTTACACGTATTATTTGAGTGCTAATGGCTTCTGAGTCTATCACTCGGCCGAGTTGACTAGCATGTATAAATGAGGCTTTAACCTTTTTATACTGTACTAGTTTTGTTAATCTTCGTTAATATTATTCATATATTCCACATACTGTTCCTTCACTAAAGTATCTGATTTCCTTCACTTTCTTCTCAGATGTTTTCCTCTCATTCTTCACTTTCTTCTCTGACGTTGCTATTAGCTTATCTGCCGGCCACTCGATTTTCATTTTTCTCCATTTCAAAGCCTTCGTGATGTATATTTTATGATGTGTAATTAATTTTAATCTACTAATAATATCTTAATAATCTTTTGGTCTAAATGAAAACTGACATTTTTATTTAAAATGTCACAATAAGTAATAACATAATAGTACATTAAATTTAGCTGGCTTCAACAACACAGGCAATATTTAAGGAAAAAAATATCACACCATCTATAAAAAAGCTACAAAATGTACTCATATATTGTATAGTACAATCCTTAAATAGTAATTTGGTATAGAAAGTTAAAAAACGTCTTTATGGCAGTAGTACCTGTGATAAGAAATACTGTTTGTATGACACAATATACTTTTGCATGATTTCACAAAGCACTCCATTTGTAATAGCAACACAAGAGATGAATTAGAAAGTAGTGGAATTCTACACATACATTCTTATATTAGACTTAAGTCCAATATAAGAATCACGTCAGAAATTCCACTATTTTAGTCCCATAGAATAACCGGGAAAAAATGTATTAAGTTACCGTTCCACCCCATAACCAGAGGATTGAACCGCGTTTTTTAAAATTCAATTTAAATGTTTGTTATAAGACTGTACGTTAACAAATCTTTTAGGCAATCCGATAAGCAATTGCCATATTTCTACAAAAATTCATTCAAATACTTCTCCGGTATAAAACACCTTATAGAAAACCTAACCACCAAAATAAATAAACATGTTACACAGTGTTACACATATTTGGCTAACTCGGTACACTTCAAAACGATCACTTCATACATACGTGTATGTACACCTCTGATAAGTCTGCTCGATATACATATGCTTACTTATTTAAGTGGCTTATTATAGTAAAAATACTGATTATAAAACCGCTGCAACTGCATATACCACAACCTCCATACTTCCTCAATTAAATATTTAGTGTAATAAATTAATATTAAACAAGCTCAAACCACCATCACTTTTTCTAGACATGCTCCACAATGAAACAAAAACTTCTCAGTCAAACTTTAGCAGTTTCTAAATTCTGTTGTAGGGTTAGATTTCAACGTAGCAGTGTCTGGTATATGATCGTAATACGCAAGAATTACCACGAGTTTTAAGGCTTCTGCATTTTTAGCCCGATTCAAATAAATGTACCTATACTTGCAGAATAGCAGATAAAACCTACCATAAACGTGGTAATTGTTCTTAAGTTTAAGTTATTCAAAATTCTCAATAACATGAGTGACGGATGCTGTTAGAGTCAAATTCCGCTATATAGAATTGTAACTCTGACTGGCAAACAGCGTCCTTGTCAGTAAAAGCGCTCTTTACTGACAAACGTTGTGTTTGCATGAGTCTGCGATATTGCAATGACTAATTTGAAGAAACAGAATATAATATGAAAGAAATCCCGGTATTCTGCAATTTTATTTGTAGTTTCATATCGGAAATTAAATTTACTGAGTTTATTGTAGCAAATACAACTTCGACTATTCATGACTTTCAACACAATGATACGATAATTACGTACGCTATAATTCTAGAGGAAAGATCCTCTTAAACCACGAGACATGTTATGTTTGAACGCGCTTACATCCTGTAAAAATTATTTCACACATCACAAGGTCCTAACCTTGCTCCTTTCAGATCGCATAACGATGACTACCTACATATTGATATTAAAGCAAACTTCTTTGCTATAATCACATCACACATATTACCTGTAAAAGAGTTTAGTTATTAACATAGAGCCAGTTATTATTATCAGAAGTAAGTAGTTTTATAGTGTATAAATGAATGCATAAAACTTGAATTATTGTTGGATACCTACTATTCTGTTGGTGTAATAAAGCCAAAATGTATGACATTTTTGTCGAACAATTATAAATTTGAGTGGTATGAGTGATGCGTTTTTAAATTCATGCAAAAGCGTAATAACGCAGAGTCTAAAACTCATAATACCTATAGAGGCATTCCATTAAAAAAATGACCGATGACATCATTAGTCCCACATGATTTACTTTATACATTTAATTATTACGTGAAATTATTAATATATCTATATTATAATCTGTAAGTACATATCTTTTAATACCTGATATATTTCCACTTGTAGGTCAAATAAATCAGAAACTAACTAGAAAATCAATTTATTGCAGAACATACATATTATGTACGTTGTCGTTAAAAATACGTCTTCAGTGGAAGCAATTAACATTTAATGTGTCAAGTAATATTAAAATATATAGCCATGCATATCAACAAAATTATCTAAAAACCATAAATTGAAATCAGAAATCGATCTGTCTACGAAGATTTCCTTAAAATCGTGTTTTTTTGTGTGATCTTTGAGACGCACTGTATATAAATTTCCAGAAGAAATGTTACAATTTTAGCACAAATTACTTTTGTTGGGTATTGGATTTTGTGTACTGTAATTTAGGATGTGAACTGTTGCTCTTCATAAACAATGAAGAACATTGACAAGCGTCTAAAATTCTAGAAACTGATTCAGAAAATGGTAAGTATCAGGGCGAGTTTGAACGATTATGAAACGTTGAAATCTAAAAATTGTAAGAAAATTACAAGTTTCATTTAGAGACTTAACCAAATTTAATTTTTCTGACATTGGTTTTAATGATGTTTGTCTTTTGATATTTAGCACTTGAAACTATAGAAAATTTTCCAATTGTTCCTAATTGTATCATACGTGTTAATAACGTGAAAAACATAAAATTACAGTGCCGTAAAGTAAGACTTTGTGGAACCAAACACACTATTTTAAAAAAGCAAGATGGCGTCGTCCTGCCCACATCAATTACACAAAACAAGTAAATTTTATGTCAAAATCTTGGCTATACTATACAGTTTAACGCTACCAAATATCAAATCTAAATTTCTAAGCGTTTGCCTGTTATTCCACTTGGTGCAATACTTTAGCCGCACCCTATATAACTATTGCAGTAATATATGAGAGTGTTTTATTATATCCGCCCTACACTTTTCAAACTCTGCTGATACTTCAAGTGGTAGAGTCAAAACTACTCATTAATTCTAAACATTCTAATCATAGCGAAAGTATAAACATTATCAGCAATATTCAATATTGTTGCAGTTGGTACAGGTTTATAAAGTTATTCTTATTAAAATGTTCTAATATATTGTTGTTTCAAATATGGCTGTGTCTCTCTTGCTTATCCAATGTATTTTTATTATGGGCCTATGAAAGAGCTTACTGTTAAAGCACTGCTATCACTCAAATTTCCGCTAATTTAATATGGATGATACTTCTTGGTTGGGACACTACTGTGTTTTGAAATTGATTACTATTGCCTTCAAATTCATTCAAATGTTCATTCCTATGTTTCATTCTATGCATCTCAAAAGAGATACAAAGTATGCAATTATACATAAAATAGCTAACTACAATGTAAACGCTGAAGCTTTTTTCCATTAGAGATATGTCAGTATTAACTAATAGTAATAACTATTACCACAAATACAGAAACATGACAACATATACCAGTACCATCCCTAAAGCAAAATACAATCATGTTAATTTATACAGTACATCGGTTTTCATTAAAATATTTAATTGAAACTAGTAGATTTTGTATGTATTACAATAAGACATGTAATTTCAACATAATTAGATTCCTATTTCATTGACGATATAATTATGTTAATGCATTAATTAATTCTCAAATATATAAAGAAGATGCAGTTCTCTGACTCTGCCCCCAATCCAAAATTAATTACCTTAATTTGGTACATCCAGTTCTCCTCTGTTTCTTTTTGATGTTACCGTTTCTGCACATTAAGCTCGCCATGGCTTTTTGCAGTAAGAAACGGTCAAATATCATGCGTTAAATACACGAACGGTACGAAGAAAACTAATAAACTTTAACATTGAATGCCGTTGGGAAGTAAAAATGTCAAAAACGGGATCAACAAGAGAGCGAACTACATATATCGCCTATTAGACGAAAAGAATTGATTTAAGGCGAGCGCGGAATACACGCGAGTTGTTAATTATGGCCAACCGGCGAACACATGTTTCTCGCTTAGGCAGAGCGCCATGAATTTGTCCGACAGTTAGTACGGTACTGAAGCGATTCAAGTAGAAGAAACCTCAATTCCGTTCTCTTGTTAGACGCGAAGTAAGCATGCTACTGTGCAGTTAACATGTATTCATTGACTGTATGATATTTTGTTATTATTTCGTTAAAAAATGTAAAATTAGTGGAAGGAGGTGAAGTGCTTTAAGTAAAGCATATAGAACATACAGCAGCTACAAAAAAGTACCTCTTACTTGATTACATACCAAATATGTTGTACATACATTTGGCATTATTACGAGTTGTTTGGATACGCTGTAGTAGAATTGAATCTAAGCAATTAATATATCACCTTACACACAATAACTATTTTTAGCGACAAGATTCTAGTGATTAAATTTACGACCCGTTAAATAAACAAGTCGTAACTTATAACATGGATGGATAAGGTGCACTCCTAATTCAATAATTGCGTTGTACGCTACAAATGAGATATGTATATAAATGTATGTACCTATCTACAAGACGAAAACATTTCTTACAATAAATACTTTATAACAGAATTATGTTATAAATTAAATCAAATTCATAAGTACATACATATCTATCTCATATTTTACAATAATATAATACTACTAGTAATATTCATAAAATGATGCTATTCATACAATAATGATAAATTACAAATGAAAATTAAAATTTGACAATATAAAATTTAACTTTGCCATCTCTTTCTCTCCATGTTCAAATTTAGTTTACGAAATATCCGACTTCGACAAGCATGTACTTACCTATTAAAAAGGTGAACAAACTGTTACCGATGTCCAATCTATGAACATATATGATTGTCCATATATCGTGTGCAGATGTACAGCAGGAGAAAAAAGTATCCTGCCAGTGCATGTAAGAAAGACGCTCTTCACTCAAAATGCACGGGTACTTTATTGACTTAGTATACCTACATGGACCCGTAGGGTTTGAGTAAGAAGCCTTCTTCTTTCGCGCACTGTCCGGATACTTTTTTTCTCCTGCTGTACCTAGCAATGGAAGCACTAATCTTCTTTATCGTACATATTCGCAAAACCCTAGCCGGAATATACATATATAGTAATCCAACTCTCCGCTTTCATTAAACAAACGCTTAGATAAGCTATATGTATGTTCGTACCACAAATAAAGGTTAACAACGGCTCTTTTCAAGAGAAACTTTAATAGGTAAGTTAATTATTATAAGAACTTCCAAGTTTCGACCGCGTCATAATAGTGTACTGTAATTCAAGTGTATATTACTACATTATTTTTTCTTTTAAGTTTTGTTTGTTCCTAGTGGTCCTATTGTGTTTTGTTGGCCACTTTCTAAGCATGGCTGTATGCTGTCAGTCTCAAGCCTGGTGAAATGCGAGAGGTGGCCAGCGCTTCGCAATACGTATATGTAGATATGGTGAAAAACTGAATCATCGGGAACATCTCCAGAACCGTTAGAAATAGACAGAATAATACCCGGATAAAATCAAAGCAAAATTAAATTCTACATACATTTATGTGAAAATTGCTATTTAAAAAAATCAAGTTGCCTATGATTTTAGAGTTCGAAAATTACAGATATCCATTTAATAACCCTTTAATATAGATGCAACAATTTTATAATAAAGGACGTCCCTTCTTACATGCTTAAGCGAAAAATGAAAATCGCATCTCTCTAACTTCCGCAGTTCCGGAAATATTTCCAAATACCGAACAGTCTGCAAATGTAATTTTTTTCTAAAAATGTCATGTAATTCGGAAACGGTACAACTTACACCCAATGTATTCCGAACAAAGTGCCATTTAAATTTAACAAGGAATCAAAAAGTACAATAATATACAGGATATTTCATTTAAAATAATAAAGTTGTTTTAACACAGAAGGGTTTCTTGACGTATACATAATAATAATTTGTACTTTTCTACACCCCAAATGCAAACAAATATTTTATTTTAAAATATGAACGTCTCTGCAAGGATTCGAACCATGAACCTTCCGTTCAAATATATACGTCAAGAAAAACTTCCTTGTTAAAATGATTGCCTATACGAAGCTTTTACTATCTCCTTGTCACTTATATTAGTGATGGTATAACACGTTGATTGAAGGAATACATAAAGATGCGCAACCTATGACAGTTGACAGAAATTTCAGATCCCATCAAATGGAGATTTGCATTGATGGGATCTGAAATTTCTGTCAACTGTCATAGGTTGCGCATCTTTATGTATTCCTTTAGGTATTCGAACTGTCTCCGGTGGTGCGATTGGTTAGCACATCCGTCCGGTGAACGGAAGCTTCATGGTTCGAATCCTTGCCGAGACGCTTATATTTTTAAAATAAAATATTTGCTTGCATTTGATGGGTGTAGAAGAATACAAATTATAATAAAGTTGTTATCTACTTCCAGTACAACCGGAAGTCTGCCATTACCGACACTAATTTGGAAACTTGTAGAATATGATTTAAAGCAACATTTATTTGAAACATTTTTTCAAACAATTAATAATAAATCGGTATATACAATACAAAAATAAACTAAAAACAAAATAAAATAAAATAAAAGCATACAAAAATATAGAATCTACTAAACATGACATTTTACCACTAATATAAGTAGCTCCTTCAGGAGCAAAAACTGGGTAGGGGATGCCAGAAGGTAACTCTACGTGTTAACCACGGTAAAGGCAAAAATCTTCTGACTGAGTTTAGTAGATTTTCAATTTTGTGTGCATTTTACTGCTCAAAAAATAAACGGTGAATTTCATAGCTCGATATATGTATGTGTATGTCTATTACTCAATGTAATAATCATTTTTTAATACAGCCATACACATCTCTGCAAACATAATACACAAACATAATTTTCTGAATTTGTATTCATATTTTCTTACCGGATGAAAATTACATATCAGCAATTATGTACCTACATATGTATATACGTATCTAAAACTAACACATTATTTATTCTTTTCTACTATTATTGTATTATATTGCAATACTTAGATACACACACAGCTATACATTAAAATGATATACATATGAGAATTTGTTGACTACGGATTTTTTTACAATTAAGCCGATTTTTTAAGTGAAACTCACAAGTAAATTGTAAAAGACGAAAAATTCGAAAATTTCACCTACAAGGTAATTAAATATACACTATTTAATAAGTATGTATATTTTTGACGTATATGCATACTATACACTTGTAAATTAGCTCACGTAAGTCACGAAAGAATGTTATTTACTTCAAGGAGGTTTTGAACGACTCAATCATCAAAAGAAAGCAATTAGTAGAGTAGCAACATTTAATATGTTCAATAAGAACAATAATTGAATAAAATGGGAACATAATTAGTTTCTAGAAACTACTACGTGTTTTATAGTTTTAACCAAAGACAAATAATATAATAATTTGAAGGCTCACTGAACAATTACAAAAGCTTGCAAGGTTGAACCAGTTTCATTGAAAAATTAGTTATTTCATGTAAGGCAATAATATAAAATTAAAATAAAACAGTGGTATTCTTACAAATTGTTTATTAAAAGTGCGTACATATAAAACAATCAACAAATAACCTTACATACATAGTTCTTTATACTTATTACTCTGGTATATCATCTTCTACACATTGCTTAGATATTTGAGGTTCTTCTGTGTGAAAGGAAGATTTGCAGACAGTTCGATTTTCCCCTATATAAATATGTGATTGTGTTGCATAGCTATGTAATATTTTCATTACATCTATCCGAAAAAGCAACTTTTGACTAGGTGCAAGTTCGGTTAGTGTTGGTAACAACGATTTGAAAAAGCTACATCATCATTCATATCGTTTTCGTTTTGTTTATCTAGAAAATTATGGCATTCTGGTCCAGCATTAGTATATACTGAAGTAGATGCAGTCACTTGTTCTTCAGCGCTTACAACATTTCTACTAAGTTGAGGCTTATACCTTTTCGTCCTAATTATGCCTGAATAAGTTGGTCGAAGATATTTTCTCCGCTTGACTGCTTTCAAATTCTTATTTTCTGTTTCTGCTATTGGCATTGCCCAGTTTGCGGTTCTGCTCTGGAGTGGATTGATTTTTAAGAAGGTAAGATATTTACCATAAATGTAGTTTTTTGAACCATCGGCTTGACCTTTAGATGAAGCTAGTCGCACTTGGCGAGTATAAGCGTCTCTTATGTACTTCCATTTTTGCTGTAACTCCCTACCTGCATAATTCAAATATAGACAAGTTAATTAAATATTATGTATATGTATAACCACATACTTCTATACATCTATAACTACACAGTATACAAGCATGATGTTTCGACATCATGTATCTCCAAATAAATATACTTTTCGATTGCTATATGTGGAGTCAGAATACATACTTTTGTTACAAAATTAACCCGAAATTTTGCATAGGTACTATTGCTAATTAAAGATTTTCATAAGAAACAAATGTATGTAAAGCATATCGCCTTTCCTTCAAAATATTGCAAGCGGATTGTTAAAAAAATCAACTGTATCTTTGTACATATATTTTCATAACTATTGTATAGATAAATCGCAAAACAGCAAAAATAAGTTGCTGTAGATTGTCAAAAACTAAATTTCACTGAACCTTACAACAAATAAAGCATTAATACAAAAGCCGTAATTCCGTATGTTTTATGTTAGTTGAAGTATATGAGTATTAACATAGACAATATAATGCATCTCTACAACAGTGTTACCGACTTCCGTACACACACGAGTGGAGGCAGCAGCGCCTGTCAAAAATGTCTAATTCTCAAATTTCTAGTTTTCAAATTTAGAGAATACGGCCCGTAGATAGATAATTTCAGTTAGTTTTTATTCGGATCATCAGGTCGTTTTGCAACTGTAAACAGCAATACAGAAAATTAATAATGTAATTTAAACCGGAAATTACTTACAATGTAGGATTATTCAAACACTGAGTCAATTCGCAAACATAGTAGAAAATATAATATACTCAAATAACATCACTGAATTGATGATGGTTAATGATGATTGATTAGGTACAATCACACCGAAAAGTATACGTACGCCTCACAAATACTGCGTATAGGAGAAAAATTATTTTATTTTAAAAAAGTGAATATACCAAAAATTACATAAGAACACAAATATTGATTCCGTGGTTTAAATAGAAAATATAATGTTTTGACATCGTATAAATAACAAAATTGAATTCACAGAATTTCCTCCTTTCTTAATCTTATCATTAGCTCTCGCATTTGAATACAAATTTCCTTGGTTTTTGGACTCATTTTCATAAAAATATATGTTATTTTATGAGCAACCGCACACTTCGCCAATAGAAACACAAATGCAGCCTACAGCTGCTTCTTATTGTATATTTTTTTGTATATCATGCGAAATTTGCAAAAAAGTTGCTACTTTGTTTGCATCGTAGGTACGTATTACTTATCTCTCCTACGATAGCGTCTCATGTATATAATACAAAACCGATGTGTAATTAATGGGACAATTGTAGTTTGTTTTGAACAAATGTGTCGTTGAACATATGAATGCGTAGGAAGTTTTGAATAGAAGTTGCAGTTTGGCATAAACTGCAAAATTAAGAGACGTTCGTATACTTTTCTGTGTGCCTGTATGTATCAAAATATTGAATATATCTTTGGTGCAATCACCATAAACGCGTCTAGAAATTGTAGGTTAAATAGGACAGTCACCAAAAAGATGTTG
Source organism: Holotrichia oblita (assembly GCA_023690525.1). Lineage (NCBI taxonomy): Eukaryota > Metazoa > Arthropoda > Insecta > Coleoptera > Scarabaeidae > Holotrichia > Holotrichia oblita. Next base: position 1,300,287 of record CM043022.1, read on the forward strand.
AAAATTTATTGATGTCTTCAGTTAGATTATTCGGGTACGAAAGTTTTTTTATATACTATTGGTCTAGGTTTATCAACCTGGTAATCGTGGAAAGTGATATCTATTGGTATATAAAAGACATTATCCCGACTGGCACATTATCGCCCAACCCAAATCGCTGTGAATACATTTATAATTTGGAGAGGGTATTGATTTATCGGTGACATTTAAGAAGAATTTTCCGAAATTCCACCAGTACGGAGATGAAAGGAAATTACAAATTTGTATCGAAAATAACATTTTTATGGTCAAATTTACTTGAAACTGGGTATCAATGCTCTCTAATAGAATTAATGAAACACGTGTTTCGACGTTTTTTAACACTTAAAGCGCAAAGAGGAGAGAAGGAGCGGCAAAGGTTGTGAAATAATGATATAAAGTTTGTATAGAAAATAATGTTTTAAAATAATATATTTTCTCTCCATTTTTTCTCCTTGGGACCAGTTTTTGCAAATAATAATAATGTACTATCATTATAAATATTAGATATTGCATAGTAGATAATAATATATTACTATCATTTGCAAAAATCAGTTCCGAGGAAATACAAAGTACCATAATTAAAGTGCATAGATAATACATCACCGCTTACCGTATCAATATGTATTTGTGTCCGACTTGACTCCCAGCTAACACACTTTAAAATATACAGAGTGCAGCTTCACTCTGTATATGATCGGAGTAAAGGTAGCGACAAGTCTTAAGGTATGACCAGATTAAGCGAACCAAACCAAACACGAAATTTACCGAGTTTCGTACTTGCTCGTATGTGATAAAATGTCTGCAAACGTTTTCCTCAGTTCACATCGCTTGATCTGGATGGATCTTTACAGATTTGCAATATTTTGACATAAAAATAATATAGAAATATTTACAGAAAGCCTCTAACGTACTGCAATAAAGCGGACTGCAGACATCATCCAAACACTTAATATTAGAAATAATAACTGGTGTGTCTTCGTTGATTCAATTATGTTTGATTTCACGCTTGTATTTTCCACTTTGTTTACTGAATCAACAAAGCTTCTACACTTTTGGAATTAACATAATCCCAATACACAAATTACCGAGTAGGAACATTGCAAAAATGTATATCTGTGCACGAAAAAAAACTAATTTGACGCTGCGTAAAGGGGTAGGTAAGTATGCCATCAAGTTTTCCATCTTACTTTCTTTTATTTTATTTATTGCACTACGCGGGCGTCATAACGTCACTTTAAAAAATATACTTACTTAGTAAAAATACAGAGCTCTAACTTTGTACTAAATACATACATATAATATATGTATATATATATACGCTAATACAACATCTGCAATTTATATGAAAGAAATTGTTTTACTATTGTTAACTTACCTACCATTAATTGCTCATCTTCTTCTTTATCTGCAAAATCCGGCACAAAAACGCTACATATTTGAAGCCACGCATTCTGTCGTTGCTCGCGATTTTTGTAGTCTACATGCGACGTATCCCATATTTCCGCTCGTTTATGTACTTCGTTGATGAAACCCCTAATGCTAAAATCTCCGTAATCACTTATGGACATCATCAGTATGAAGTATTCTTAATTTCAGTCAGATTAAAAATATATGCAGGCGCTCTTAAACGTGCAATGTACTTTACTGATATAATATTATGTGACGTTAATATCGAAGCGTTATCTAGGCGTGCAATACAGTTATACCGCATCATACCATGTTACTGACAAAATGCGCATGTCAGCAATACTTGTTGTCGGCTGTGTGAGTGGAGTAGACATTAAATAGCAAGCGACGCGTTTCACTGGCGTTTAACGATCAAGGTCGCATAAAACGGTAGCTGTACGATAAATAACGCCCGTGCCTATGCCTATTTTATTATATGTGAGGCAATAATACACTGAAGTTGTTATTTACAATACATATACACCTGTCATAAGATGAAGACTGCCTTCCCATTTTCTTCATTATGATTGCTATTTGTACAGATTTTTACGTCAGACTAACAGTTCGCATTTCTTGATAGCGCGATAAACGTTTAGTATCATCCCAACAACATACTTTCCATGCTAAAACATTTAGCAAAAAGGAAAGCTATGTAAATATAGGGTGTTCATTATTTTATGGGAAACTTATCGTCGAAATATCTAGTATCAGAATTTTTGTAAATTGTGTAGGTATATTCTGCGGACATGAGTTTCAGCTTTAGTAATTGTGTCTTTTGCACATATAAAATGCAAAAAAGAGAAGTGTGTTTGTGTATTTAAATATTGTTCATTATCTTGAAACGCACGAGAACGAAACGTTAAACTAATCATTAAAAAATGTATCCGTTCAGTTAGTGCCACACTTCCTTGTGCGACGCCGGATGGCACAGTAAACCAGTCGGAGAGATAACCCTAAACTGAAATGTGTTGTTACTTCTTAATGTACAGTCACCGACAGTAGTAATGTCTCCCTAAGTAGCGCTGTGTATCAAAACTGTATTCCATTTCATAATCGGATATGTTCGTTGTTGCATACTACCTTCGCATATTGCATTATGTATTCACATAAGCCGAAATCCTGTTTTTGCTGTTTTAAAAACTGTTGTAGGTATTAACACCAACATATTTCTGAAATTTAAATTTAAGTTAGATTCATTTTACTTTCAGACATCATTTTAAGATGCGGATATATTACTAGCTGGCGTATACATATAACATAATAAATACTGCTTGATTTGTCGTTGTATGTATTAGCAATGTAAAAACTTGTTACTTTTATTCCGGTCGATATTATAATAATTTTAATAGAGTATCTAACGCTGAAAGAAGTCTAATTTAACCAATTTCCCATTATATCTTTCAAATTTAAATCTGCTTTACGCCTAATTAAGTTCCCGGCCGTTAAAATTGTGAAATGGCGATTTTATTTAAGGATAATTATATTCAACGTAATGATGAGCTGTGTGATATCTTTTACTGTAATGCTATATTTTCAAAGATTTATTAATTTAAGAGACGATTTGTTTCGTATATCTGTTTATTACTGTCTGTTCTTTTTTTATAATTCTATATACATTTTTCTTATGCATAACTATTGACTATACCAACATATATAGATCGCTTAAATCCATAGATTTAATTTAACATCGATCGACAGGTAACCCAAACCTGGTATACAAGCTGCACTAAAATAATTGTACTACAATAACTGGCGCACCACCTTTCTAATATACAGTGTGGTCCAACCAAGATGGGGTGGACGATTATGGACGGTGAAGAATTTCAAAACACCTTTTTCGGGATTAGATTGAGGGCTACATGGACTAAAAATATTTTCGTCGGTGATCGAAGCGATCGGTGACAAACGAAATCAAATGTTTTTTTTATCGGAACACTCGGTATTAAAATATTACAATCGATACTGCTAATTAATACAAACAATTTGGGCTCGTACAGACACGTTTAGTAATTTAGTCGAGTAGCGAGCAATTTAGTAACTCGCTACGTACGGACATCAGATTTTAGTTAAGTAGTTTAGTAAAACGATTTAGTCGAGTAAATCCATTTGATTCTATTTTTCGGTCGAGTAGAGTACCCCCACTATTTATAAACAGCCACTAAACACGTATGAACGTGTAAATTTAGTTTAGTACATTAGCAATTCATAGTAGAACAAAAATGTCGTTGCGATGGAGTGAAGACACTACAACATATTCACAGAAATTAAAAAAACAATTAAGGATTCTACGAAATCTGGATTTGGTGCCGATAATGTTTATGTTCCATCTATAAAATTTTATTTAACAAATAATCAAAAGCACTTTTTGACATCATGAGTGCATTAAAATATTCTTCTAATTCTAACTCCTTCAGAAAACCATTTGATGCTCATAATGAAATTCTTCTGTCTATCCACTTTCTAACCCATATACCTACGCAAATACCTTTGCTGCAGTTGTACTCAAAATGTTATCCCGAATCAAAATATCGAAAAATATTCAGGTAGTCCCATTTAAAAATCGAAAATCAGTCATTTTCGGTAAAAGCGGAAGTGATACGAATGTATCGACTATGTCAAGAAATGGAAACTAAAACCCCCGTACATAATTTCCGAATTTTGTTTCTCTATCTCAAATATTTTGTCGCGTCTATCTACAATGTTGTGTTTTTAGAATACAGCGAAGTTCACATACAATATTTTTAAATTTATTTAGGCGTTATAATTGAACTAACAATATTGTTACGAAGAATAAACTGTCCATCTTACTAATATGAACAACAAAACTATATATTTATATACAGTGAGGTTTTTATAATACCGTACATAGCCCTATGTTCGATTTTATTTGTCCCATGTCAACACATGGGCTGCAACCAACATTACTCCTATATATTATTGGTTTCTACGTAAACATCTTATCGATAACTGTCAAAGTCGTGACGAGATAAAATAATCCATAAAATGTATTCTAAAGATGAAAAAATTGAAATTATAAATTGGTAACTAGTCTGAAACAGTATTAGAAATATACGAGATCAGTTTGCTGCAAAAATATCCCGACAGACGTAGTATAAACGATATTACTCTGTATGTATACTCCGTCTGTTGGTCAAGTATTCAACACGTAAATACGCATGTTTGCAATGGGAGTAATACTTATGTGCATACACTCTGTATATTTGTTTATACTCGTATTTATATCGTGCACTACTGCTCGGTACTATAGATTGACAACGGGCTACGAGCTTCTTATAAGATAGTGTATCCGGAAAGTTGTTGTTCGAGAAGATTCTATGTATTTCTAGGCTTCGACGTTTTGCGAAGAGACACAGTGGCGTAATTGCACGAGGTCCGTAATAATAATAATATATATATAGACTTAATATTTTCTATATTGCATCGTAATCTCGGATATTCAAGTGCGTACAATTTACACTTAAAAATTATGTGATATATAGTATGTCTGAGATATTAAAGATGCTGTACATCCTTTCAGAATATGGTTCAAAAAACATTGAACCTGCTTTTGTACGAAAAGATTCCACACTGGTAATCGGAATTTCCATATTAAACCGCTTTCTATACCGGTGATTCACCGGTAACTGCAAGGATCGATTGTGGGAAATCTAGAGCTAGAAATGATCTGAAATGTTGGTACTAAACTAAAGTCTATGGGGGCCAATCGCCTAAAATATTTTCAAGATGGCGGCGCTCCGGGGAATACCGAAGTAAGCACTAACTTCGTAATTTTAAATGGAATACCTGTATATTGTCACTTTTTTTGATTCTACATGAAATTCTAATTATATTTCATGTATAATAAAATAGTAACCCTTTTTGACTTATTGACATTCTTATGCTAAATTTGACGTTTGCAGGCAGATAATAAATTGCACTTTTTCCAGATAATATAATATGGACGAAGAGGATAGCAAGGGAACCAGAAATTATTTTATAAAATCCTAAAAGAGTTAAGACAGGGAAAGGCGAAAGATGATATATATATTAAAAATACAAAAGGGAATTACTTAACAGAAGAGACGGAAATTATGATGAGATGGAAACAATACTTCCAAGATTTGTTACAGAGTCGAGATGACATCATGGAAGAAGAAATAATAGAAAGAGTAATGGGAGAAGAAAATGGGCACGAGGAGATAAAGCAAGAAGAAATAGAAGATGCAATTAAATGGTTAAAAAACGGTAAAGCTCCAGGAATCGACAAAATCACACCAGAAATGATAAAAAATATGCGCGAAAAAGGAAGACAGCTATTTCTAAATATATGTAACAAAGCATGGAACGAAAAACGGTACCAAGGGACTGGGAGATGGCACTTCATACTTCCGATACACAAGAAAGGTGACCCTAAACAGTGCAGTAATTATAGAGGCATTTCATTGCTTTGTACATCAATGAAAGTAAAGAAAAGATCCTTGACAAAAGATTAAGAAAAGAGATAGACAGCCAGCTAAATGAAGCACAAAGTGGTTTTCGCAAAGGCAGGAGTATATAAGATCATATATATTCACTGTCCAACAAATAATAGATAAAACGTTGCAACAAGGAAAATGAAGCTTTTTGCATTTATTGATTTAGAAAAACCCTTTGACCAGGTAACAAGAACAAAAATAGTGGGAGGGCTTACAAAACAAAAAAGTAAACAAAGAACTGATTAATGCAAATAAAAGCACGTACAAGAATATAATAAATTATGTCATCAAAAAAATATGAGATCTGAACCGTTAACAATAACTGTTGAGGGAGTAAGACAAGGAGGAGGGCTGAGCCCATTTTTACTTACCATTTTTATGCATGACATAATACAAATATGTACGAAGAGGGTGAAGAAATTGACCGTTGGCTATAGAAACCTACAACGAGTACAGATCTCTGAGGGTGCTTTCGCAGATGATGTGTTGTAATGGCAGCGAAGGAAGAAGATCTACAGATAAATTTGGAAATATGGAGTTAAGTGTTTCAAGAACACGGAGTGAACCTCAACAAAGAGAAAACGAAAGTGATGGCAGTAGGAACATCCCGCGAAATCAATATAGAGGGTGATTCACGACTATTCCCTCGGTCTCTTGTATCTAAATGCTA